>JACDOX010000035.1:5440774-5542731 GCA_014549065.1 Cardinalis cardinalis | reverse complement strand
GAGTACAAACATAGCCCCTGCAATGTAATCCAGTTCCTGGCTTCTCAGGTTGTTTGAATGACTGGCTTTGCTCCTCTGGTGGTGCATTTTCACCTAYCCCCAGCTGCACTACAATTGAGAAATGCTCTTTAGATCTTGGCCAGGATGAATTGCACCTGGGCTAAGCTCCTCTGGAGCTTATCAGAAACACTGTCTGTTCCCAGGAACTAATGAGGACCTGGAAACAGACAGCCTTGGAAATTTTTTTGCTTGCCTGAGTGACACCTCAAGTAGAATAATATTTTTATTATMAAATTTTCAGAGAAAGTTTCTGACCTGAATTGTGGCCAGGATGGAAAATTACTATGAATAAAGCCACCCCTCTTGTGGTTCCAAAAACAACAGCCCAAAGTGAGAGCCTCTGAGCTCTCCCARAACACAGCAACTGTGACCAGCAACCTCCCTCTGCCTGGGACATCTCTCAGAGCCAGTGAACTCTTTTGAGTTTGCTCTGCTGGGAGGATTGCTGAATGATAATGATAGATCCAGTGCTGCTAGCCCAACTCCTTGAGGCTCAACCCTGTGCCTGTTGAGAAGATGCAAAGAAGCACCTGAAGGTGCTGTTAGGAAGAGTGTGCAGGCAGCCCTTCTAAGGTTAGACAAAAGTCTCTCAGACCTGCTTTGTATGGGAAACAAAACTGAAGAAGTGTTTCTAGGGTGACCCCTGGTTCCTTACTTGCCATGTTTTGAAGTGTCATAGCTTCTAACTAATGTTTCCATATCCTGGACCTCAAAGGAAAAAAAAGTATTAAGACCAAGTGAAAATAAAAATGGAGTTTAATGTTCAGTGAGTGTTGTACAGTTTGTCAGATGAAGATAATGATGGAGCTTTTCTTAAGGTGATGCAGTTGTTCTCAAGGGCCATATTTATTGAGAAGCAGGAATGATCATCATTAACAATTTGTACAGGGTCTCAATATCTGGCAATGAGCAGAGAGATTATTCCTTGGTTGTTTGCTGCTATTCTTCTTCTTGTGTTGAARTTTCTATTTTCTTTTTTAAATTTGGAATAATATTTATGTGTGGTAAGAAGTGTTACTGAAGCTGGCAGTGTTCTATTGAAGTTGTGAAAGTATCACCATTTTCTTATGCAATAAAATAACAAAACCAGTATAATGTATTCTGGGATTATAATGCTGTAGCTAAATTATACTTCTAAATAGGTCGTTTGTTTAAAAAGAACATTCTTGTGATAAAGATTCATGTTATTGCTCTGCAATAGCTTTACTAGTATCTTTTTAGATTCACAAGCTTATGAAGCTTTGCTTTTGTTAGGATGAATGTTTACATGTTGGTGTGTCTGTTGGTAAAACTAAAATGCTTYTGACCTTTCCAGTTCTTGCTGCTTTAACAGGGACTTCCTAAACTTACAGTATGTTATATTGGAATTTTTCTCACAGTTTAGGTGAATCTATAGATGTGTTTCATCACACA
The DNA here is from genome assembly GCA_014549065.1 of Cardinalis cardinalis. NCBI lineage: Eukaryota > Metazoa > Chordata > Aves > Passeriformes > Cardinalidae > Cardinalis > Cardinalis cardinalis. The sequence continues at coordinate 5,541,258 of JACDOX010000035.1, read as the reverse complement.
GGAATGGCAAAGCTGTCATCTTGAACTTGGAAGAGTTCTCACTGAGCATTTCTCAGTGAGACTTGCAGAAACTGGGATATATTTRAATTTGACGTATGTGAGTTTGAATTTATTCAATCTTTTCAAGCTCTAGTTTAAATTATTTTGGGTTTGTCAAATCCTGGTGTATTATAGCAGTTCATAAATTATTTTGCTAGCAACTTCTTAKTGCACTAGATTAAAAAAGTGTTAAAATTTTCTACAAACATTCACCTATACATGCTTATTTTTGTAATGTGTATGTTATGCATACCTCATATGGGCAAAAAGTTAAGGCTGTGTTGATATTTTTGAATGTCAGAGTAACACTGGGTTTGTTTCCTGTTTACTGTAAAGTTCTGAGATAGTTTGCAGGAAAAAAAAATGGAACCCACAGATACTTCTGAAAATAGGAAGTGGTGTAATTAAGCACCTCTCAGCAGGACACCATTTTGCTCTTGGTRTCTGGGGAGAAYGGGGCAGGAAGGAGACCCCTGGGCAAGTGGATGAGGAGTTGTGTTTGGTTCTGGATTTGCCAGTTTTGCAAGACACCTTCTTTAAAGCMATCTAACAGAACACAAAGGAATTGTGGTTAATTTTGATCCTTAACACTACTGTCCACAAATCCATTGGTGTTCTACTATTTTTTTTAATTTATTGTTACAAAATGCAGCTTTATTGGGCAGAGCAAGAGTGGATTTTATAGTGTGAGTGCTGAATAAAGAGTTAAAGATGGTATTTTCACACAGCAGAAAGACTTTGAAAATGCTTTGCAAATACTGCCACCAAATGACCAAAAAGAACACATAAGGACTGTGCTRTTTCACATTTAAGGCATCAAAAATATTCCAAAATATGAGTTTTTCTTATAAGTATTCTTGATACAATSACCTTTCCAGTGTCCCAAAATTTCCATTGATGTGATAAGCAGAGATTGCTACATGGTGCATTTTTGTAAATAAACATGTGGTTGGACAGAATACTCAGAATATTTTGAAATATAGAGAGGAAAAGTTATAGAAGCATGCTGTTTAGGGAAGCTATCTCTAGTGTTGTTGAGAGCTATGCATTTTTCAACAATTTAATTGTGCCTTACTTGGGARAGGACTGTGTGGAAAAGGAATACCTAAAAATTTGGAAAATATTATTTCATAGATTTGCCTGATTTTGGCAGATAGAGAAGCATCAAAAGCCCTGGATTCATCCTACTAGGGAATGAGAAATATCATGTAAACACACTCTTTTATAAGTCTTTTCCTTGTTGTGGGAATTGAGCTACAGTAAGAGRGATTGCAATAGCTAGTGTGGAAACACTTGTCATGCTTAAACTTTATAAAATGTGTATAATATATAATAGTTATGTAAGGATCTTTATTAACTACTTTAATATCATGAATATAATTATTGAATTCAGTCAAACAGTACGTAACTATTCATTCAGGAAATGCATTCATTCATCAGTTTTACCCCAAGCCCAAGCAAAACAGGAGSACAAAGAATGATTTCCTGCTTTTTTTGAATAAGCAGCTCTGTTTTGATCTGTTTGTTATAGCAAAAGGCATAAGAATAGCTCAACAGACAATTTAGGCAGTTGTAAGTGCTTTAGGCATACTGGGCTATATCTATGAGATGGTGGGAAAGGAAGATCAGTGGAAAGTAGTGATTTTTTTATTGTTATTTTAGAATAATATTTTATGACTATATTTATTATAACAATACTAATCAAATATTAATTGTATTTACTTTTATTATAAGGTTGCGAATTTGGAAATTTAGGAGATTCAATTGGGATGTGCTCACATTTAATTTCTCCTCCTGCTTCCACACCCCGTTTGTATTTTGCCCTCCCCTCTATTGCTTTCCTTTTATGCTTTGATWTTAATCAGGCTTTGATCAGTTCACTCCTCTTTTCAAACCCTGTTCAGAGATAAACCTCCTGTGCAGATTTCCATTGAGAATACTGGTATCCATAAGCCTTCCTGTCTCTGAATTTAATATGAACAAGTCTAGTGTTTGAGCCACAGACATAAAAGAATCTGATTAGAGTAKAAATAGTTGCAAATTTGTGGGTGTTTCATGAATTAGCGTCTTTAAATTTCTATTACTTTTGGGGCTGCTGATRCAGGTGAGCAATTAGCAAACTGTGGGTGATAAAGGAGTGAATGATTGGGCAAAATGGAACCAAATCATGATTTCTATAAGTCTCTTACCTCTGTGATACTTGCAATAAGTGTTTTAGTTTCCTATATGCAGAAAGTAGCAYTGGCTATTGTTTCAGAACTAAAGCAATATCTTGAGTATTTTCAGAAAATAATTATTGCCTTAGACCCATTTACATCAGGCTGTGTTATCCAGCTGTCAGCATACATAAGCTTTTAAGGCTGGCTACAGCACATCCTTTTCCTCTCTAGAGTTTAGGTGGCAACAATAAGAGCAAATCAGATTATCTGCAGAATGAACTTTTGAAAATTCCAGTCTTTTTAAATTCCTCAGAGGGTGGGATGGAAGTACTTTGCATTCAATCAAGTCATATATATGTTCTCTCACACTTTAATTCAGCTTGAAAATATAGCAGTTACTAATGGGTTAATGCTTTTGAAAAAACTCAGGCTGAAATAATAACAGTTGGGAAGAAATTATACTTTGTCAAGTAAAAAATGTCATCCAATATTGTTTGTTATTAAAATCAGCACATAATTCAGTCTTTTAGTTCTTTTTATGAAAAGAAGAASAAAAAAAATCTTTTAGGCCTAATTTGTTTCCAGGATCTGCATCTGTGCACTTGGAGTACATTCTTTGTCATAATAGCAGCTGATGAGACAACTGATGTTTACTCTAAACAGGGCTGGAAATTTAAAAAAATAGAGATGATTTTTCCCCTTACCCTAAATTTCTCACACTCAAGAATGTTGTTAAGTACTACTTTGCCTAAGGCAATAGCTACTCGACATTAGGAAAATGTGAAAGTTGTATTTATARTCAAAAGTTAAGAGTGTGGGAACATGTGGGTTTGAGATGTGTGAAGAATGGCTCAAGCACTTGAAATTTAATGAAGRGCTTGCTACAGATTGAAAAGCATATCTTTGCTCGCATCTTCAGTCTTTCTGGTACACCTTTGTTTACCACCCTCTCTTTTGCTCCCATGCTGGTGCAAATTTTCATTGATATCTGCTTTCAAATATACTTTGCTGACTCATAAGAAAAGCAGGGTTTTTCGGGTGTTAAGCACCCGGCAGCTAACTCATCCCAAAGTTCCACTGTGTGTATTTCCCCCTCTTCTGCCTTTAGTGGAATATAGATGGAGACAAAATTATGGAAAAGATTTTTATTTTGTAATGATGCCCTGCCCTTCCACATAATAGGTAGCTAGCAGTGTAAAACAGYGATGTATGCAAGCACAGCGCCAATTCTGCTTAAGTTTTTGAGTGGTTTGGGGGGACTGTTGTCCAATATTGACTTAACAACAAAACATCTTCACCTATCCATTCTATTTTGTTAATCCTCTTTAAGCATTGTATCCATTTTGGTTGTACCATAAATAGAGAGGACTGAGGGTTGTTTATTTTCCCCTTGAATCGTTATTTTCRTGGAAGCAGGTACTTTTTGCTTCCTGAGAAATCAGAAAATAAACAATGTAGTAACTTGCTGTTCTTTCCAGTGAGAAATGAATCTGCTATCTCTGTGAATCTATCCATATTTTAAGCAATTTACTCTATACTAAATGAAAGAAAGTTGCTGCAGGTGGAAGAAGGAGCATCTGCACCACTTCTCCCAGCCCAGCTGATTCCATGGCAAGGCTGGGTAGCTGATACAACTTTGTCACGTCACACTCATTCTCAGTAATGAACACAGSGACAGCTAGGGTGGCCTGGTGATGGGCCAAGTAGCCAGGGAATCTAAAGGAAAGAGACTGTTGAGAATAGCAGACACATGAGGAGAAAAAACACATTAAAAAATCAGCTCAGCAGTGGTGGAAGAGGCTCTGCCAGGTGAGCATCTCCAAACCTGCATGAACTGAGTGTGGGAAGGTCTCCTTGAGCTTGTGAAAAGTCAACTTGTGACACAATAATCACAGTGTTCAATGACTGTAGGGTGGAGATTCTTAAATGCTCAAGGGGTTTGGAGCTCTGAGTTTTGTGAGAAAAGTCAAAGAAATTCTAGCTAAGCAGGTGTTTCCATCATTGGTTACTGAACGTCTATTCATGTTGCTCTATGTTGTGCTGAATGTCGGTTTCTTGGAAGACTGAACTTMATCTTCTGTGGTTTGCTTTGGTGCTTTCTATTGTTTGGGGACTATTTTACATCTCAAAGCCTTTGTTGTGGCTGCCCTTTTGTGTAGTCCTGGTATGAATCTTGGCAGTTATGATGACTTTGGCACAGATGTAAATGCTACTCCTGTACATGCTCATTCTATTGAGGACCATATTCTATTCAGATTAAGACTACTTTTTTCCCCTCCTTTATCCCTAGTAATTGTAATTCTTAATTTATAAATTAAAAAGGCAAGACAAGCTGATGATTATTGCTCTTATCATTTGAACTTTTTCTTTATATATAGATCTAAAAACATATTTTAATGAGTTATCAACATAGAGCTTGAACTGATTCATGGAATGCATAACATACATTATGTAAAGTAATTTCTAAAGAAAAATACCCTGGAAAAATGCATGGCTATATATTGAAATGAAATGTAGAAGTTGTTACAAAGATTTTTCACTCTCATTTCCATCCCCATAACTGAGGTTAGAATTTGACTATTCAGTCACTGGGAGAAAAACTCAACAGAAATATAGTGACAGCTTAGTTTTTAAAAGCTGCCATATTTTTCCAGGTAGCACAATTCAGTAATATTTTAGCTAGGGAATTTTAGGGAGCTTAAACCTGACAGATATGCAAATTCAGTAAATCAACAAAAAGCTCTCTCCTCTTGCATCTTACATCTAAGTCTTTAGTTTTGTTTGGAAAACATTGAATTTTTTTTTTGCCTTTCCTTTTCTATATTATTTGGTCATACATTGTAGCCTCTATAGCATATCAGCTTCAGTAAAATGAGAGTAAGATTCTGTTTTCAGTAACTTCAGTTGCCATTTTCTTTTCATGTAACTCACCAGGAGGTTCATGTTTCTTTCACAAAATTACATGAAAAGGTTAGACAACTCTGCATTGAAATAGTGAATCTTAATCAAAACATTTCAAATTCTATTCTTAACAAAGTACAAAAAGTAGACTGTATGAAAAATCCCACAGTTACTTATCAATAGCATAGAACAATTTTCAAGAGTCAATATTGTAAAGTAATTCAACATTGACATAATTTTTTGTTTCCTACCACTTGCAGTCAACTTCTTTGTAAAGCACAAATAATTTTGCTTTAAGAAGCCAGAAAAATTCTGGTGAATGCTGTGGAAGGACTCATGAAAAAACAAGGGGACGAGTAAAATTTTAGTCATTTAAGTCTTATATGATTAAAAATAATTGACATTTCCACAGCATCCATGTTGAAGAACAACTGTCAATTTTTATTTTTGTGAAGGAGGAGGATAAGCAAACGCACATCATGTTCACGAAATGTTCATCATTCTTTCAAACAAGTACTAACTGATTTAATTTAAAAAACCCCAAAACAATGCAGTAAGAATATTGTTAATAGCTTGCCAGTCTGAAAAAGTATACAGTTCTATACTCTCTGTTCTTGTATTTCTCATGTTTTCTGTTTGTTTAGTTATGTTAGTTGAAGTGAATCCCATCTTTCCTGTTCTTTATATCCCCAAAGAAGATTCATGTGTGTTTGGTGTTATGACTTCATTTAATAAAGATACAATTAATGGAAATCTGAATGCTGTGAGAATTCCTTGGCTTCTCTTGCTTCCTAACTTTTCCCTTTTTCTGCTTTCCACTATGTTTGTGACCAAATCTGTTTCAGCTACAGCAGAGAGATGCCCACAGTGGTAACATGGCTTATACTCCTCTCTTGTCATTTCACATTATAACTTTGCCATGACTCCTGCTTTGCTGATGTGGTTATGCTAATCCCTGTGGTTTCTAAAAAGAAGTGAGGAAAATACCATTCCATTTGCTTGCCCAGGGACATCTGTGTGATAACTTGATTTAAAAAATATATTTGCATCCCAGAAGCAAGAAGTATGGTGAAGCTGTTTGTGCAAACTCATTTGTGATTCCTTGATTAGAAGTACTTATTTAATATCAGAATGACAAAGTCCCCCAAGACATAGCATTTGGTGAAAAAGAAAATGTGCTAACAAACAGGATACAATTATTCTGCATGCCAGCTTGCTGGGGGCTATTAATGCACCATTCTCTGCAAAGTTTCTGCTCTGAGTGACAGCACAAAATCAATATTTGTTCTAGCAGAAATTATCGGGGTGTGTGTATATGAACATGTGTATATGCACACACATCTAGAGCTGGAACCTTTGAAGCTTTATTCGGTCACCATAGAACAACATAATGGAAGTTTTCTGAATGGAGGCTCCCTCTTTCTACAGACTAATTAAAGCACTCCATGTTTAATGGACTTTGCCTCCAAATAATTAAGATATTAATCATTATCTTTCACGCTTTCTCTTCCACTGCTGCCTCATCTTGCTAGCAGATATTAGACTACACACTCTCTTAAGATGCAGTGTTTAACAGTTACTGGTTTACAGCATAATGTGCACTTTGAAGGTAAGAATTAGAAAGGCTTTGTAAGTACTGAAAAAAATTATCAGCTGTGTGTAAAGCATCAACGAAAGATGGTTTGCTGTATTCTTCCCTGTGGGGATAATATAAATGCAGAGTGTTTGCCTTCTAAGGCTCAGAGACGTGCCAAGGCTGCTGGCTTTGCCCTGGCACACAAGCYGTGTCCTGTGTGGAAGGCATTAATGTAAATAAAGGCACTGCGCTGGTGTGCTGGAAGTGCAGTGTAAGGCCAGCCTCTATCACTGTGAGCACTGCTGTCTGCTGATGTGGCTAAATGGCTTCTTGGCTCATAGCCCTTCAAGGCCATATCAGCAATAACCATAAAGGAATGCTCAGCAACTGTCTCGCTTCTGTGAGAAATGCACTAGAGCAAGGGATAGCACTGCTGTACTTTCATATTTTACAATGGGTTTTCATTTATTTATTTGAGAGGGGAATTGTGTGTGTGTGTGATTTAAAGATACTTCTTCATGAATAAATGATAAATCTGGAACTCGAAACTGCTGAACTTAATCAGTTGTTTACCTAGATGGAGCAGTGTAATTCTTACTTTTAAACCTGTAAGTCTTTGAAGTGTGCATAGATAAAGCTTCCCTGATAGACTTCTTTTTATTGATCAGCTATGTATATAAGGAATATGCTTATAACAATATGCTTAAATTAAAATTAAAGTAACATGGAGAACTTCCAGCAATTCTTCCATTGCTACCTATTTTCAAATACTGTATTTCTTTTTTTTTTTACCTCCTTCTCATAGTATGCCTTATATATGCCATGTTTAGCATTTACAGCTTGCCTAGAACTTTATTGGTCAAGATTTCTAAGAATTGCTTTTTCTATTTAGATGTGAAAGGGAAGCATGTGATCAGGCCATAATCTACCTTTCAAATGGAGCACAGGATTATTTTTTTCCCCTGGTACTGAGGGTGATAAACAGGACACGTGTAAGGCTATTGTTTGAATAAAAGAGGTTTTGGACACTGCTTCCTGAGTTGGTGCACAGCTTTCCTAACAGCAGGACTACTGGGTTAACAGCAGGCTAATTCAGAAATTAAAATTCTACATTTTTAGGGGGTAATTTTTTATTCTGTTCATAGCATGGTGTTATCCACCAGGTCATTCCATGCATCTCAATTATATGGGAAGCATAATAATAGTTTTCCATAATATGAAAGTCCTTGAAGCAAATGGCCAGCCATGTTGATTGATTGGCAGAGATTATTTGATCTGCACAACTTTTGTTCCTGTCAAAGAATGTTAAGTGGCTTAGGTTTATTTCTAATGTTGACTTGTTAGCAGACCAGGTGGTTGGCAACATCATCTAATTGCCTTCAGCCTGATTCTGCTAGTTGGGAATAAGATGCATGGAAGAGCAGACAGTAATTTTTTTAAATATATGAACATACAATTAGAATAACAATTTAGATGTTGCAAAATTCTGTAAAAATATGTCTACATTGTAGTGCTGGCAAGAAGCTGAAATCAAAATAATCAAAAGTCATATTGTCAAGTAATTTCATGCTAATATAGTGCCCTGTTGACCTTTTAGGTACAGAGTGGGAAATGGCACATTAAAGCATCCTTATGCAATGTATGCCCCATCAGGATACTTGTCTAAATTATGTTGAATAATTCATGGTTAGTTAATTAGTGTTCCATTCCAGTGGAACTTGTGCTGTGTCTGAGTTTCTATATTTGTGCTCCCACAGTACATCCTGAAAAAAATGGCAATAGAATTCTTATCTCTTACACATAAATTATTTCCCAACTGCATTTTTCCCCATTTGCAAGAAACATTTCCATTATCTGCCCTATATTTGTGYCTTGTTTTGCATCTCCTATTGCACCTGTAACAAAAATGCTACAGGTGAAATGCAGTGTAATGCATCCTAGCACAGCAGGACTGAGTGGTGAGAGTAACAGCAAAGGCTATAAGTACTGCAGGAATACAGGGATGTGAGCACTAAGGATTGAGGCTGTCACTCTGGACTATGGTGCTACACAGGCACCTAAATGGGACACTCAGCTAAAGCAGATTGCAATATCTGAAGTTGTACACTCTTATAGTTCCCTAATTTTAAGCGGATTTTAGCATTTACAGTTTTTTTTTGCAGCACCCTGGCATCCTGTTTAAAGTATTGCCATGTAAGCAGAGCTCAGCTGGACTCCCTGTTTCAAAGGCCAGAGATACTCAGCAGATACATGAGGTTTCAAAGATGCCAAAAAAAGCACTATATTTATGGGTATGCACAGGATGAAAAGAGCACATGCCTTGGTTTTTCCTCCCTGTTTTTCATGCATGTACCAAGCAATTTTGTTCTTGTTGGGGTTTTATTGTTGGCTTCTTACCCCCTCCCCAGATTACTCCTTTCCTCATTATGTTTAGAAACTGAAATTTTCCTCCTTCAAAATTTCAAAGTAAAGCAATCTTATTTTTTTTTCAGCTTTTATTCCCTTGCTCTGATGTTTTTTTCTTCAGGTAATACATTTTTCAAAATTAACAGCAGAAATGTAAGAACTAAAAATACTGGTTTAGTCTACAAAACAGCCAAGTCTTTGTCAGTGTAGACATCCATTAGATTACATGATTACCCAAGTCTAGCAGTCCTTTATGATGATCTTGAATCTTACCGTCACTTAGGTGTTCTCACTGAATGGTAAGAGTCAATTGCAGAAAGCAAAGAAAATAACCAAATTAGAAGTATTTTAAAATAATACTTAAAGATAGCTAATTTTAAAATTGTTATTATATTTCCACAGATTCAAAACCTCAAAAAGTAACTATCACTGATTTGGATGTGCATGTAGCAGGAATTCCGCATGTCCACCATATTGCATTAGTACACAAAGAAGTGGAAGAACATTGCATAATGAGGACAGGGTGATTTTGCATGCTGAGGTTTAAGTTTCATCCTGAAGTCCCATCCTTCTCATGCCCAGTTTCTTATGGGCAGACATGTTCCATCTGGAGGCTGGCAAATCTTGGCTGACACAACAGAGAGAAGATTCTTTTGGTGGTCCTCTGGCTGATTTGTTCCATTACAAAAATAAAGAAGGCTGTTTGTTCTTACAGAAAGGCAATCCATAATTTATCACTACAACTTTAGGTCAATAACTAAAGTCAAGGTCTTGCATCCTGAGTCTGGGAAGTGATCATATATACAGATGGTTTACAAAATCACTGAGCAGTGGTGCCTGTGCTTCTCTACCTAAGTGGACTGTCTTAAAATAGTAAAGGGTGAAGGCTACCTGTGGAGGGATAGAATGTAAGAAAATAAAGATGGTGCAGAAAGTAGTCTTGCACCTGAGGMGTTGCAGCTGTACCAATCACCAAAGATTAGGAACAGGCCTGCCCTTAATAGGCCACAGCTGTGTCCAATAAGAAGATGAGTGCTACAAAAGAGTGGGTTAGCTGGTGGAGAAGAGAGTTGGAGTTTGTTGGTTGTGCTGTGAAGAAGGAGTCAGTGCTGTGAGGAGATGCCCCTGAGAAATCACTGAGAAGGTATGGGAGCTTTGCAATAAGATGACAGCAGCTACCCAGGATCTGAATGGAATAGATCCTGCTTGCTCATCTGGCCACTCCATCTGGAAAACAAGGTTGAAGTAAGTGACTGATAGTAAGATCAACTGCTTCTGTATTCTCTGTCAGTGATGCCTTGCTTTGCTACTGACTTTAAACATAATTTTCTATGATAAATGATAAAACCCTGCAAGAAAAAGGGACTGTTCAGAAAACTATATTTTTGCTTTTCTAGGTTACCAACTCCTCATGTACCCAGCTAGGAGGCAGTGTGTTATAGAGGAGCTGATCAGTAATGGGCAGGAGGCAAAGTCATGGCATACAAGGCAATGATAGAAAAACTGTCCCTCTTTAGAGGGGATAGCAGAGCAAGGGCTCAAGCTCTCATTAGTTCAGCAAACCATGCTTAGTCCCAAACTAAGAATGGCTCTAGAAAAGAAATGAGAAATGTCACCTGGATTATATGTGAAAGATGTGCAGGATCCACATTTCTTTTCTGGGCCTGCATGCTGCTCACTGTATCTTGCCACAGCATGGAAAGACGACAGGGCATGTGGAGAGGAAGCTGCTTGCAACAGATTTTTATTTTGGAGGTTCTTGTAAAGAACTTTTTTTTAAGAGTTATTGCCTTTAGCAGGTATGTACATTAGGAGATTGTGCTGTCAGAAGGGCAGCTTTTGTTGATAGCCCATATGTCTTTTTACAGAGTTGCACCATTGATCAAAAAGGTAAGGTCACTATGGAAACACAAACATCTGTTTTCTTCACTATGTTTATTTTTAACACTATTGAATCTTATGAATGGTTCTTCACATGTTGAGAAAGATTTTTTTTTTTTCTGAATGTCCTTTCTTATTGCATAAAAGATATACACAGGATTTGACATCAACCTTAAGTGATTTAGGATCATTTTAGTTAAGGGTATTTAATGAACATAAGGTATTTCTAATACATGAAATTTTCCCCAACCTTTGTGAAAATTCAATCTTTCTTGAATTTTGCAGAATGAATCAGTGGCAGCTAAACTCCTGAAATGAGGAAAAGATAGTTGTGGATTTCAGTCCAACAAACACTCAGACTTTAGGGGTTTTCAGTCCCTGAACACAGGTTATTTCACTCTTATATAGACAAGCATAATTTTTACAAGTGTCAGCACCTGAAGTTTGTAAGAACTGCTCGATTTCTATATCTTGGGAATTGTAATTGCATACTTGGATTCCTATATGGTGTTTCAGAAGGTGGATATTATAAATCAATCTTTAATGCCTTTGCCAACTGCTTTATCTAAAATCTAAACACATCCTATGAGAAAAATTGTCCTTCTTTTTATTGGGCTGTATAAATTAATGGTGTTGGTCAAAACAAAATAGAGAATCAGAATGCCATAGTTGTGAGATTGATTTTAGTGGGGGCGCATAAATAGTGATCAATGCCATCAGTAAAAGCAAAGACAAAATCTTTAAAAAGGCAAACATGTTCTATCTCTGTCACTTAATGAAATAAAGTTGTGCTCCCTCACTTTGCCACTCCTCCTTGCCTTTCTTCCCTACCCTTCCAAATTTTAACAGTGAACTTCATTTCACTGGTAACCTAATGTGTAATTTTAATCTAGTGGAATTTTGCAAGCTAAACTTGACAGAATGGGGACAGATATTCAGAGGGAAAATATAAGATGATGTACACCATTCTTTATTTTTCCCCCTCTAAAACCATTGCTATTTTAAATCAAAGTAGATGATTCTTTGCATATTCATATGCCCCAAATATGAGTTCTTGTCAAGATCATCTTTTTTTAAAGAGCATCCATTGCAGATCTCAGACCATTGTGTCAGTTGCATACAAAGTAAGATCTAGTGCAATCTCTGAAAATCTTCTGATTTCTGCTGTGCAATTATTGTTTTAGAAAAACAAATATTTTCTTGTTGCAGACTTGCTACCAGCTCACCATGCTCATCTGTTTTGAACCTGAAATTACTCCTGTAACTTTTGTAGATTGGGCCTTTCAGGTTCCACAGAAGAATATATACCAAGTCAAACACCTTTGAGTGTTACCAAGTTAATATGCCTTGTGCATAATAAAACATTCATGAATTCTTATAAAATGACAAAATAGTAGACAAGCAAAGAATTGTATTCAAATAATTTATTTTAAAAAGCTCTTGAAATAGAGCTAGGAATGCTGTTTGCRTATGAGTAAGTGACTTATCCTTCAGTCAGAGCTCTCAAACCATGGTGAACAATTATCTCAGTGCCATTCAGCAGCATTCCTGCACAACAGAAAGCTTAAGGCCTTGTTATAGTTGTCATCATTTCTCAGTCCACGCTTTCCTTTGCCAGTCAACTCTCTTTGCTACAAAAGTTGGGAAGAGTTAAAATAAGATTTCTTTAAGACAAGCTTTTGTTGGAGAAGACAAAATAATGAATAATATGTTAAAATAATCTGATTTACCAGATTAGGAAAACAAATCTATTTACTGGTTTGGCTGTAATGACTTTCTGAACAGGGACCTAAATTTCAAATCCTTTAGCCTCTCTATAGGGAGAAATATATTAATTCAAGTTATCAAAAAAACCTTATGAACAAKAGTTGGCAGATGTCCTTGTTTTGCCTGGAATAGAATTAATTTTCTTCGCTGTAGCTGGTATGAGCTCTRTCTTGGATTCATGCGGAATAGAGGGTTGATAAGAGATGATGTAGTTACTCCTTATCTGCTTCTCACCTCTCCCCCAGCAAGCAGGTGCATAAGGTGTTGGGAGGTGACACAGCTGGGAGAGGTGACCCTAATGGACCAAAGGGATGTTCCATACCTTAAGGAGTCATTTCTCAACATTTATCATGACAGGGAAAGGAAATAGCTGGGCATCATTCAAATGGTGGTGAACAATTGTTAATGGTTTTTCTTTTTTTTTTTGTAATTATTGAACTATTCAACCATGAAGCTTCTCAGTCTTGTCCTTTTATTTCTCTTTCCCCTTTCCTTGGGTGGGAACAAGAGGCTGTGTGTTATGCATAAGTTGCCAGCCAGGGTTAAATCAGAAAGCAGAAAAAAAATTAACTTTTTTTAAATAAAAGGGTTATTTAGTGATTACATTTGAATTACAGAGCATTTATTGGCTTAAGCAATCAATGTTTTACTCACAATAGCAAGTTTCTTCTCTCAGATTGGAGTTACAAATATTTTTCCACTTTATTYACTGTCAATTTTGTATTTACTAGAGCCCTTCAAATACAAAATATGAACAAAATGCTACCAATGAATAGAAGCATTGTTTTTGCTTTTGCAGTGAATATAAACAAATATAAAGAGATACACAGGTTATCCTAACTACATAAAATGAAGCCGAACTTCCTAATTTATTTGCCTTTTTCCATTACAGTAGTTGTGAATGACATTATTTCAATTTAAGTAGTAGTGCAAAACGTGTTAAAAGCTAAATATTCTCTGCCAAAACAGTTAAACACTTTTAAGATTCACTTCTCTTTGGCCTTCATACTGTCTTARGGGTACTCAATATTTTTAAACTCTTTAAAGAGCAGCTTTAGGCAAGATGGGAACTAGTCCCTGTGGAAACTTTTTGAGATGACAGAAATTAAAATATCATTTGGATCTGTCATGGCAAAGGCTCTACAGAGCTTTTCATATCTCTGCCAAGGGGCTTCAATACCAAAGTACTGGTATTCTTTGAAAGTTTTGTCTTAGAGTTTCCATCTAAAGGTGCTCAATTTGTGTGAACCCACAATATGATCATGTCTTTCACATCTGTGTGATCCTGCTGACCATTACTAAAATGGATTTTGGGGTATAATCTATGGCTTAGCCTATTGATTACTTAACAAATAGCAGTTCTAGTCTCCTAATAATGTTTTAAGAAATACCTTTGAAGGGTTACTACTGGTTATGTGATTATAACCTTCACCTGTGATGTGATAAAACTCACATTCCTATGTGGAACCCTAAGACTTGCTTTCCCTGATCTTGATGAGAATGTTTTCTCTGAAGACAAAAAATCCTTTTTCTAAGGGAGAGTTTAATTGAATAAATTACATTTTGGGTAATATTTTTTACTAGTCAGCCTGGAAATATTATAAAAAAATATCKAACAGACCCTGGTCTCAAGGTAGATAAAATTTAGTTTATTTTCATGTATTGATATTAATATTTATTTTTTTATTTGTAACTTTTCAATATCTTCTGTCTTAACTCTGATTTGAAATGAGGAAAAAATATAAAACCCTTTATATAGTGAGAATGATAGACAATTTTACATGGGAATGCCTGAAATTAGTTTTCTTGATGAGTTTGTGTACCTAACTACAGCTTTGTGGGTTAAAAAAACCCCTGTATCTAATTATATAGTATATGTATGTTCCATTTAATTACCAGTGAGAATAACTTAATTTATAAGCAAATGAGCAACATGGTGTTTTTGTCGGGTGATACCAGTATATCATATTGATATGTTGATGTGACATATTGTGGGGAATTTTACTGAAACATTATCATTTTCTCTGTGTAAATAGCAGTGCAGAGAAGTGGAAGAGAAATAATAATTAATGCTCTGTCTTCTAGCAAATCTTTTGCTTTCTCTTTTGTGAAGAGCATAAACAGGGGTATAGCAACTTCACAAGTAGAACAAACAATAACATGAAGTCAATGTGTATTATTTTGCTGGCCTATTTCTTTTTTTGAAACAGACCATTGCAGACCAGGCTTGTCCCAGACCTCACTTTTCTTGTGTAGGTTTCCRTTAAATTCTCTAGCTGCYRTCATTATTTTCTATTAACACACAGTATCTGCTTTGTAGTTTCTTAAGAAATGTGGAGTGRTCTTTAAGGAAGACAAGGTTTTAAAAAAGAGATAATTCAAGGTATTGGATCTCCATTTTCCTGAAGGATCTGAGAAAGAGCAAGGAGCACGACATGTTGCCAAATTATCCCCTGCAAATTAAGAGAAGGTTAAGAAACCTTGCAGGGAAGCTGACCTGTTGTCACTGTGTCACTTGGCAGGGTGCTGAGGTGTTTACTCATGGGGAAGGCTGACAGGGCAATCAGGCTGTACCCAAGTTCTACTTTCTTCTGAAAACAGCCTTTGACTGCACAAAAGTCAGCACATACTGTTGTTGTTTTGTTGTTGGGTTTTCTTTTTTTTTTTTTGTCGGTTGACTCCAGCTTTGAAGGAAGTTTAGAAGTCTTGCAGCTATATCAGATGCAAACATCAAAACTCTTAATTATTAACTCCTGTTTCCAGGGGAAGAGCTGGCCCTTAAATTGGAATAAAAGCTGAGTTTTTACCCAAGGAAGTTCAGGGTTCTTCTCAAAGGCTAAAAAGCCTCTTGGGCTTTTTGGGACAAAGTGGATGGGACAAAGGACAAATTTACTTTAAGACCCTACTTCAATGTAATGTGTTGGTAGATAATACTGAAACATTTGATTAAATGTTGTTTTAATTTGTTAAAAATGGAAAGAATAATAACAGCTAGAATAGACTAGAATCTAAGACTAAATAAAGACTTTAAATGTGTTCCAGAAAAAAAGCACCTGAAGGAAAGTGTCACTCCTGTGTCTATATTAGGCCTTGATTAATTCTAGAAAATATACTTTTTTATAGTTTCAGAAAATTTAGAAAATAATTGCATGGTATCAAGGGGGAAATGTGAGAGCTTATGAAAATTATGGTGGCATTATAGCATTAGGCTCAAGCTGAACTTGTAATCATTCACGTGTTTTGCTTTTGAACACAAGCCTTACAGTGCAGAACATGGTCTCTCTTTAGTGACTATACTTTCTGGTCAGCAGCAGTAACTGGAGACCAGCATAGGGAGCATATAAGAACTGCTTCAAAACTATATGGTTGTTTGCAGAATACTTTGAGAAGATTTCATGGAAAGTGCACTAGAACAAGTGAAAAATGGTGACCTTACTGAAACTGTTTGTTTTAGGTATTTGGTGTTAGTTGGTAGTGTTTTGGAGATACTCCTAAAATATTTCTTCTGGGGTATTTTGATGAGCAGTACAGGAGATTTGTGTTACACAATCTGAAATTTTTTGTTAGAATTCTGAGTGCCTTGCTAAGATAATGAGACCTTAATTATGTGTAATTATTTTCCCATTTTTAATTTCTCTCAAGCAATTCACCTTATTTTTAAAAYTCTAGCAAAAGAAATTAGCTGAAARCTGTGTAATCTATTTTTTTGTTTCTGATGCCCAGCTGCTTAYCTTGGTAAGCTTTATCAAGCACATTTTAAATCAACATGTTTACTTATACCAGTGATTATTAGCAATCAATCTAAATAGTCCTAATGTCCCAGTTTCTTGAAGGATCTTAATCTCAGCCTTTCATGGAAAGAGTTTGCATTAAATTTTTGGTGGCCCTTTTCCCTCATGTAATGATCTAAAGTAAACTGACTGTCTGATTCCCAAAGGGTGCTTGAACAGACGGCAAAACCCAGAGAGGTTTGAAAAGGCTGAATTAGTCCTCTAAGCAGTAGGCTCACAYATTTCTGGTGCCTTTTTTTTGGGGGGGGGGGGGGGGGGGGGGGTAGAGCATCCTTCTCCAGGCAGCATTATCTCATCCCAGACAGATATTTGCTGCAGCAGATTCCTGCAGAAGAGAACTGCTGTGGATAGTGGTATGGGCGGTGAAAATCTTTCCTCTGGCTTACTATTTTCCCCATGTAACATACTGTGTCTTAAGGAAATTTKTAAAAATAATAAATGTGTCTGTTCTGGTTGATAAAAATGTTTCTGTCAATGCTTTATTCTGTTTCTCGTGTTCTTAATATTTCTGGGAAGATATTTTACTGCGTGTATGTGAGGGTGGGTGGAAGTATGCTTTCCACATAATGACTGGCATGTCTAAATATGCACCTTTTGAGCAGTATTTCTAAACTTGGGCCCATCTGTTTTTCTAACYTGTTATGCAATCAGATCAGGAAATACTGAGGAGGTTGAGGTGACAATGACAGAAGAAAATCATTGCAACTTTACCTTAATTTTGTGTYGGGAGAAGCATTCTCCATCTTGAAAAAGATAGTAGGAAAACTTGAAACAGAAATATAATCACCACAGTTTAATCACATGGCTTGTGCAGTAAATTAAGCGCATCTACTCTTGCAATAAACACCTAATTATTATTCTTAGGTATAATGGTATTTGAAGCCCCAGCTGCAGGTGAGGCTTTAGGCCAACTAATGTTATGGTCAGGGGAAGGAAAAAAGAGTGTGGAGAATGTTATACAWCCAAACTGAGTGAATTTGTGGGCTWTATAAAGGAAACAGTTATTCCACTTGTCTGGGGGCTGTATGACTAGAGTGACTGCATGGCACATTAAAGGCCATTCACCACTCACTGCATATATTTTATTCTTCGTTAAATAGGAGTAATAAAAGAATTTACCATGGAAAGATGAGAATTTTTCTTGATTAAAAAWAACCATATCTGATCTACAGAAGGATTTTGAAAAAAAAATAAAAAGGACTAATATTTTGGTCATGTGATTTGTGCCAACTCAGGTTGCTTAGAGGTTTCAGTAACTATCCAAGCTTTAAAATACATTTAGTTTGTCATATTTGGAAAATCTACATGCTTTTCTTGGTTTGAGGAAATCTGTGTAAAAATCAAGTGTTCATTTTCAATTCTAAAATAGAATTTGAGAACATGTTTCAATTTTCAGAATATTATTGGAACTTGCTGGATAGTTTTGAATTATTTAAAAGGCAGTGACATTTTAATGCATTTTAAAAAATGTATATGCATATTATGGGTATGTTTTTCCCTATAGCATGTGCTGGGGTGAAAGTATATATCAAAATGTGTTGTGGTAATTGTAGGTTGACTTCATCCTCTAATTTTGTTCCTTYTCAAGTGTCTCTTTAGCCTTTTTTTCATGGTGTTTTGCAATGTTGTGTGGTATAATTGAAGCTAGAGCATGTTTTTTTTGTCTGAGTGCCAGGTATTTTTGACACTAATTATCTTGTCAGTTAATACTAAAAAATGTGATGTTGAGATGACTGACAGTGTGTTCTAGTTCAGACTGAATTTCAGAAATACGTGAACCAAGTTATGAAGTTAAAAGCAAAAGAAGTACTTGAAACTCTTCATTTTGAAGGTCCACCTCAGGAAGCATTGTCCAGGTCTGCTAATGTCAGATGTCCTCTCTGATGTGTTTCAGTGTTGTWATAGTGCCATGCTAGGACTGTGCTCCCACAGCTCAGTGCTTGGGTACCTGTGTCTTAAAGGTGGGCACAAATTCTCTTTCTGATCCATTGGAGCAGCAGGATTTCCTTAGGTTTGACTGAGACAAGACAGATCTTCATAAGCCCTTTGTGGCAATTTTTGTTTCCGTTTTSTTAAATGGAGGACAAACACTACAGGGCTTTGTATGAGATTTGGAAAAGGACAATTTCACTCAGTGTTCCTGTATACAGTGGAGGGATTTGTTTTGTTTCTACCATGTAAACCCTCTTTCTGCTCTGATGGAGTGGAATTATTATTGTGGACTTYTCCCACTATCTTCTCCATGAAAATCTCAAAGCAGTTTTCCAAGGATTAATTTACATCTATGACAACTGTACAGCTTGTGCTTTTGATATGGAGTTTCCCTGCTTTTGTAGGGAGGTAGGGTATGAGCAATGTTTTGCGTTGTCAGTGGGAGAATAGCCAGTGTCAGAACTGCCTTTAAAAACAGCGAGAAATAAAACCTCTCCTCCTAATTATCTTCCTGTGTGATAGAAAAGTATGTGAAATGTGATGATTCAGTATTCTGTACTGTTGAGATGGGCAGTACAATGGAGTTGGGTGTGCAGTACTCTGACACTTATCGCATAAGTATCAGGATAGAAATCTCTCTGGTTGCTGGACTGTATACAGGTTTATTTGTTTTGCTGAGTTTAAAGCTGAGAGAAGGAGAGAGTTTCTTTTTTTTTTCTTCCCTGCCATTCTCTAATATGTCTGTGCAGCATTTACAGATTSTAGTACTTCTTTAGCATAATGGTTTAAAAACTATTATGTATTTCTCTTTCTCCCTTTCAACTCATGTGCCTGCCCARTAAGGTGTATGTTTTGGTAGGGCAGGTGCTCTAGTAATTTCTGGTGGTTGTGATTAAACCTGGGAGGCAGCTAAACACCTCACAGTCACTTGCTGCCTCTGCCTGGTCTGCTCCATCCCCCCAGTCCTGTAGTGGGACAGGAGAGAGAATCAGGGTGGGAAAAAAAAAAAGGAAAATTCTTGGGTTGAGACCAGTTTGGTAGGTCAGAAATGGAAGGAGAAATAATGATGATGAGCAAGATAAAAAACTTAAAAGACAGAAAGCAAGTGATACTCAATGAAGTTGTTTGCCAGACAGCTCCTGAGCAACAGCATTTCCTTTAGTGTATCTGCTGAGCATGATGCCACATTGTACTAAATATTCCTTTCATCAGTGAGGATCAGGTGTCCCAGCTGTTCATCTCCCAGCTTCTTGTCACCCCCAGCCTCCTCACTGGTCTGGTGAGGAGCAGAAAGGCTTTGACTGTGTAAACACTGCTTAGCAACAAAGAAAATATTATTGTTAAATTAAATTAATTAGCAACAATTAAAAATGCAACATTATTCTCGTCATAAATCAAAGGTATAGTACTGTGCCAGCTCTGAGGAAGAAAATAAATGCTATCCCAGCTGAAACTAGGTCACTGATTATGGCCCTCTAGGATTTTGCCAGAATTCCTTCTAAGAGAAGCAAGAAGTACATGCAGCCTTTAAAAATGTTTTGAAGGATTACGTTAAAGCATGTGCCAGTTTGGTAATCCTTGCTTTAATCTTTTACATTTTGATTGACATGTGTCACCTCCCAAAGGTGCTGTTCTGGGCAGCTATTGTTCTCCTCTGACTGTTTTGTGAACCTCATCATACACTTTTTGAGCAGGATTTATTSTAAGTTCTGGCAGGTTTCTCAATCCTGTTAAGATGAGCAGATTTATGCTCCATTCTCATACTGTTTTTTCTGACTTGTACTCAGGAGAAGGGTTAGCTGGCCCGGCTTCTTGTTGCCTATAGGGCCTCTACTGCCTCAACAAAAAGCCTTCCTCCTGAATCTTATCCTTGATTACTAGTTGAGTTTCTGATCTATTCTCTGCATTCAATCAGGAAAGCAATAGGCAGCTGATAGTACTTTTTACAGCTAACTSTCTTGGGAATTTCCAAAGGTTCCAGTTTTCCATGAAGCCTTAATAATGAAACCAACAAATCACGAAATTGTATTAAAACTAATTGTCTTCACAGCTTTAAACATCAGCACCTCAGAGTGTTTMATCTCTGGATAGCCATGTTTTATTTTAATGTGTACCTAGTTTTGTCATAGTTTAGTTATGGTGCTGTTTTGGGGTGAGACCAGACTGTGCATTAACTTCCCACTCCAAAATCTCCATCGTCCTGAGGGCTGGAAGGAAACCTAGGTGTAACAGGAGCCAGGGGGATCATTGGTTACCTTCTTCTGTGTCAATGGAGCCAAAGACTGCCTTGGCTGTTATCTCAGGAATCTTTTTTCCTTCATTCTTCTTAACAAACACAACAATACAAAAAAAAAACCCCTCTCTCTGACGAAAGTTTAATTTTTTTTTATTTGGTTTTGGGTGCTGTTGAAATCATCAGGAGAAGCTTAACAGAGTTGCATGTCTTTGTAAATAGCAGTTTTTCACAGAATTATGTGTGAAATCGTGTTGCTCTGAGCACAGTATGAATTGGTAAAGATAGAAACTTCAAGCTGTTAGTAGAGAAAATTTCAGCCAGTGCTCAATGTAAAACATATTTCTGGGATTATCTGTATCATGTTAGTAAGGAAGAAAGTAGGTTTGAGCCCCTGACTCGTTATGTTGTGTCTGTTTCCATGGTGTTCTTTGCTGCTTCCTACCCTCTTTTGTCTTCAGACACACACACACACCTCCTCAAGGTGTCAGAGGGAGGGAAAGAAAAAGAGACAGCATTGGCAGTCCCTCCTTCACCTCTGTAGGTCTTGCACATCCTTTCATTTTGGCTGCTAAGGAGTGCAGCCAAAATGCATTTGCTTGAACCTGGGGAGTCAGGAAGGTAGAAAGAGACTTGATGCTTTGCTGTATCTGCTCTGACAGGCTGTGATGGCAGCATGTTAAGTATGAACCATATTGCATGTTGCAATTAGAAAGCCATGTAAAGAACAGAAAATTCAGTGTTACGGTGTAGGGAATGAGAATTTCAGTCACAACGTTTTTTGCACCTCTCTGCCCTGATGCTTCACACACCTCTGGAATATATTTAGCATTACTCTCATCATCCTGATTAGTCAGGGATATAAGGAGTTAAATAGCCCTCAAAATACTGGACAGCATTCCTGTAATGGAGCTAGTTTTGAGCAGAAATCCGATATCCTAATTTGTGGCTTTTTAATTTCATATCTGCAAATCTTATCTCAAGTTTACWAGGCTCTTTTGAGTATTGGAGCCAACATCAGCAGTTAGGACACTTCCTGTTCCTACTTGATTCTCATGGATCTACAGACAGAACTTTGTTGCTTCCTCCTGCTAACTGTTGCAAGAGCCTTGAAAATGATGGGGTATTACCTAATTCTATCCATATATACAATAGAAAATAATAATTAAACAAAACAAAAGTTGCATTGTGAATTACAGAGAAAATTTGAATTCAACATCTCTTTCTAAATGTGTAAAATAGTTAAATAGGCTTACTCATATGAGTGAAGGCACGTATGGTTTGGGTTTTTTCTCTGTTTTGTGTTTGGGGTTTTGGGGCTTTGTGGTTTTTTGGTTTTGTTTACTGACAAAATATGATAATATTTTCCTAGAAACTGAGTTACTAGCAGAGAGAAAAAAGATTCAAGAAACACCGTCTGTATCCCCTTTAGTGCTCTTGATGTACAAAATCTTTCCTTGGAAACCTGCATTTTCACAGAAATGCTTCATGGGTTTTGTCTAGATTGCTGTATGGGGGGTTTGTTTGGGTTCAGGTGGTTTTGTTTGAATTGTTATGATTCAAGGTGAAGTGTGAAGGGAAGCAGTGTGCATGAAYCCATGTTACTTGCCAGTGAACATGTAAGAATTAGGCTGTGTTCCAGCATGGGATAATCTAATTTTTTTTCAATTTCAGTAATAATGAAGTCAGAGGCTTGAATGGGGGAGTTGTTCCAATGTTTGTGAGCCATTTTTCTACCTTATTGAGGGTTACACCTGTCTATACTCACACACTGTGTGGCATGATAGGCTGGCATGATATTGAGAAACTTTATAGCAGTTTCTTGTCCTTGTTTTTTCCCTCTGGGAATTGGAGTAAGAGAGACACATTCTTGACACTCTTATTTTGTTTTTTTCAAAGTGAATGATCAATGAGGCTATTTTGTCTTCCTTTGCAGAAGAGCAGATGATGTTCTTTAGGTTTAAAATTGGACCAAACATTTAAAATTAAAATCTGTTATCTGACATGTTCTAGTTCCTAAATACCTAATATACTTGCAGGAGTACAAAGTGCATAGGAATGTATATTATAGGAATATCTTTCCTCAGTTACATAATGGATGTAGGCTGTTCAGAGATTGGTAAATGGATTGTCATAACAATTTCACATGTGGTTGAAATTGCATCAGTAGTGAGTTCTGAAGTGGCCTGTTATGTAACTTACAGAAATTCTAGGCTTCTGTTGGGATGAAATTCTATGTAGTTTTTTGCAGCTATGGTGATTTAAATGTCACTTTTTAACACTACATACTCAAAAGACTTTTTCAGAAATGATGAGTGCATTGGTTCATGAGAACTTTAAACCCCATGAAAAAATGAAGAGATTTTCAGATTTAAAAAAATTTCCTTATTTAAATAAGGTTTCAAACTGCCGGTTTCAGAAGTTTTTTTTCCTCCCGGAAGCAGATTATGTGTGTGTTCAATAGCTTGGAAGATAGAATTTGGGTAGAAAAACAGCATCAAATTTATATGCAAATTTTTTTTTAAGGGAGTAGAATTTAATGCACAAGATTAAAGTATATCTGTAAGAAAATAATGATAACAGCACTAGAATGATCATGACTGAGTAGCAAAAACACCTACCACCCTGCTGCCGTGCAAAGACTCTGATATTTTGTTCTTACTGGTTTTTATTTTTTGGGGTGAGGTTTTATTTTGGTGGTGTTTGTTTTTGTTTTTTTCCCTGTCCTGGAGTCTGCTCCTGTAACCCTTGATATGAAGGGGAACAGCCTTGTGGCAGTGCAGGCCTATTACTTTATTGTTAGGTGTAGTTCACGGAAGGTAGTAGAAATTCATGCACTAGGCTCTTCTTTCTTCAAGCTATAAAAAGGTTTAGTATTAAGTCTTTGAACTGCATTAATTCCTGCAAGCACAGAGTATATGAGTTTCTTTATTAAAACCATCCTTTTTTTCTTTCCCAGCAGGTCCACTTGCACTCTTAACAGTTGTAGAATAAATTAATTTCGCCACAATTGGCAGTGTTTGTAGTGTTTTATCATTATTAGCACCTTTGAACACAGACTGCTGTTAAAAAGGAGAAAAAACAAAACACCCTAAAACCCAACCAAACCAGAAACACTCAAAAGCTCCAAACAAAAAAAAAAAATAGATTAATAAACCAATCTATGGAGGAAATTGTTAGCTTCCTATTGCTTGAAAAGCATATTAAAATACTAATATATTTAGAGGTTTGGTAGTTGGCTGCTTCTGGAGTTTTCCCAGGAGAATTTCAGGTTGATGTTGTTGCTCTCCTTCTGAATTCTCTCAGCTACAGCCAAATTTAACTTCCACAATGTTCAGTGATTTGAGCTTCAGAAGAAACAGCTTTTTGTAGTTAACTTGATAAAATTATTCATCCTATTACCTATGTTGCTTAAAGAAAAAAGGAATAGAAACTGTTTTACTTTCCAAAGAATTAATAAACACTGCATTAGCATATTTTTGAATGAATAATTAGTATGTTATAATGAACTGAAATTATTATTGCATAAATGAGACTATTATTTTTATTATTGTATAATAAGGGCTATTTAAGGGTCTCTGACTCCAAAAGCTAAACATGGTTTCCTATGTGTAATTAAGTAAAACATGTGATRATGTAGTCTAAATCTATATTGGCTTTACTATGTGTGCTTGGATCTTGATGTACACAAGGGTACTAGCTAATGTTGGAGGGGTCTTTTTGTGGATTCCAGTCTCACACAGATTTCTCAGGTCTGAGCATTCAGTGGGGCTGTGAGCTGAGCCACTGCCATCCCCTTTATAGTAGGAACTACTGAGGAAACAGGTTTTTAAGCATTTTGAAGAAAAATGGCAAATGCTTTTTTTTTTCCTGTGAACCATTGAATATGAAATTCAAACTCTGAAACAAAACGGCAAAATTGCAGCATGTTATAGAAAGCTAGCTGGGTTGGTTGAACACAGGAAACAAATTTATGTTTGCTGAACTTGAGTAGACTATTACACAGGTACTCAAAATTTGTCAACAGCAACTAGAGAGACAAAACACTAAAGCTAACTGCTCCTAGGGTGATAGAGGGCTACATTAAATGGGTTGCATTCTGATAATTAAAACTAATGGATTGCAGAATTGACACAAAACAAGGTCAAGCCCAGTTGCTTGAAATGTAAGATGACAAAGTAGTGCAGCAATAAGCAGTCATTCTCTGATGTAACAAACAAACATGAAGGACTGACTCTATAAAGTTGCTTAGTTGGGYGTTGCTTCTATCAGGAGATTGTTTAAATCCCACAAATTTGACTGAAGATGCAGATAACTCCCCAGGCTCTGCTGTGGCAGAGGCTGACTCTGAAATGCTCCCAGCATGAGTAATGCTTCATATTCTACATGTGAAAGCTACAGATCCTCGTAGCCTTCAGGGAAAGCAATTTCCGTARGCAGATTTTTAGACACAAACACAAGCTGTGTCTTGCAAAAGTATCAGCACTCACTTCCTGGAAGCTTCCTTTAAACAAATGTTCTTGGCTTGACTAAATYCAGGTTTAGATTCCTCCTTCTGCTCAAATGAGTCTGATATGAGAGTTACTGTGATATGGGTCTGTAGCACCTACTGAAAATATTGTAGTTGTACCCATGTTTTCTTGACAAGTTGCAAAGATTAGATTTCTTCATATTGGGAAAATGTGAAGGACTTTCCCTGTATCTGTGATGAATATACAAGATACTGCAAAGCTTGCTTCTATTTTTTTGGGGTGTTGTTTTTTTAATGTTTCATTTCATCAATCTTTAGAWAATTCATTGTCCAAAATCTAAAACACAAGATAGAGCTTTCTCTCCTCTTTTATCAGTTAGATCATGATTTGGCAAATAACCCTTCTTTTACACTGAAACAGAAATATTAATGTGAGGCTGTGAWTTTTAGTCCAGGGCCCTAAGAGATGTTACATTTGTTTAAATTTTGCATAGCTTGATCCTTCTCCACTGAGAATAAAATATTATCTGTACTGGAAGCTTTGGATTCTGTTTCTGTGACAGAATTTCTGTTTCAGCTTTGACTTGCGGTGTAAATAGCGCAGATTAATTTAATTCAGCAATATAAAATTCCAGGTCATCTCAGGACTTCTGCTATGAATGAAAGGCTTGTGGTGAGTGATGGTCAAGTTTGAGGAAACAGAAGTTTCAGTGTTGTAATAATCTTTACACAGCGCATGAACAGCAACTGCTGGGAGAAGGAATATTTGTAATGGTTTATAGAAAAATGTTACGATGCCTACACTAATCTTACTCCAAAAAGACATTTATTTTACCTATTTTTCTGAACTCCTCATGTGCATTTTTATATGTAGCTGTTGGTCTTTTTCAGTGAGAGTATGATGTATATATTTGGTTGTGACAAATACACCTACCTGCTTCCTCCAGAGCTCCCAAATGAGCAGTCTATAGTAACTATTGGTCATTGCTCCAAAACTGAAACACTGCTGCTTAGTAGCTGTTAGTGTCATGGATAATCAGYGCAGGAATAGTTCTAAGATATTCTGATCTTGGTCATGGCCCTGTTGTTTAAACRTCTTCTCTCCCCTGCGCAAGTTTGTATTCAGAGAAGGGAGAGAGCCCAAAATGGTATGAAAGAAACTTGAAGATATCTGTTTTTAAGGGAATTTTTAGCATCTTGAGAAGCACTGTTGATTAGAGATCTATGTTGCTAACAGATCAGTTTCATAAAAACAAGGTTATATTTTAAGATGCTTGGAACTGACGTGTTTTGCTGGAAATTGCTGGGTGTCAGCTTCAATTACTTAAAGCATTTGGTTTCCATAATAAACACAGAAACACCATATTTAGTAGAGGGTAACACTGCAGAAACTGAAGTTTGTCACTGATGCTGATTGAAATGCTTATTGGGATGAGGTGAATTTAAATATTTTCATTGCTCAGTATAGTGCCTGGGTTTTTAAAATAAAATCTTGAATTAATTAAAATATTCTATCTCTACCGGGAATGCTTTGGCCCAGAACTTGATTGTTGTTGCACTGAATTGCTCTRGGCATCTCAGGACAAACCAATCCATGGAGGACACAGGCAGACTTGGAGGGGAAGTTTTTCCAGTCAGCACAAAGAAGGCAAGACTGAGAATGACGGAGAGGAGAGAAAAAGATAAATTAAGACTGAGAAATCAGAGGAACTTGGTCATTGAGATGATCCTGTTCTAATCTCACTTTTCATCTTGCTTCAAGGAATAGGTTTATTGGGAAGCATGCCACATTTGCCTCTCAGTGGGGCAGGGTTCCTGGCAGCTCWCTAGCTGCAGCCTAGCTAGCAGTGGTTATGAGCCCATAAATGTAGTGCCAGTTTTCAGTATCCAGAAGACTTCCTTGCATGTGGAAAACTGCAGGAGTAATATTTGTTCTTTTTTCTGACTCCGTAAGAGTGGTTTGAAATAATTTTTCCCAAGATAAACASTGCTGCTGATCTTTTTAATTTTGATGGTGAAAAATTCTGTAGATTGAGTTTTTGAAAGCTTAGATTTAGCAAGACATTAGGAAAAGAATTTTGTATGAGACCACAATGAAGGGGAATATTTTAAAATATTTGACAAAACTACTTAATTCTCTTCGTGATGTCACCCTCTTGGACTTAATCTTGCTTTTGAAATGTCAGAATAACAGAGGTGTGAGAGAGACCACTTTCCATTGTCTTCTACTCTCAGTCCTTAAACTGTGCATCTGCAACTTWGTATGCATTAATTTATTCTCCATGTAATTAGTATGCTGTGGYGAAGGCTGGGTAACAGTTTTTTCTAAATTGGTTCCAGAAAGTATGTAGAATGTTTGATAGATTTTTRTCTTATTAAATTTTGTCAAGAAATGTGTTCTACTATCTTGCTCCAGCTAGGTATAGACTGGGCTCAGGATTCTGTAATAAATTAAAAAGAATGTTTTGAGAAAACCAACAGGAAAGCTCAGCCTGCAAAACTTATTTGTGTTGGTCTAGATGACAAATAAATCAAGAAAACAAATATAGACTTGTGGAAATTGTCAAAAAAATTGTATCGTAGAGTAACACAAACYAGTGGAATACTTGTCTTTGTTCATGTCCAGAACCTAATAAAATGGCATGAAAAATGAGAAAAATTTTTGCAATAAAACCAGGCAAAGTTCTTATTATTATAAATTCTTGAATAATCTATTGAGTACTCTAGAGGAAGAAAAGCATTTCATTTTTTATTTAAGCAAAGTATTCATGTTTTGGTAACTTAAAAAATTTGGAAGATAAATATCTATTCAGAAATTTGTTTAATAAAGGGGGAAATTTGGCAATAACCTCACAAAGAAACAGCAAATGCAATATTCCATCTGGTCTGYGATTCTTGTTCTTGAGGTGCAGAAAGCACAGTGTAAAATCCATTATTCACAGATCTCAGCTCTGCAGTAGGCTCTCGTACAAACATACACCACATCAGAAATGTGACAAATTGAGACAGACATATTAAACTGATAAAGCAGACCCACACCATAGGACTGTACCTTCAAARTTATATCAAACAGTACCAGAATTTATTTAGTTTCTTTGCTTATTAACCCTGCTCTAAATCATAYACGTACACTCAAAATTGTGTGCCTACTTCTTAAAATTCCAGCTGTGTGCATAAAAGCACCACTCATTATCTGTTTGCTTTTATTTTTTCATTGGGTTTATAAGCAGAACTTACAAAATATGTAACTTTCCACCGTGGGTGCACAGCACTATTCTAAGAAAGGACTGTGAAAAGCTTTGGTGGGAGCCCAGCAGTATTTCTAGAACTGCAGCTCAAATAGAAGGCTGCAAACACTTTGAGATATTTTGACAGGTTTTTATTTTTCAATCAATWTAAACAGAAATCAAATCCTTTGTGTTCTTGTGCAGTTTAAAGGGGAAAATAGAAGCATGAAAACCATCCTGAAAGTGTTTAAAAGCTAAATAATGCCATATTGAGAAAGCATAGGTTTGTTCCTGTCTTTCTACAAAAGAATAGTCACTTTTTGCTGGGGTATAATGTCAGTGTGTCTCTTTGCTTGTAAAATGTTGCGGTGGTTTTTTGCATGGGTTTTTTTTTCCTCTCTAGAATGARTTTTTCTGACAAAATTTTAACTTTTAAGAAATCAACTTTTCTAACTAAAAATAACTCTGACAAATCCTCCAACCAGCCCTGCTAAAGAATAGCATTCCACCTGGTTTTAAAAGTCAATTTGATATTCAGTGTATGGTTTGGCTATTTTGTTGCACTTTKCACAGCAATAAATATCAAAGCATCATAAATTAACACTTTTTATGGGTGGTATACTGRCACTTTTCTTACCAGTGTGAGGAATATTAAAATTGCTGTAGGCTTTAWAATTATTAGGCTGTAGCATTTGTGCTAATAACATAAATGGAGAAGAACATGTGGGAGTGTCAGTAATTATCTGAAACAAGAGACTATGATAGAAATGTCTTAAGGCTATATCGCTGGCTTCCAATGAATGACTGAACATACAAATTCTTTGATGAAATTCCAGGATATATCTGTTTCTCTAGGTGCTCTAG
This sequence comes from Cardinalis cardinalis, assembly GCA_014549065.1. Lineage (NCBI taxonomy): Eukaryota > Metazoa > Chordata > Aves > Passeriformes > Cardinalidae > Cardinalis > Cardinalis cardinalis. The sequence goes on along the minus strand of JACDOX010000035.1, from coordinate 5,512,011 downwards.
ATGACTTAGCCCAAGAATCCTGAGTGGATCTGACTTACAGCTTTAAGGTCTGAGTTAATTTAGTATTCAGAAGCTGGTTCTGAAGAAATTAATAAATACTTTTCTGCAGATTTGCTGGTAAACTTGAGAGTGTTGGTCTTATAATAAAGGTCAGAGTCACAGCAATCTAAAATTGTTRCAGTGAAATAATGAGACTCTATACTGAGAGTGAGGAGAAGGAGGACAAAGAAATAGTGGTGTATTGAGGGGGATTTGCATGKTTTTTCTATTTGTTTGTTGTTGGTTTTTTTAATCAATGTGAACTATGAGTGTCTAAGACCTGTGAGGAAACATTGAGACACTAAATATGGAGTATTATGGTAACATCTGTTACCCCTGATCCCTAATCAAATAGTAATTTGTTCATTCTATTACCACAACCAGCTTTTGCCTCATTACATTAATGATATAATGAAAGAACACAAGGAAGGCTTAAAAGTGGCTTTGACACTCTCTGGCATCCAGCAGTGTCCTGGGAAACAGGTTCTTTCCAGTTGGGCATATCTGCAGTAGGCAGAACATGTGTCTTTTATAAATGTGAGCCTGGTGCTTCACAAGGAYATGAAAGGTGGCCTGGTATTTTGAAGAACTGACAGGAGGTTTTGGATGCATTACTTAAGACAAGCTAAGGGAATAGAAAGCCCAGGGAAAATAGCTCTAATGGAAAAAAAATAAAAGAAAAAATCTTGGACTCTTTCTAGATTCTTCAGTTACTGTGAACTGTATTATGAGGAGATTGTAGGGTCCTGCTTGGTGTGGAGTTGCTGAGTGACATGTTTACTGAGAAAGGATGCCAATAACTACAAAAGCTCAAAGAGCTCCCACAATGTATTTTATCACCGTTTTGTTTACACTTCCAATTTCTCCGTAGCATTTACTAGGAAAAAAAATTCCCCAAAACTACCAAAAAAACCCYATAACCAAACCACCCAAAAATAATTTTGCTTTATGTAAGAATTTCTCCCATGTTCATATTACAATTTAAACATTTTGACTAGTATTTTATTTTTAGACCTGAAGAGAGAGAAAAAACAGCAAGTCCCTTGCTGGATTTTTTGACAGACTACTTCCACGTTAGACTTCTTATTTTTTTTCCAAGTTCTTGGGAGGTATATAACTCAGAATGTCTTTTAATATGTCACTGGAAGAAATTAATACATAGAATTTTATTAGAAAAAACTGTAGCAATTTGTTCTTCAGGACAGAATTCCAAAACTCACTGACAGMACTAAATACAAAGAGTGAACCACCCGGTATAAAAATATATAGATGACATAAAGTGTGACTTTGTTATTTTTAAAGTGGGACCAAAAGTACAGGAGTTTTTGTCTGAAATTGTGTTAACTTGTGTGTGTAGTTCGTGTCCCAAAACACATTAAATGTCAGTGCTAGGCTGATAAATTTTTTATGTTCTGAAGTAGAATGCATGAAGTTCCTAGGAGGGAAACAAGAAGTATTTTTATTTGGGAGAATGAAAATATCACATTGTGGAAAAAAAAAAATGCAGCCTGGTATGACAGATGGTGAGGACTACAAAGCAGCCATTGRTATTAAAATTGAATTTAAAATGTCCTAGTGGCTACAGGTTTATCTCTATATGAATGGATGGCATATATAAATTGAGTTTGGTAGCATTTGCCTGATGCTGATGCTCTCATTTGCTTGGAGGGAGCCACTGGAAATGGTCTGATTCTGGTTCTGGGAGAAATGCAGGTACACATTTAAAAGCCTGCCTTCTGTCTCAGAATGGATTTGCTTTTTCAATGCATTTCAGAAATGTTGCTGTTTTATGCTTGTGTTCATAAAACAATGGATTTGTTAGGCTATGTAAACTATGCTGCATTGGAGCACTTTCTAATATCCATTTTAATTRTGGTGGAGGGGTGTATCTGGGGGTAAAAAGGGTTTTGATTCTTTAGCTGAAAGGACAGAATAAACACTTGAAACATGTATTTCAAGAAGATTAACCAGAAATTTAAATTTTGGAAGTCTGTACTTAAGCTTCTAAACCAAAGCTTAGCTATATGGAGTTTGGGGTTTTTTTCCAAGATATTCAGCACTTATTTCTGAAGGGTACACTAGGTGTTGAGTGCCCTTTAGAATTTTCTTTAATTTAAAAGCTACTAGTGAGATGAAAAGGTTAAACTAGGCTGACTTCTTGCTCTAAAAATTGTACTCTGATTTAATTTTCTAATCCTTGCTCTTTTGTAGTAAAAAAATATCMGATATGCTTTTGCAACTTTAATTGAATGAGTTCATGGTGTATTCTCATTATGGGCTTTATCTGTAACAAAATGGCAGTAAGAGAAAGATAAAGCTTCAGCTCTGTTAAAGCAGATCCTTCTCTAAGTGCTTCTACACAGCAATCATCTCAGCACTGAGGAGGGTTGATGTGAACCACACCTAGATAAATGGCTAAAACTAGACATGGCAAGATTCTTTCAGAAGATTGGTGTAAATTTCATTTAAKCAAGACTAGGCTGGCTCAAGCTGTAATGACTGAAAATTGCAACCATTTGCTAGCTGCTCAGGAAAAATGTCACTGGTGCTACAATCACATTGAACATTTTAAAGTTTGCTCTAAAACAATTGCTAGAAACCTAACAAATTATACTCTTTTAAAAGCTGGTCATATGGTGACTAAGGCAAATAGGAGTGTTTTGTAAAATTTGCATAGTTAAATTTGCATACTTGTCTTCATCTCTCTTCAGGCATATGCAARCAAACACCTGAGTGTCAATTTTTAATTTGTGCTCTCAAACCAGCARTTTCAATTTTTTTTCAGTATGTGATTTTGCAAATAATAAGATAAGTTGAAAACACTGGGATTCTTTTAATTTTAGAGATGTGTTTATTAATGCATTTTCATTTTGGTATATTCCAATCTAAAAAAAAAGAAAAAAATTTAGAAAGCTGTTGATGAGGGACTTCTGGGGAGAATTACAAGAATAACATATATGGATGAGGCCATATGTTCCTAAGATGTCGCAACACCTTCACATTTGCTGACTTTCTGGAACTTTTGGATCTATTTTTGTATGAGCCCAAATTGTGGTGATGTTAGAGAGTTTGAAATCTAATACCTCATCTGGATTAAAGTATTTCATGAAAGGAAGCTGAACAGAATGAATGAGAAGAACAATCAGCTTCTCATTTTCTACAGCTTTCTGATAGGAATACAGCTGCTAAAATATGTTAACTGTGTTTGGAATGAGAGACAAAAATGATTATATTTACTTGGGTTTTCTTACCCAGTTTATGCAACCTGCCCTGCGTGATTTCCTTAAGGATGCACACTCCTGGTTTTTAAAAAATACTGGGGAGTTAGACACTTGCTAAGAAATCAGTTTTCTATTCCAGACAGTCTTCCAGTTGCTGAATTCCACACAGGAAATGAGATGTATTACCCATTTACCTTCAGAGCAAGTCTTTAGTTGTGCCAGATTAAGTTTGAGTAATTTGAATGCAACATTCAAATTGACATCACATTTATATTTCTTAATAAAAAGCATCAGTGAAGAAAAGCAGGATTTTGGCTTGAATTTAATTGGCATGGATAATGGACTTACTTGGAGATTCTGTCCTACGGTGTATCTTAYCTCAGACTCTGTCCTCAGGGAGAACAATTTCTTATCCTGGTTTATGCATGCTGGATTTTATAGCAAAAGCTTCCTTGGAAGCCTTAAGAAAGTCCAGGAAGATACATTTCTTTCTGATAKATATCTACAGCTAAATACTTCAGAAAAGTATTCGGCATCCTTCAAATAAGCTTAGGAATGTGTGACTCACCTGGAACTATAAGAAAGACTGGAAAGAATTTGAGATATCTCCAGGTAATGATTTCTTGGTGTGACAATGAGTAAAACAGTTTCCTAACACTCAGCAGAATTGTTCATGGTAGGATGTCTTCCTATGTGAACTTTGTTGTGTATGAAATGGTACACAATCAAACATGCTAAATGCAAATATCTAAATACAAGAAGGTAGCTCATGATTTATTCTTGCTTTAGACTAACTGTGAAGTAGAGTTACTGCTCTCTGATCCCAATSAGTTTCAGAGGATAAGTGTTGAAGAATTGAGCTCTTGAGGGACAGAGTAGTGCAATATCCATTATTCCTTTAATGAGAGAGGAGTTTTCAGTCCCTTATGGACATCAAGCAAAGAATATAATTTGATTACCTAAAGGACAGCTAACTTGCTGAGTTTGTGACCCTCACTGGTTATTTCATTAATTTTATAACATATAAATTTCTTCCATTTATATGTTACAATTTAGAGCAAAAAAAATATTAGGAGAAAACAGTTCTAAGTAAATAATKTAGCTAATAGCAGTGAAAACTTCTTCAATAATGTATTAATCAAAAACCTTKCAGCTACCTCTGCCATGAATAATATATACTGAGTAGTCATGAAAAGGTTCCTAACACACTGCAGACAAAACCTGGTTAAGTTGCTATAGGAAGACCCRAAGTCAAGTCTTTATTCTCTTATGGTTTGAGTTCACAGCTGGCACAAAATTTTAGCAAGATATAATGGAACGGTAAATAAGTTTATGTTGAATCTATGTAGATTTTGTACCCATATWATGTGAATAGAGGAATTGCCGTACTTTCTTCTGTGGTTTTTCATACTTTTGTAAACACTGAAAAATATGAAGTCATGTGACTGTCTTAAACATAATTGGATAAAGCTCACAATGTTTTCTAAGTTTCCAAGAAAAATTAAAAACACACAGAAGAATTATATTTTGTCAGATGTTATAAGTTCTTATAAGGTAGTTCGCATACTTTTTATCCTGATCATGTTACTGTGCAGTTTATCAGTGAARCATTTCAATTGGCATACTTTGGAAACAGGAATGAAAAAGAATAGTGAGAACCTTGTCCCATCCTGCCTCGAACACGTCATGGATGCTATTTTTTTTTCCTCACAGACACATTTTTGTAACACTTTTTACCTGCTACCAAGTAGAGATTAAATTTTGGGCAAAAGTTAGCATAGAGACACATGGTTCGCCATATGCAACAGCAGGGATAGAAGCAGAATGTCATTTTGTGCCTTGGTCTCTGATCTGTCATGATTTGTTTGGCAGACCTGTTTTTATTTGGAAGCTCAGGTTTGTTTGCCTGCTTGACTAGGATGCTTCTCTTTGCCACCTGTGCTGTCATCATAATGGCTTTGATAGTGGCATTCTGTGGAATCACTTGGAAAACTGGACATGGTGAAGAAGTAACAGCCTATCATCAAAACCTCATTGCTGGAAGTTTATGTATATATATTTTTGGTATTTCTGCAGTAGTTTGAGAAAAGCTTTATGTATTAATGTGATTTAGATCCTACCTGTGTAAGAGAGGTTTTTTTAATTAGGTATCTATTCAGTTCTCAGCATCACACTGTATGGCCATACCCATCTATATTAGTAACAAAAATTGATGGCATATTACCTATCTTTGCATCTCAAAATCTTCATAATTGCCAGCAAATTTGTTCTCATCTTTAACAAAATACTCATGAGTGAATAATCACCTCAGAAAAGGATTGACATTTTGTACTGCAAGCTAGGTGATGCACACAGTATTAGAAGCTAGAAATTGATTTACCCATCAATCACAGACTATAAAATTAACAAATCCATGMTCTTAGGCTTCTCAAGTAGTTAGCAGACTTTGAGCACTATTAGTGCCAAAACCATGTAAAGAAGTTTTTCTCTTCCTTATTTAATTTTTTTAATGCAGATGATGGCACTTTTTCTTGTTTTAGTCAAGGAATACCTGTTATTTACTGCTGCTGTCTACCTTCATGAAAATGAGTCAATGTTATGACAAACACTTATGAGGAAAAATTGTTTTGACTCAAGTCATTGAGAGCAACAGCAAAAATACTATGATGTTTCATTTGAAAAGAATTAGAAAGTATTCTGCCCTCTCCTGTCAGAKATATTATTTCATGTAGACAGAACACTATGCTTAACAAAAGTTACCTATGATAACAGAGTTAGTAAACCCAAGAAAATAATTTAATATTTCTGAAACTTAATACTAGATGTTAGTCGGATGGGGAGTATCTGCCATTTGGTGTCAAAATRTGCAGTGCAATTGACAGGTAAAGAATTAGATTTTTTGTTGAGGGTTGCCTTCATTGTCTGCAGGCAAGTGCTGTTAAGTGGGAACAAAAAATATCCCTGTTTCTGTCAGGTCTGAAAGGCTCACCTAATGCACCAAAATGCAGCAATAAACATGCTCTGTTTGGTCAGCCCTGACTACTAAAAAAGGGTGAATATTTCGTAGCCTACTGAGCTGTGATGATGGTATCTTAGCTAGGCTGCCAAACACAAAGAATGGCTAAAACTGAATGTTTGCCAAGAAAAGGAGGACTGCAGCTGAATGTCTGGTTGAAATCACTCCCAGATATGACATAGCTTTCTTTCATGCCTGATTAATAAGTAATTTACATCAAATTAGACATCCTTGCATTTGCAAATGTATGTAATTAGGCGGTGAGGGATTTATCAAATTGTCACACTTCTGTGTTTATTTCTTCCCTCTGTCCCTCTGCTCTGTGGCCTTTAGTCGTTACTTTTTAAATATTTCTTTTTATCCTTTACTGCTATCTGGTGGTGTGTGTTGGAAAACACTGTTCAGCGCTTTCTTTTCCTTCTCTTTACTTAATGAAAAAGTTAAAGGAATGCTTTAAAGCAAAGAACAGCATTGATTTTGTTTTATATAGGCCTCCACTAAGGCTTACTTTATACTTGAACATTTCTCTGCTTTTAAGATASAAGCAACCTTTGAACTAATGTATAATTATATTCAAAAACTGGTCTGACTTTCTTGATGTGGAAAATACTGAAAACTTCCGACCTTTAGCACAACACTAAAGGAACAAGACCCTTCAGGTGCACTAGTATGGGAGATTATTCATTTTACGTCCTGCACAGCACTGTTTATTTATATAATTCATATCATACCGGCCACTTTTAGCAAATTAGGGCCTTCCCWTCTGCCATGGGAAACCATAGTGGGGTTGGAGCTGTAAGGAAACCTGGATTGGCTGGGTGAATGGGCGGGGGGGAGTGAAATGTGGACCTGTGGGCTCTCCTGAGCCAGCTGCTTGAAGGGCCTTTGGTGACAATTTCTTGAGTTGAGAGTGTGACTGCCAGAGAGTCTTGTGAAGGCTCCTTCACACATTGATGTGTTTAAGATCCATTTCTTAAATTCTGAGGTGTACTGTGACATCACCATCTTCCTAAATGTTAGAGTAAACATCTATAGGTGAGCCGAACTCAAGGGGTCTGGAAGAGTAAACAGGAAGGAGGAGTAGAAATCTTAACTGTAACAAAGTTCTGGATGGATACAAGAAATGAAATTGCTGGAAGCAGTTGGTTTATCAGTTGCTTTTAGTTGTGTTTAAGATGGCTACAAGATCTGACGGAAACTTTATTGTTGAAAAGGGACTTTACTTGAATCTACTTTTTCACACTCTGTATGTGTTTTCTTTAAAGAAAAACCACATTTGCAGAGTATAATTCAGAAATAGACAAAAATTGCAGAGTTYTTTCCTAGTTGTCATTTTCAGTAATAAATGCCAAAATGTCCATATTTCTACAATTTCTTCCCATTCAGATAGTTCTACTATTGGGTTTCCATTCTTTTCTTTTTGGCATATATAGCATGTATATTGCTCCTCAGCTTTAGTAACCAACAAAAACCATGCAGTGCTTGCCATTCTGCTCTTTCTTTATTTCCCATATTTTTAAYATGCAATCCAAGTTTCCTGTTTTCTGAATTTCCTCTGCCTTCTGCTTAGTTTTTGAAACGGAGTGTTTATATGAGACTGTTAAAAGAATTTACCACATYAAAGATGATTGCTGAAGGTCATATGAATCTGTACAACATTTAATACATTTGATTGGTTTCTCTGAAACTACTTCTTTAATTCTGGCTTGTAGGAAAGACTTGTAAAAATTAGGATACCAAATCCAATAGCCTAAACATGTCCCCATCAGCGTTTTTCCCCCTGTCCTCCCCTTGTCCTGTCCAGGTAAGATTTAATGACTCTGGGGAAAAAAAACCAAGATGACTAGTAGCTTTCATGTGAAGCCTTGTGGTTTTAGTAGATACTTTCAGGCTCTTAATTTATAGTAAATAATGCAGAAATTAAAATAGTGCTTTTTTTTTTACACACAAGTTGGGCTTGTCCACAAAACTATATATTTCCATTATCTTCAGTGATATTACTGGTTCTGCATTAATTTTGCTTCAAATGATACTTTCTAGTATTTGTTATTTTAATTAAGGTCACCATGAACTGAGAGCTCACATAGCCTCAGAAATGCAGATAGAGTGGTGAGCTTTTATTTGAAAAAAAGTATTAGAATCACTGGTTAAAAAAATCTGTTAAGAATAGAGATTTAAAATCCTTAATCCCATACAGAGGTGAGCCAAGTGTAAATTTAGTCAAACAATTGTAATAACAAGATTATTCTTGTGTAAAACTAAGTCACTTAGCAGAAAGGTTAATGTACTCAAAATGTGAAAACCCCATGCAGTTCTAATAAGGTACTGAATAAATTATATGCTGTTTTGTTCAGCAGTGACTAATAGTTAAATTTGCAAATTTTTAAAACCAGTGCATGATTACAATACTCACTGATATCAGTGCTAGGTCACAAACCTTTAAGTCTGTTCTCCTTTCTGTGTGTAAGCTTGGTTCATTAAAATTATTAATTTGCCTCCTGAATGTGCAAAGTTCAGACCAAAATATTCAAATATTAGTGACACTCCTTTACTTCTGTCAGAAAACCTGCTGTGTTAGACATCAATTCTACTGTCCTTTTCCTAAAAACTAACTTGGGCTGCTTAAAGTGGTRGAAACATCCATTCACAGCTGTCTGCAAGATCCCTCTGCTGAAGTTTGCTGCCCTTTGCTTGCTGGTTCTAGCAATTTGTGCAATAGATACTGCTTTTGCTCATATTATACTGACTTTGGTAATTTCTTGGCCTGCTTAATACAGGAAACAAGGTGGCCATGCATTGCACGCAGCCTAGTGCTGTTACTGCCAYGAGTTAGATGACCCAGACTGCGTTTGACACACTCTTCCTTCCCCTTCTGGCCCCAGGAAATGTTGGCCCATATGCCTCAAGCCTTCAGTGTGAACCAAAGGAAGAATATTGGCACTCCCTCAGTACAATTCTCCCCTGGGCTTGATCAAAGCCTTCTTTAGGCACAAAGAAATTGTTTGGAACCCTAACCCTCAAGAAATCCTAACAAGCCACTGTAGCCTTTGGTCTTACCTTTTCTCATTACAGTCTGGAGCAAGTTGATCTATATGGACACCCCCTCCTGTCTAGATGGGAATGAAAATGCATTTGAAACGTGCAAATGTCCTGTAAAAAGTAATTTTCAACAAAAGGAATGATGAGTTATGGGAGGTAGGGAGGTGGAGTAGGGAAATAACACACTTTAAATCAGTCTTGGGAATGGTTTAGAAAGTAAAAGCCAATGTACACAGAGGAAGGAAGTCATGCAAACAATAAAACCAAACTGCTGGAAATCAAATGAAAGAATTATGACAGCCAATGTGTATACAGCAGTGGTTAAAGAAATGGTACATCTGATGGTTTTTCTTGTGTCCACAGACATTTGTCAAATTTATAGAAGCTGTCCAATGACTGAAAAAATACTRGGAAAGCTATAAAACATAAGGCCAATGCATAAAACAGTGAGAAGGCATATGTATATAAATGAAAAGAAGATGCATAAGAGGATGTACATAAACCTCACATATTTCCCAAGATGCCTCACCTTCCCTGATATCAAGACACTCTGTCTTTTGACTTGAAAAGTGATATTCTATGGAATTGGGAATGAGAATAAACAGAGGACAAAGCAAATGTAATTCCTTCCAAATTAACACTGTCTGAAAACAGAGTATCAGCTTGAAATCCTTCTGTACTGTCACTTTCTGGCAGAGTCTGTAAAAACTCCTTTAAAAAAATGATGTTTCTCATAATCATCCCTGTATGTCCTACTGCTGCTATAACTGTAGTGTTGACAAAATATACTGGTTTTTGCAGTGATGCACGGTGGTGCATTGGCCAAATGGCATCAATTATTGGTTCATAATAGCCAATTCCACTGTCTAGTTATGGTCACCGTTTTCTGAATCACAGATTGCTAGTAATTTGCATTCTATCAATATTTTAGGTGATCCACAAAGACCTGCATTGGGCAATATATAATTTTCTTATTGATTTTGAGCCTGTTATATACTTCATTATGTGYTTTGAAGAATATATGATAGTCTTCAGTAGACAGAAACAACATAGACAAAAACAACAAAACAAACAAACAACTTCAAAGCAACATAAGGTTGTTTTGCTCTGGTTTTTTCTTTGTTTGCCTTTTTTTTTTTAAAAAAAATCTGATTACCAGTATGTACACTTTGTACTTTTATATATTTGCTGGCTTTTCAAAAACAAAATSGAAAAACCTCCCTCAGTGGCAGCTGACATTTTCCGTGGATTATATGATTGTAATTTAGAGTCTCCTTTGTGTTTGTGGTGAATTGAGTAATATGTCAAAGCCTTGGCACTTGCTGCCTGTAACAGAGTGGAGTCTTCACCTGTCTTTTCCCCCTAATATCACACCTTCCCAAGTAAATGGAGAAAAAATACTGCTTCTTTCAGATCCTTGCTATGTTCTTTTTCTGTCCAAATCTTGATGCGTTCTTTGCAATTAATTTTTTGCTGTTCCAATAATATACTCAGGTGATTTTCTTTGTTCAGGGGCTTTTCTGGTTGGGAGAYTGTCCATACAAATAGTATGGGGTGCCTATGTTCCTGGCTTTTAAAATACAGACTGGCCCTATGGCTGTAAACCGCAAACATCTCTGTGCTGGGCAGGGGAAGCTCTATAATAAAACCCACAGTCCTACTGGGAAAGCTTTTCATTTATAGTAGTTCTATGCATTCCAAGTTAGTAATGATAGAATGTCATGGTTTGTAAAGTAGACAAAATGTTGTGTGCTGAGGTGAGGAAGGGTTTGATCTTTTGGCGAGAGCAGCAGTAATCTCTGCTGCATAGTACTCATGGGAGACATAAAGTTGACACAGAACCTTTTGTAGACAAAAACTCCCCCTTCAACCAACCAAACAAATAAAAAGAAACCTATAGGAAAAGGAGAAGGCAGTTTGGGGGGAAAAAATGGAAATGAGCCAAAGGAAATAAGCATTTTATGGAGAAGAATGTTAAAGTTCCTCCAAAGTATTGAGGTAGAAGCTTTTAGTCAAGAGTGAAAACTGAAGCAGGTTTCCTGCTTCTCTTGATGCTCCTCTTAGCATCAGTAAAACACAAAATTATTAAGAAGTCTCATGAACGGAATGAAGATAATATATTGGACTAAATGGAAAGCACAAGTTTTAGAGAATTGTAGCAGAYGTTGCAGATCCATAGATTGGGGATTTTAAGTTACTTATTCTAAGGGTTTATGGGTATGATTGGCATGACAGTTTGTCTTCTTACTCATTGAGTAGAAACAGATTTTCTTGAATTGTCAAAGCGAATGAGTAGTTAATAAGTCTATCTTATTTATTATAATTGAAAAGGAGGAGCAGTGTATCAGAACAACAAATGCTAATATCGCCATTTTATGAACAGTAAGTGTCGAATTAAGTCCAGTTATTTTACTACTGCACAATAACTTTGAGAAATGGCATTAAGAGCAGGCGTATATTTGTTTTCTAGAACATATTATGACTGCAGATTACTGTATAATAAAAGCTKTTATTCTTTCTACACTAATAGATTGTAAATAGGGAAACTGAGGAGAAAAAAGTGGATAGGTTAGAAAGGTGGTATACACAATATTGGAACAATATAATTGAAATWGTTTTGTTTTTTACCACAGTTGCAAAGATATTTCCCCTTGAAAGTAGTATACACTTGCAACAGTGTTACAGAATATCCTCTATGAGATTGTAAATCTCACGGAATTTGGAAAAAATTGCAGTAGAGTAATAAGTGTGAGCAGTTTTTTCATTTATTTAAAAAATATATTACTTTAAAAGATAAGAATTTTTTATTAATCTATAATAAGCATTGTAGGTGGATCTGTGTCCAGCTTCCAAAATTATGTGAAAAGATCTATGAGAAATGGACAGCAAATTACCAGAAAATGTAATTTCTAGTTTTTAACAAAAATTTATAAATGGCAATTAGATTATACATTAAAATTCTGGCCAAATATTAATCTGAAGGGCTTAAATGAATAAAATACAAGTAGAAAGCATCTAAATGTATTGTTCTTTCATAATAAACACTATGAAGAATGTGCTGTCTAAACTCCTCCTGACTGCCACTAGATGGTGACAGTGATCTTTACACAGTGTGGACTTGATCAGCTATGCTGGAAGTGGCTTACAGGCTGGTATTTACCCTCTGGAAGCCCCAATATTCACCAGCTCTGTAAAGCTGGGGTGACATGTAACCATTTTCTGTTTCAAAATAATTTTAGAGCCATTACTTATTAAAGACCTAAAATCCTGTTCCACCTCACCCTCTTTCTGGAGTTTAAGGCTAACTGAAGGCTTTTGATTTACCCATAGATTTAATAGAAAATATAATAGGCTATCCAATTGCCTCTCTTAGGGACATGTGATTGAATGCATGCCCATGCCCCTTAAGTTACCTCAGATCCAAAGCCTCCTTTCTACATTAGGGTTGACTCTATTCCTGTTTGGTCCTATTTATCTATCCAGAAGTATTAACACGTAACTCTTTCTTATTAGATGTCTTTGAGTCTTGCAGCACTTATTTTGCTTAGCCAAAGAAAAAGTTATCAATGTTCTTCAATACAGTAGGCCCTTAAAATTTAAATTAAAGACATGATGAATTTAAACTGAAAGTCTTGTCAAAATAGCTGACAGCAAGACATGTCTGAGGTTTGCTMAATTTGCAGATTGGTATGTGTAGAAATTTAAAAGTGAGAGTCAGCCARTAAATAGCTATGTGATAAAGATGACTTGATGACAATGGCTTTCAGAATTAGCTACCTTCTACTATCAATGATAACATTTTGTTTGTTTCTGATGATATATTGAAAGTTTATTTTCCCTAGGGTAATGTTTACCATTCCTTTATGTATCTTAAAATCTCTAGCATGTTATCCCTTAACAAATCTGCTTGAATTCCACCTCATGAGAAAACGAATATATCTGGCAGCATTTCAGTATGGTGAASACCAGTAGTTTAGCCTGGAAGAGCAGCCCCATGAGTAACCCAATTGTCCTGCTTTCTGTGCTTTGGGTATGTTGTGTCTTAGTACTTGAACTTCTTTCCTCTCAGACAAAACTAGATGAGAGATGCTTTCCAGGAGTGGGCTCAATGCATGGCCACCTTCAGTGGGCATTTGGTCCCCTGAGCCAGAGTGGAGCTAGTTGAAACAACTTATAAAATGTGTGAAGTATGGGYAGTAAGTTGTCAACTCATTTATTCAGAGTCACTGGTCTCTTATTTGTCTATGCTTATGGCTAAAACACATGATCTTGTAGTATAAAAATTGGAAGATTTTTGCCTATTCATAAATTCTTAGGTTTGGTGGGCTTTGGGGGTTTTATTTGGGTATTAGCAGTAACACTGAATCCCTAAATTTGCTAGATAATGCAAGATGAGCTGTGAGGGCACAATTATAATCTCAATGGCTAAATAAAAGTGTTCCCAATATTTGGTGTTGGGTTTATTGCCCAATAAACCATATATTCCAAGGTATAGTTAGGAACTGGAGAGAGTGGGGTGCTGTAGTCATAAAGTCACATCTTTAAATTATGAATGCTATTAAAAGAAGACCAGATCTCCCACTGAGCCAATTTTGCTCCCAGTATTTTTCCTGTAGGTACTATAAGAAGTAATTATTCTGGCTTCAAAATAATGAAGTCAGCTTGGAAGGGGCAAGTTTTCAATAAACATGCCAAAAATGACCTCTTTTGTAAGTGCTGTTTCTTGGAGTTAGCTGTGGAAGTATTATACATTGTTTATTTCTTTGTAAGAAAGTAATTTCAGCTAACTAACTAGTTTGTCAAGATTATTGACCCATGAGAAAACAGCACTCATTATAGAAATGGAACTACGGTACAAGCTTTAGATAATTTGATGTATACTCTTCATAATTCATGATACTGAAAATTATTTATGCCAATAAATATGTTGATATGTCCCTACTTTATCAAGTCTGGCTCTGCAGTGCTGGTGGGAGTTCTCAGGTAAATATTTCACACTGTGAAACAAGGAATGGGCCAAACTAACAAACACCTTCCCATTTTAAACATGATATATACAGGTTTTCAGTTCACTTTACAAAACATCAAGAAATTTAATAACTTATTGCTTTTTTTAAAGGCATCTGAAYTGAAAAATCTGAATTGCCATGTAGAAATACTTGGTTTCTTCCATCTATATGTTTTTTATAATTTTGCACTGTTCCATTATTGTCACACTGCATGTGTTTTCATAAATTCTTGTGGTTTTCCAATATAAGATTTAATTTCTGCTCTTCACTTTCAGTCAACTTTTGCATTTACTCAGAACTAAATTTTCTCTGAGTAAGCTAGCATAAGGTTCTGCAAGTTAGCACTCCTTTATTTGTTTAACATCTATATCTGCTAAGCAGAATGTTTCCAACAGGGAAGCCTACAGGAATTCCTAGAAACACMAGTAATTTTAATCATCAGATAAAGAAACAAAATATATAATAGGTATTTTTTTGCCCTAAAATGTGTCTCAGTTTTCTCCTATTGATGCAGAAAGACAATTGTCATTTCTGTTATACTGTGCTGGAAAAGCTGATTATATGGCCATGGATGGTGCTGTTGATGGATGTTTTGCACTGTATGCGCTTCTCTTGCTGTTAGAAAAATGTTTTACTGGATCCATAAAGTCTGAGAACTGAAGTTATTTGTTTTAATAAGAGAAGAATGTGTGAACTCTGTGATCATAGAAACCATTAACAATAAAAGACAGGCCCATTTTACTTAAAAATAACAACAAAACATCCAACAACCACCCTGAAACTTTTCCTGTTAACTTTATTTATCATACCTTATGGAGTTTATTTCTCCCTAGGCATCCACTATTTATTATTTAGGAGATGTTTTCAAAAGACRTTAAAGGAAGAGAGAAATTTAATGCTGGAAAAAGGAATTGACATCCTATTACTCTATGGTAGGAATTACAGAGAGTAATTATTCAGAATGGTGCTGAACAAGTGAGAAATAATACTATCCATATATTTTACATTTGAAGTATTGCCTGCTCCAGCTGCTTAGGAAAAATAAGTAAATCAACCTCCCCTAGTTCGCAATTACAATTTTTGAGCTAATGAGACTTAAGTTTTCCTCCAACATCATACTTAATTTCTTGAAAATAGAAGATGATAACAAATATAACACAAACATTTTTACATGACTCACATGAATTTCAACACAGGGACAAAAAAACTGGGAGGAAAGATTAATAAAGTTTAGTAAGTCCTTTCAGGAATACATTAAATCTCAAAGATGTGGTTGCAGACAGCAATTCTGAAGTTCAGTAGGATGAYAGAGAAAAAAATTAACCTCATGTATTCTGGCATGTTATGTTGACACATAAGATACAGCAGTAGTCCAGCTTTGTGGCTCACATGTGGCAATTAAACACTAATGTTGGTCAGTTGTCTTGGAATGATTATTCATGGCTTATATTGCCAGTAAGTTGAGTTGTACAGCATTTCATGTTTTACACTGGGCTGCATAATATATGGTCCATCTATAAAATGAATTTTACCCACAAGAAAATTGTGCAGGCTGATATATGAAACATTCTCAGGTTGTTCTGCCGAGGACATTACATGCATATGTGATACATGAAGGAATTTCTAATGTATGAGGAGATATAACAGAAAGGGGAAACATAAAAGTAACATAATGGATTATTGCAGAGACTCAGAGAAATAGAGAGAATGATTATCTAGTGAATGTTGCRAATTATGCTGTCATCTTTTGAAAACTGTGCTGTATTTGTAGAATGCMTTCCAAGAAGGGAATAATTATCATGTTGCCTAATGAGTCTTCACCAGACAAGGGGTGAAATTAAGAGCAATAGAGCTTAGTTTATAGTTTTTGATCCAGACAGACTGAAATTACAGATTGAACAATAACACTACAAAAAGCCTAGTAGAAAAGAGACATGCTAACTTTGCATCCAGAATTGTCACCTTTGACATGCAAGAAAATAAAAGAACTCCCCTTAAATCTTTGTGGAAAACCACAAAGGATTGCAGTAGCCAGCAGCAAGTGAATGTGGTTTCTCTACTGTTGGGATCAGAARTAGATGTACACCTGATCTAGATGTTTTTACCTTACTGGTGGGTGAACAATAGAAGGACAAGATTTAATAGGGGATGTACTTTTTTAAACAAGTGAGACAAGAATACCTGCATGCAAAGTACTGCCTTTCTCATTGTCAATACCACACATGCATAAATTTATTTAAGTTTAAGATTTATCAGTTCCCTCATCTAATTTTCTTTGCAATGGCACAGGAGAGTGAATACACACTAAAATGTGTCCATTTTAGTTAAGACAATACAGCTGTCCTCTGCATATCGCTGATCTTGCTAAGTAGAAGGTAGCAAGGTCACATTTGGTTTTGGGGATGGAATATCCATACTAATGTGTAATGCAGTTGCATTAGGGGTATACTGCAAAACAATGCTAAGTGGAGACATATCATCTCCTAAATATAATGCTGCCAGACAGGAAGTAGATCCTAAGTATGGTTCAGGTTCAAGTCTGTGCAAGTATCACATCCAACAGATTCACCTCCAAAAGATACTCGGCATTCCTAACCCTGCACTCTCTGTCTAYCTATACTCCTCCTGGGTCACTTGTCCCCATTTCTACCTCCTGTACTCTTCATTTTTGTATCMAACTTTTTATCAAGAGGTACTTGTTCATCCATATAGGTCTTCTATCCCCTTTCCTTGATTTCCTGCTCATTGGAATGGACTATTCTTGAGCTTGGAGGAGGTGATCCTTAAAATCAAYGAAGTCTCCTGATCCCCTATCTTTAAGATAGTCTCCCATGGGATTCTTTCCAGCAGGTTCCTGAATAGGTGAAAATTTGCTTTTCTGAAGTCCAGAGTTACGATCTTGCTGTTTGACTTATTTCTTCCTCTCAGGACTCTAATCTTCATTATCTTGTTACCACCACAGGCAAGACTACTCCCAAACCTTATATTATCAACCAGTCCTTTCTTGTTTATCAGCATTAAGTCTAGMAGAGCACCTCCCCACCTCCCCATACTGACTTTTGTGTTACTTGTGGCAGGAACCTTGTGCCCTTGCCTGTTGTGTTGTCTCTTTAGATGATAGTGGTGGCTCAAGTCCCACATGAGGGCAAGCACCTTTGAATWTTAGACCTCTTCCAATTATTTAAAAAGGCCTCATCTAATTCTTTATCCTGATCACAGAGCCTGTAGCAGACACCCACCATGATGTTGTCCATGTGTCTCTACCAATCCTGAACCATTAACTCTTAGCCAGCCCGTGGTTTCACCTTGCTGTTCTTGATGATTGTTTCATTCATCTTTAAAAATYGTATTCTTACTGGCTTGATCAAATTTACCTGGGCTTCTTTATTGTAATTAAATCCCAATATTGCCAGATGGAACGTGCCTGGGCTCGTCTGGCTCTTGCTGCTTGACCAGAAGTGGCAGCTGTGGTGGTTTCACCTCAGASAYACCTTTGGCTGGCTGGATGCTGCAGCTGGGTGCTTGGGACAAGTTCAGGCATGCAAGAGCTCAGGTTTACCTCTGGTGGAAAGGCTTTAGGTGAAGTGAAGGAAAAAGGAGTCGGGTTCTGCTGGAGGGTTTCGATCCAGAGCTTTATTCCTGGCCCACAGGCCTCTGAATGCAGCAGCAGCTCCAACACAACGCAGGAACTGCGMGGTTGCTGTGTCTTTTAACRCCAGGGAGAGGGGTAGGGAAGGGGTGGGGATCCCACCAACCAGGTAAGGGGGGGAAAGTCTCAGGGAACAAATGACACCTGGATGGCCCAATGTCCCCAGGGCTGAGAGGCATCTTTTGAACTTYGCCAATCAGATGATGCCCTTGCTTGGAATGCCAGGATTGAYGGACAGCTCTCAGCAAGGAGGCAAGAGAGGGGAAGGGAGAGGTTGTTGGCACACCTAGGGAAGGAACTGGGATAGCTGAAACAGGCTATTACATCGCRCCACAACACTTCTTTATGGTAACTGTAATTCCTGAGGAACTAAGAGGAGGTTAAGGGAGAAAACCATTCAAAGCCAAGTCCTAATTTCCGTGAGTGTAACTGCTACAATTAACTTACTTTGAGCTCTTCTTTGAGGCAAAAAAAGTAGCATTCAATTTKCTTTTACTCTTTTGATGTAGTGTCACCAAGAGTTCAGTAATGTGACACAAAATCTTGTACTTCTTAAACTTTCTTGATTCTGTTTTTTGTCAAAAATATGTTTCGTATCCCTTAAAGTTTTGTTATGAGGAGCTTGTTGGGATTTGCAATATATATATTACACAAATCTTGTTTGGGCAACTGCCATTAACATATTCTATACAAGGAAGCAATCAACATGTCRTGCTAGACACGCTCTTCCTTCTCTGTTTGCAGAACACACTTGAAAAGTGTTCCAACATAAAAGAAGCTACTGTGCCTAAAAGCTTTTTAAAAGCCATATAAAACTACTTGAGACAGAAGTAATGGTCTTTCCTTCATGAAAAGTGAGAATAGAATGTGCAGTCAACAGCAATACAGTAAAAACAGGGGAAAAAAACCCAAGAACTTTACTAGATTAATTTCTCATGCTGTCAATCASATTGTATTACATGAGTTTTCAGGAAATGAGTGTCCCTAAAGGATTTTAGTTATTAATCATAATATTGCTAAGTTTTTCAATATTCTGTTTAATAAACATATAAGAAAAGTCAGCTATCTTGTGATGTGTCATTTAATTATAAACATAACTCTAATAAAGAAATGTAGTGATTCTGTCGTAAATAGGSACAAGCTGTACAGAGTCACTCTTCTACTTCTATAAGTCTCCTTTTTYGACTGGTAACTGCTGAGAAAAAGTAAAATATCAACATGTTAGTATTAAGAAAAGAAATCTGCTATTATTTTTCAGTAAGAGAATGTTATTTTGTAGCAAGCTGAGGTTTTGTTGCTATAATAGGGGTGTATCCTGCTTTTATTTTTCTTCTTTTGTTACAAAAAASCATTATGAAAAGGTGCTGAGAGATCAGGTGATTTAAGTGTTTGTGTGTAAACAAAGAACAGAACTGAGACAATGCAGCMATACTATATTCTGAGAACATCTGGGTTTTGGATTATTATACAGTCACTTGGAATCTGAATCTTTTGCATTTTTCCTTTTTCAGAGTATCTACAGAGGARTGAACTTTCAGTGACATTCCTAACTCTAATGAGAGTTATTAATATAGCCACACTCCTCAAGTCTGCTACTTGAGCATGAAAGCAGAAGTAACTGGCTTAGCTATGCATCTAAAAAGTGTAATGAACTGTGTTATAGCTCAGGTTAAGGTTTGACTTACATAAGCGAGAAGACAAATTTGAATTGAGGGGAAAAAACTTAGCTTGTGTTTATTCTTCTCTAATACAATTTTTAAATGTCTCTTAAAACAGAATSTATCATTGGGCTAATCTGTAAGTCTGTAATTACAGAGGGCCAACAAATGCTGAGCTGTTCTAGTGTCATAAATGAATATTTCTGTATATGCTAATATGATAGGACAAATTTTTTCACTGGGTCTATTTAAATTAGAGCATTTATTATGGCAGAAATTATTAAAAATATTATTTATGACATTGAATATTTAAACAAAGTTTGTTTTTATTCTGCTGGGACTTCCACAATTCCGTAGTCCAAATTAAAAATGAGAWTCTGAAGGAAGAAAAGGAAGCAAAAAGTTCTTTTGACAGATGGGGTAGGAAAGGAGTGTGAAACTGTTGGAGAGTGCTTAGAACATGACAATATATATTTCCTTTTTATAAATTGGGTTTTTTTGGGTGCTTTGAGGGCATAACAAAGCCAGCTTCAATAGGCATCCTATCAAATAAGCACYTACATGAATTACACATGTGGCTTTTGCTGGGGCTTGTTTTTATCTCTGTGCCACACACATCTTTAGTTTAAGACACTTGTCATTCCACTGTGCAGCCTTGAGCATTTGTTTTGTCTTTTTTCTCCTGTTGTGCCAAGGAAACAACTTCTTAACTCCCCTGTCTGCATTTCTGCATCTGCTGTGTCTTTGTGTGTGCCACATGCCTGGCTGCCTCACTGGAGTGAAAATTATTCCAGTTAAGCAGAAGAAACATTTTATAACAGGCCTCCCTCCATAGGTCCCAATCCAAGGGTTTCTAACCAGTTTTCAGGATTATATTTTGATTCCTAGTTCCTGGATCCCCTTTCTTCTCCCCATCCTCCCCTACTTTGTATTCCCTCACCTTTTAATTTTTTTTTTTTTTTTACAGTGCTACAGCTAAAAGGTTTSTGTAGGATGGAGACCACTCTTATTTTCTTTCATTGTTTCTTGGCCCAGTAAATACGTTGAGTAATGCATCTTCCAGAATAAAGTGGGTTTAAATTATTTGGGAATGTTAGCTTTGTTTACCCCAAATACAGATCTTTCTGAATAACCAGGAGACAGGAGCGATATCCAAATTGACTTGCCATGTTTTTTTTTGTAAAATCAAAAATCATGTACTCTGTATAGCTCTGTAGAAGTACTGAATGTCTTTGGTTTGGATTTTGGTTTGTTCCCTTGTTTTTAATTCTCATTTCATTAGTACATCTCAAAAAGAAAAAAGATTATTCTACTAGTGCCTTCCAAACATATGCAATATTTTCCAGATGGGAAAAAACAATTAGGGATAAAAGGAGGAGTTGCTTTGCCTGTTGTTACTGAAGGCCACTTTGAATTTAATTTTCCCCTGGTAAGACCAATTTCTCCCAGAGGGACTGGGCTCTTTGTCATGACAATAAACATGTGGTAAAAAAAAAATCCAGGAAACCCAATTGCAACTTTGTAGGAAATTTTTACTTCATCTGGGTAACTTGTCTTTCTGAAGAGGTCCTTAAAAGTTTTGTATCTTCTCTTGTGCAAATGTTTTTGTCCACTTGTATTGATAATGGACACATTCTTCTAATACTTTCTCAAAACACRGTCTTTGTTTGGGCTCATGGATAATCCTACAGCAACATCCTACAGACAGGATGTCAAGTTTTTATTTCTGTACCTTATAAAGCCTCAGYTGAAGTTATATGTTCACAGTTAAGGATATTTTGTGTCTTTAGGACACTGAACTCATGTATGTTGTGAAAGGGTCTTTTTAAGTATATGCAAATGCTTTTGCCCTAAAACTTGATTAAGCTAGTGTAATCTCTTTTGTAGTTCAAATTACTACTGCTTGTTAGAATCTTGATAAACTTCAATCAAATATTACTAGAGGCAAAGGTATCTCTAGATATTTTGGAGGCTTTGTGGATTATTTTTGTGGGTTTTTTTTTAGGTTGTTTTTTGGTTGGTTGTTTGTTTTTGAAGGGGGTTGAATTGGTTTGCTTGGGGCTTTTTTTCTGCTGCTTGATTGTAAGGAATAGTAATAGGGGTGAAATTGCTCCTTGTTGAAGAAATTTTCCTCTTCTGGTAGAATGTGAGATATGCAGTTTCTTTTTTTTATTTAAAAGAAAGTAAAGGATGCTGMTACCATACCAGATCAAGGCAAGCCAGACACTGAGGTAATGCAGGACAGCAGAAATTAATCTTTGAGTTGAGCCCAGATCTTCCTCAAAATTAGGTCCAAGGGACTCTGCCTGCTTAACCAAGAAGTGTAGCTTCTAGTGGGTTCTGAGGGAATCAGTGATACTTATTAAATGAGTTAATTAGTAAGTTGAGTACAGAGAAGAATAATTGTCTTATAGCAGCAATTATTTTCAACAATCTGTTTAACAAGAAATAGTTTTTATGGTTGGAAAGATCTGTGCTTATAAATAAGGTAATTAAATGGCAGTATGCAATATAYTGTAATTTTAGTTTTATWTTCCTAAATATAACAGAGAATGTTGGGTTAATTCAGTCGTATTAATGCATCTATTTTTAACCACATACTGCCTTGGAAGATATATAATGAGAAAATTTCCGTAGTAGCAATTCTTTCCAAGAATTTGATGATAAAGTTAAGTAAATATATTTAAATATAAAGTATTTCTRAATTAATTCTTATATGAACTTTTCCTGTGGCTTTTCCCAAGATGCTATTGTTTAAGGTAGATGGTAATTTTGGAGTCACTTCTGATGGTGACTCCATATTTAGTYTGTGGGTTTTTTCTCCAAAAAGCAATAGAGAGCCATGTCACCAGTCCCTTAATTTAAATGCTTATTTATTTAAATGCTTATTTTATTCCAGGAGCAATTAAATATTAATTTTTGTCAGCCACAGATAAGGATTAGAAATATTTATATATAGGGAATTCAGACATGGTGCTTGAAATTATTCCCTGGCTTGCATAGATAGCAGTGTTTAATAATGCTTTTGATAATTGTATCCRGCTGCATGCATATTGTGACACGAAGCAATTTCTTATATGTGTCTATTGTCAAAWTCTACAGTATSCTTCTCAGTATAGAAAAATGAAAGATGTGAAATTATAGTTTTCAGTAAAACTATGAAGTTGGATGTAAATGGACGTCAGAGGAATGATAATTTTATTATAACTTTAACATTACGTATATTAAATTGAGATTAAGCATTTGTGATTTGTTCAGTTGACATGTTTATATGCCTCAATTTACTGTGAAAATGCAGTAAAGAAGAAGGGTTTTTTAAAGAGAAGTATGGCCTGCTTATTTAGACATGCTAAAAAGACTGCATGGCAAAATAGTGGTGCTTTACTTTACCAGTTGGTTAGTTTATTTCTTGTATCAGATGCTCCCTCATGAAATATATGGAAGGTCAGTCAAAAGCATGAGGATTTTTCTCTGGCTCTGTATATGTAGTTAAACTATGAACAAGCTTAAATTTGCTCTGTCTGCTTTTTTTGTGCTTGAAGCATTTGGTTGCTGAGGAAGGAAAAATGTATTTGTTCGTTCTAGTAATTAGTTTGCGGTTATGAGTGCCAGTAGGTAAAAAACAAGCAGTCCTGTTAAAGAATAGTAGGAAAAGTTATTTGGGTTTTGGGAAATATTTCTACTCGGGCCAAGCAAACCTCAGCAGAGATCACAGTATCTCAGAATTTATGCTAAATGGCACTTGCAGTGAGAGGCTACACCAAGATCAAGAAAAATCTATGAGAAAATCAATAAAAACCCTAGGAAGCAGATGATTTGAGATTAGTATTAGAAGGCCATGATAATATGAATGTTTCTACAAGTCTAAGATAGACCTCTGTTAAAAAATCAAGTTATGCATAAACACTTTGTTTCTATTCCATGGAGAAGGAGATGTCTCTAGCTGTTGGTGAAAGCCAACTTGGATTTTCTTCTGGAGTGAAAAGGTGTACATGAACAATGAAAGGAAAACTTAACTGTGTAGGTAATAAAAATTATTAGGAGGACACTTGCTACTTCTGTGTTGTCAGATTTACCACAGGGCTGCTTTCGTCATCCCAGAGGGAATTATGTGATTAATAATCTGAGTCTTGCCTCATGGCTGGAAACAAATAAATATTGAACATCTTCCTAAAGGCTTGTGACCTCAGTTTTGTGTTTCTAAATATTTGCTTTTATTCCATATTTTGAGTTCCTCTGGAAGGAAATAATATTTCCTTTTTTTTTTTATGTGGGGAAGAGAAAGAAAGCTGAACAAGAGCCAAAAAACCCTTGTATTAAATCCATCCAGCAGCAGCCATATTTTTTCTATGTGCTGAAATGAATGGTATCATTCCCACTTCTACTATATTTATTATTGTATCATCTAAGCAGAAATTAAACTTGCTGATTTAAAGATTAAAAGAAATAAACTGATGCCGTTTTATCTCTCTCCATGCTATATACTCGATGATTTCATTTCATTTCCAATATTATGATGAAGTTATATATGTTGCCTCGAGTATTGGCCTTTTTTAAATGCAAGGTTGCTCCACTCAAAAAGGGATAATGGATGATTCTTGTACAATAATTTTAATATATGCACCTTTGTGTATTTTTTCCTCATACTTTAAAATATTTGAAAAAATTATTGGAATTCTGTCATTTGTATGTTGTGCCTTGAAGTAAGGGGCATTGTGACTTAGGAAAAAAGCATTTGGGGAAAAAAAAAGAGTTGGGCTCAATGATCCTCATAAGTCCTTTCCAGCTCAGACAATTTTATGATTCTATGGCTGTGTTGAGGCCCTGGGACACTCTGAGAAAAGCATGTAAAACTTAGTCTTAARAATTTTAGATTAAGTAGATTTCCTCTCAGTGAGTCATTATGTGAAGGAATAAAAAAGATGGAGAAAGAATCTACTGAATGTTTGAATAGGATTGCTTTTTGTTTTGCTCATTAGCCTTTATTTCTACTGTCATAACATTATTTAGCTACAGAGAAGGCACATTGACAGAATGAGTTTAAATCTTTTGTTGACTGAAAATTAAACCCCAAATCACTAAGATACTGACATTGCTGATGAGCAGCTTCCTGGGTGCATACCTTCAGACTCCAAGTGAATACAGTGCCTTTTGCACAGAACGCTGCACCAGCTGAAGAGCATTACAGCTTTAATCTCCAACCTAACAGCTCTGTGTTATTAAAGAGGAGGATGAATACAGTTGGGATGAATATTGTTCTCTTATTTGTGGGTCAGAGCACAAACCTCCTTAATTCTGCAGGAACATCTCTAGAACAAATGATCTCTAACCTGCAGAAATGAAAGGAGTTCCTTTAACTCTGAGGTCTTATTTCTTAGCCAGATGGGCTAGTCAGGGTCAGATGCACTGGAACAGCACTGTCTGCTTGGATTTGCTTAGAGAAGGAGAGGTTCAATCCTGACTGCAGAGCTGTTACATCAGGGTCTGTAAAATAGCTGTGATGCAGTAGCAACCCAGTGATCAGGCATGGAAAATAGGCAACAGACAGATCAACAGAAGTAACTTCACCTCTGGTAAAGTGCCAAAAACTTAGAAATCTCAAGAAAGATTGTCTGTCCCAAGCTATTCTATGTATTGTGGCTATGAATGAGGAGAATCAGCTCTGTGGCTTGGCCATATGTCCCAAAATGAGTTACTTCTGCCAGTAAAGAACTTTAGAAACAGCAGTAAAAGTTAGAAACTGTCATGTGTTCAAGCTGTAAAAAATTTTGGACACCCTTCTGTCCACTGCCATGAACGCCCCTAGATAGGCATTTTTTTTGTTCTTGTTGGGTTTGAAATTTTCCTTTATTGACGGAATGGTTTAATTCTTTGTGTTTGTTGAAGAAAAGAAGAGTAAAATGTGATTAAACAAAGGTGAATTTATTTTTTTTAATTTTCCAAGAAACTTTCCTAATGCTTCAGATTCCTTGGTGCCTTTTAGTCACAGAGTATATGTGTATACTTCATGTTAAATTTGACTGCAGTTTACTTCAAATCCATACTAAAATGGGTTTTATAAATTGCATCTTGGATTTCTTTTTATACCCTGGTTTAGAGCAAATAAACACACTAGTCTTGATTCTCAAATGGAAGAAATGGCCAGTCAAAATATAAAAGTGGCTTAGGAAGCAATCTATGACTTGAAAACATGCCAAACTAGAGGATTTTCTGTTTTCCAGGAATTGTGTGATGAAGGGATCCTAAAGTTAGTCTTCTATCTTAGCCAAATCTCTGTCTTACAACTGAGAGCTGAGGCATTTCTTTCCTCTCTATTTCAATCCAATGATCAGCAGGTTAATTTAAGCCATCGTGAGAGCAGAGCAGGAGCTCTCAGATAATTGTCTTGTTTACTTCTGGGTATTGCCTGCAAACGAGTTCTGTGACTACTGCAACCCAAGATCCTTCCCTATCAGTGGACAAATAACACTGGTGTCCAGAGAAGTTCTGATGTGTTATCTGGAAGAAGGTAAAATTATGCATCCATTACAGTTTACCTTGAATTAAACACTAGCAGCAGGTTGGAATAATGAGAAGAAACAGATCCCTCTCAAGCAAACCTAGCTGCATTCCTGTCTCTGTGGTGGGGGTTTCCACTTATGACCTTGTTGTAAGTAGTAGGGATTTTGTTGAGGTCGAATAAGCAGGGGTGATTGTTGTCTTACCTTTTCTGTCTGCTCAGATCTCTTTGCTGCATACTTCATTAATCTATTTTCCCCACTAATGTAGTAATTACTTATCCTCTGAAGAGAGAGAGACATGGTTCTCCCAGGAAAATCCTGGGAAGCTGTGTAGAAGCTGTGGGAAACTTAAGAGGAAAGAATGAAAACAATTTTTCTCTCGCTTTCTGTAACTGTTGTTTATAGATATGATTCTCCAGAGTGTGCTATTCAAAGTTCACCAATAGTGCGAGAGAAGATTCCAAAAGGCCAATCAGGTCTTAGGTCCACCATTTCTATAAGAACTGTGTACTTCTAACAGTAAAGTGCTTTTCATGCCTTCTGATGATGGAGTCTCTGTATCACCTTTGGCTGTCCCCCATACCCCCTCAGTGATACACTATCACCTCRCTTCTATTATCTCCTGCTTTCCTCTTCCTGCCAATCCCCAGGGCTGGCACCAATCTTTATTTTACAGCTCTCTCAGCTACAATCTCTTGCCTTCCTATTGCTGCTTCAAGGCTTTGAAGCTCTAAAAGGAGCGTTGCCATTAGGTAGGGAAAGAGTAGCAAAACAAGGGAAAAGATGTCTTACAGGAAGGTCACGTCAAGCTCAGATGCCTCTTCCTTACCTCAATCACAGCTTTGTGCAACCTAATTGATACATCTTCTTTTCTGAAAGTGCTTTGACATTGTGACATCCAACATTTCAGAGTTGCTGTCGCATCAAGTTTGTCAATATCCAGTACAGGATCTCTTTTCTGAGATGTAGTTGTACTTCAAATGTTTACCTGCCTCAATAAAGAGTGGGAAAGACATTATCAGCATCAAAGAAAGTAGTCCCATTTCTATTGCTGCAGGAAATGAAAACTTGGTTATGTAGGCCTACCGAAACTTTCACCTGACAATCAAAATTTGAGTTTATTTTTATAACCAGAAAACTACAGAATAAAACCTGAGCTATCCACAGAAACAAAATTATTGATACAAGAACTGGTAAAGGAGTATTTTAACAAATGTTAGGCTGACATTTTTTCTCCAGTATATTTTCTCTCATATTTTTTTTTAAAGGAAATGGTTCTCATTACTTTGTCAAGTGRTACGATAGTCTGTTTTACATAGTATCTGGAGTGATGTATCAGATCCAAGGACCATTGCAGTAGATCCAATTTTTCAGATCCCTAGAATTAATTTCAGCCCAGAGACTGAGCAGTCATTAAGACAGGAAATTTATTTCTAAGTAAGCACTGACATGCTTCAGAATAATTCCAAGAACTTCACTTTCATGTATTATCCTCTATTTGCTCTTTTGGAGTCTCAGAACTTAGTTTGTCACTGCTAGCATGCAAGTACCCAATCAACTTCTTGAAACTGGAAAACACAGAAAAGGGAGGAGGATTACTTCCTTTAAATTTCAGCTACATCTGGATAATATAATCTGGAAATAAATTGAGTGTGTTATTCATAACAGTTATCAGACTGACTTTTCTATAGCTGTAAACACATTTTAAAGATGTAAGAGAAAAGCACTTCTGATTTGGAGGAACAATTTATTGATGAAACATTTTTTGGTTTTATGTGAAAAACATAGTTCAAGTGCTTAAGTTACCTACGTCACACTTCGCCTTTATTGAGATAAAATTGTAACTTTAACTATTTGTTAGTAACAGGAGTTTATCTGTAGTCTTGAAACCACAAGTTTAAAAACTTTGACTGAATTGCAAATTAAAACTACTTGTTAATTGTCAGATATTGAGGCTACTCTTTCTTGCTTGTAGAAACACTATAAGGGGAAGAAAATTCCCAAAATAAGCATGTTGGAATATGGAACAGATGAAATGTTCAGTGACAAAAACATACAATAGAAAAATATATTCTTCCAAATTAAAGAYGAGGAACGATGTCTTGCACAGTGACCAGGATGGCAGAACTGTTTCTTAGTGGATGGTGCTGAGCAAGGGATAGAAACATTATAGTTTGTGTTAGAGATTATTTTATTACACTGCTTTAGGCAACTTACTTACAGAAAAATTTCCACAAACATGTATTACATAGGATTTAACGTTTGTAGAAAATTTGCAAGATTTTGTTGCAAAATTGTTGTAACATTTCTTTTTTTGTTTTTAACTTCATGAAACCTGAAAGTAAAGTGGTGTTAATCTGCTTTACTTCTTTGAGGAAATCTTTAGGACAAAAAAAAATATGCAGAGGAGTTGGGAATGTAACTTTCCAGGGATGATAACCTATGTAGCAACTTTGAAAGGAAAATGCAGATTTATAGACTTCATTGCTCTAAAATGATTGTACGCTCCAGTTGGCAAAATAACATGCAAATGAACTTAAGTCTCATCTGTAAATAAATGGAAACAYGTCTAACCCAATCTAAGCTGTAATTTTGAATGAAAATCCGTTTATTATTAGTAGCTATGTGGAACAGAGTTAATAACTGCTTAATTCATTCAATTGAGCACCAACAATATTTAAAAAAGAACTTGATCAAAACCTGGAAGACTTTATAAAACAGTAGCTGCAAAAGAAAAGCTGCTTTACCAGCTCTTTATAGCAATGACATGGCTCTTCAAGGTTTCTTGCATTAATAAAGCAGATATTTGATTGTATCTTTTTCATCTGAAACACTTTACAATTATCAAAATCTGATTTCTTGAATATTTAAATGCGATCTCACAATCAATTAGAGTGGGAATGGCCATTTATTTTGGTTACATATGTGTTCTCTCTTGGGAAGTTTTCCTTCTTAGAAAATTTCAGCAAAATGCTACAAGTTGAAAATCAGATACTTGAATTTTCATACACATTTGATTTCATTTAATTAAACCTATGTCTCCACAGCATTTTTGGTTTTTTATACTGCAAACAGAACAGTCAACACATACTAGGTTTCTTGTTGAAATATTAACAGACTAACAAAACTGGAAAGAAGATTAGAACCAATTGATCTTAAATTGAAGAATTTATGCTGATGGGAATTTTCATAGGTAGATTTAAAAAAAGCTAAACCAACACTCTGTGCATGCTAAAATATATGCTGATGTTATTCTACAGCTAAGTAATTTGTCTTGGCAATTATGCATAGAAAAAAGATAACAAGTCGTTTAATAACTGTCTTWCTTTCTTATATGGTATACAAACCTCATTATTGTAATTTATTAGTTATTGTGTTTGAAGAAATTACTTAATATATTTTTTGTTTTACTTACTTGAAGGACAGAAATAAATAGTTCTACAGGAGACAGATGGCAAAATAATTACATGCTGAATTTATTAATATTGAATAGAAATAGCTACAACATCAACAGTCGTGGAAGATGTTGTCATGGCCAGCCTTACCTTTGTTGTAACTCATGCATGCTGCTTTGAAACTAT
The DNA here is from genome assembly GCA_014549065.1 of Cardinalis cardinalis. Lineage (NCBI taxonomy): Eukaryota > Metazoa > Chordata > Aves > Passeriformes > Cardinalidae > Cardinalis > Cardinalis cardinalis. Next base: position 5,482,299 of record JACDOX010000035.1, on the reverse strand, counting down.
ATCTCTCAACAGCTATGGTGTTTGTAGAGAGAATTCCAACTTCTTTGACTTTCTAAAAAACAAGTCAGTCACTGTTGACCTATTAACATAATTAGTTTTCATAAAGATGCAAGCTTGAAGATGTACTTGCTAATGATCCATCTGAAATGCAATGTGTCTTCCCCCTGCCTTCCTTCCCCAGTCAATGCTTCCCAAAATGATTGACTCTGATCCTTCATCCTAAAGCACCTGACCTGGGTGATCCAGATAAAGGGAAAAATTTCCCATTACAAGAATGTTGTTCTTTGTGTGTTCTGTGGAAACTGGAATTTTCCAGCTTTTTAAATTAGTCTTTTCACGCTGTTAGAAAGATATGTTAAATCTCAATAACAGTTTAGAAGCTATGCTCTTGCTTTCCCCTTGTACATTACAGAAGGCTTCTCAGGATCAGATGAGTATTATATAATTTCTGTCATTTTGTGCTAAAGCCTTTAAAAGAATTAGTTTATCCTGTTACCAGTTTTGGACTGTATAAAGGAAAAACATATACTCAGTTAAGTGCAGAACTCCCAGTGAAATTAAGGAGAATCTCATGTTTGAGGTGCCTATGATAATTCCCTGGTACTTAAGTGAATCTCAAAGACACAACTGCCTTCAAATTTCTGACTTTTAAGGAATGCTCTTGTGTTTCTGCACACAGGTTGGGAAAGCAGTCAAGTTTTCAGGATAACTGACTTTAACAGGGATGTTCCTTTAAAGCCAAGTGATTTGATTGCTGTTTTTTCTCTTTCAGTTTTTCCTGCTATCACTTCTAAAATTCGTTTACATACTGACATATTTTTTAGTATAAACTACCAAACATTGGTATAAAAATTACATACATGGTATAACACTTCTTGTGACAGGAGTGGCACTGTGGAATTTGAAACAAAGTTCTTGATTGCTAGAGCAATCTGGAGTTCCAGATGTTTRTTTTACCTAGCTCTAAATATTGGGGAAGGAACAAACTGTGATCCAGTAATGCATATTTATAATTATCTGTTCCTGATTAGATGATATAGAGCCAGAAATGATAAAATAGTCTTGTGCTTGAGCAAGGTGTCTCATGAGGGCAATCTCAAACTTCTCCTTATTAACTGCATATTGCTATGGTGCATACATTTAGAATTTTTGTTTAAGTTATATCCATTGTATTATATCAAATATATATGTTTATTATAAATGCTGCAGTAACCACCTTTTACATCACACCTTCATGCAGAAATTGTGTGGTAAACAGTAAATTTGGCTTAACCATTTTTGCTGGAAGGTTTAAAGGCGTATCTCCCAGGAAAGTTTTCTAATAGCCTAATTAAAAGCCTGAGTAGACTCTGCTGGCCTATGCAGCTCTGTAATTTTCATAAAACAGGAACAAACAGAAAGGAAAGGAGTTGTAAGATGGTCTTCCTCCTTCTTCTTGGTTCTAGAATTCTTTTTTTTACATTTTACAGTTTAGAATCAAAGAGATGAAAATTTAAGAGGTAGAAATTAGAGTTACAAATCCTCACTTTGAAGTGCATAGGCTTCAGGTTTCTTTGCTCTGTTATTTTGGTTCTGTTAATATCTCTCTCCAAGAGGAAGCTGGGGGCTAGAACTGTGTGATTTGCATATACCTTGCTGATTAGGGCTCTTCTGTCCTCTTAAGAAATGGGGCTTCTTGGAGGATTCTCTATGSTAAAGAGCTTCATAAATTTTCCTGACCAAACTACAGATGTTCTTAGACACAAAACTTATATAGCCAGAACATTTTTGAGTCAAATCAAGACCTGTCTTGCAARTTAAAGTGCCCCACAGATTGGGACACAAATGTTGAGCAGGGGTGTATGGATTTCGTCTGGGATTTATATAAAAAAATACTGAGGAGCCTAAATCCTGACTTGGATTTAAGTGCTGGTGTGCACCGACACAATGGCAATGTAGTTTACACCAGCATTTTTCACTTTCTATGAGGAGAAATGGTGGACAGGATGTGCAATTCATATCTGAGAGATACATTCACTTAAAAAAGAAAAAAAACACCCCGAAATGAAAAGAACCAACCAAAAAACACCATAAAAACTCATGAAATTCCCAAAATCTAAAGCAAGCACCTCCAAGCTGTAGAATTCATACAGTACAACCTAAACAATGTTGTCCTTGAATATTCTTAGTAAGAAATGTGCAATGAAGATTTAACACTGAAAAAATTTATGAAGTTTGATTAGGAGAGGCATACTGACCTCACAAATGTGAAAATGAGATTTGGATGGTATGTATCATAGGAAATCAAGAAAGCTCTGCCAGAGGATTAATAATTACCTGATTACATCCTTCTGGATTTAATCAAAAAAGCTGAAGTGGGTATAAACCTCTATCAACCAGAATAGCTATGGCAATTGAATTACATGTGTTTCTGATAGGAGAGAAAATCTAACAAACTAGTTTCTGAGGTTCCAAAAAGCTGGCAAAAACCACCAACCACTAGCATCTCCCCCCCCAAAAATATTGAAATCTGTTTGGATTTTTTGTTGCTGTTAGAAGATTCAGTAGTAATATAGTGGAATATAAATATGACAGAAAGCTTCAATTATCATATAAAGAGACATATGTGTACCTAGGTGTAGAGTACATGTTCCATATACTATTTCTCAAACACTGAGCCCCTAAACCATTACAACAGCAGAAAACTGGATGTTTAAAATTACTGACATACCTGATCCTTCAAACTAGGAGCTATACTTGAAAGAGAGCCCTCCATTATAAATCATGTTTCTTTGTGCACTTGCTACAGGTCGGTTTTCAGTGTGCTGTCTGCTTTGTTTTGCTCTTTTCAAAGTAGATTATGTTTTATAGCCATTAAGACCAYAGTTGGCTCATAGCTAACTATTTAATTGAAACAGTTACTAGCAATTAATGTGTTCATTTTAATTTTAACATCTTCTTGTTTCAAAGTTAGCTGTAAAGTTTTAAGTGAATTTGAAATGATAGAACGTTGAGTTTGGTAATTTCAAGGTTATAACCCATTCCAGCTATTTTTAATGCAATTGTAATATTAGAAATTCTGATCACAAGTCTATAAGGATAAGAAAGCAAAGAGACTTCCTCAAAAATCCTAGAGTATTTTTCCAATTAAAAAAACAATTGTTTAATTTTTTGTCTAGTTTTGGATTTTTTTGTTCTTGTATTAATAGTCTCAGAAACAAATCCATGGTTTATTCTATAAWAAAGGAAGAATTTACACTAAAATAAATTTTAAAAAGGGAGTTTGTAAAGTTATTAAGAAAAATACAGATGGGATGCTAAAAAAAAAGAGGAAACACAAGGGATGCAGGATTTCCACTTCCTTATTTATTTACTATTATCCACATAAATAGCTCTGCTTGAGTTAATTTCTCCAAAGTTAAGAGTGATTTTTGAATTGCAGTTTTTCAATAGAAATTTYACTGTGTTGTGGTTTAGGCTCTGAGGCCTCTCATTCACAGAATCATRAAATGGCTTGGGTTAAAAGGAGGCCTTAAAGGTCATCTAATCCAAACCCTCCTGCCATGGGTACAAACACCTCCAACTGGGCCAGGGTGCTCAGAGCCCCACCCAGCCTGGCCTTGAACACCTCCAGGCRTCCACAACTTCTCTGGGCACACTGTTCCACCTTTATGAAAATTTTATTACCTAAAGATGCAGATGAGTCACTAATRCAGGTGTATTTGAAAAACCTAATACATTGATCAGCTTCAAAAATGTGTCCATATTTACTGTGTGAAAAATTAATGCCACTGAAGGTGTTTTGCATTGAGTTGCCATGATTATTGTCTGTGGAGACTAGCAGGCAGCAACTCATCTTAACTATGTAGCCCTCCCAAAGAACCATAATTAAAAAGATAATTTGTCCCTTTGCATGAAATGAGTTTTAACATGAATGCTTCAGTAAACAAATCTACCTATATAATTAAAGGAACWTACAAAATCTATTTTAAGCTCAGAGAAGGAGAAATATACTGTAAGGTCAGCTCAGTATTTCATCCTACTATCATTCTCATTGCCAATTAGACACAGGTGTGTGCTACATAAGTAAGGAAAACTATGAGTGTGATGGATGTGATTATTATTCATCTCAAACAGCCTTTTTCTTTTTTCCTCCCTGTTCTAATTAGATAGTTTCCAGCTGTTCAACATGTGCTGCTGAGATATGCCATTGGAAAATCACATCAAAACCACAACACAACCATTCTGAATGCATCATTCTCTTAAAATAGTGTTAGAGATGTTATGGTAAACATTTAAACAGACTTAGACAAAAAAAAATCAATACTGCAATAAAAGCAGTGAAGAGAAAAATGCATTTCAACACAATGATGTAAAAACAGAATAAAAGTCAGATGTACAGTGAGAGGAGAATGCAAGGTCACTTGGAAAAAGTAGATGACTTRTGGGAATGAAAATTACTCATATATAATTCTATAATGGTAAAAAGAAATTTAATGGTCATCAGCATGGAAGACTTTAGCTGCATCTTTCCATTCATTACCTAGATGAACCTAACAATCCCAGAAATGGGCTACACCCTTAAAGAAGTCAAACTGGAAATATGGTAGTGAAGTGCATCTTTGCAAAGACTTGTCTTTAGGCTTGTCTGGTTCACAGTCTGATTCAATTCTGAGTGGTGTGATGGACAAATATGGCTACCAACTCTCTAGGGCAGTTCATAAAACCAGAAATCACACGCAATCAAAGTGGGCTACAGAAATGCACCCACCCACAGACCCGTAAACTGATTGTTAGTCTACTTCATTAAGAACAGAGAATTGTTGAACAAGGAGTGTATGATTTGGAGGGTTTCTTCCTCCTCATTCTTGGGTGCAGCTGTGTTTTAATGTTTATGCATCTACTAACACAGTTCATTTACCTGGGTTTTTTTCCCAGTGGTCAGTAAATGTGCCTGAGTCTGATAATCTGTGGGATGTTTCATTTTTGGTGTATAAATACCCTTTTTATGTTAGCCTGAAAGTATTTTTTTCCCTGCTACCAATGTTGCAACCCTCCAGGAAGAGGAGGAGACCCTTAAAGTTTTGTTATCACAGAGTCTCTGTGATCATCCTGTGCGTGTACTGATGGGGTTTCCTGTTAAGCTCCAATTTTGTTTTCTTCACTGGTCTAGCTGTAATGTCCTGATAATGTAAAAAATAATTTTTTTAGCACAGCCTGTTTGCAAATATTTCACATGTATTTCTGTCCTAGAGTCATTGATTAACTCTACAAAGCGAGCCTAGATGCCATTAGGAGATTGATTGATCTATCTATCTACACACATATATATGTAATATTTTCAGGACTACTTGTTAAAAAAGTTGTGAATAATCAATTGCTTTCATTGTTTCATTTGCCTTAAAAATCTGGGAAAGGGGTCATACATGGTATGCTAATGTGTGGCAATTTTATTCAGCTGTCCTTGAACTTCTGATTTCATTTCTGCATTCAAACACACAAGGCAGTTTGAAGAATTATTTTTGGAGGCCCATAGGGAGAAAAATGAGTAGGTAACAWTATGAGCTTCATTGCCACTCTCAGACTGTGTCCTGTCAGCCCCCTGTGTGCTGGCACCTGAGGTGTGCGCATGCGGGGCTTTCAGGTAGGATGGCAGGAGACCCTGCAGCAGCAGCCAAGGGGATATATGAACTCTCAAACTCTCTTCTGGAGGGCRTGGATGTGGCTGCAGAKGCTGCCTGGAGCCAGAGAGTTAACMCTGAGTAGTTAACTGCTGGAGCAGTCCCTGGTGMGCTCAGAAGCTCCTAATTAGTGTTAGAGGCACCTGCTGCTGCCCCTCCTCATTACCTTCACCCAATCAARAAAGCAAGTCTCTTCTCCCCGGGCTCAATATGCCCCCCTTTTTATAAATCTCTGATGTTTTTCCAAATGATCAACAGGACTTTAACACTGCGCTCCTTGAGCTTCTTAGAGCTGTACAACTTGTGAGTACCAAGGCAAATATTGCTGTTTTGCTGAGCACCAGTAARTACATATAGACTTGCAACTTGGAAAGTCATCTGTAAGTGCTGAGGTTTCATTTATTAAGGAATAAAATACTCAGAATTTCAGCTGCACAGTTTGAGGAACTGATACAAGCTTTGCAGTACTTTTTGCTTTCTGTAGTTAGACAAAGACAGTTTAAGGGCCTAAAGATATATTGCTAAGGAAGACGTGCAGGAAAATGCTAAGAATACAGTTTGAGAATTCAAAGAAAGGTAAAGAAAAACTTCAAAAGGTATTGCTACTCTTGGAAGAAGTTTTCACAAATCTGGACTAACTTGTGATTAAATATTTTTGGCTTTTTAATACTGTTTTCTTTGTTAATTACTAAAGCAATTTTTGTGATTTGCTAACAAAGTTCCTTTTTCTTTTCCTGCTAACTGTGGATGAGTATGAAAACTTTTAAGTTCTAGGTTTTAAAATTTTGCTTGCTTCTTGTATTGTTTGAGGTTTTTTTTCCTGATAATTAGCTGCCTCTTGCTTTAAACACTTGATTTRTTGTAAACTATAACTGTTAATTTTGTGTTTTATGTTCTTAAGAGATTATTCACTAGGAGTATAATATGCCAATTAAAATGCTATTACCTTTGACAAAATTAATTACAATCCAAACTCAAGGCAGAAAAAAAATGCAAGGGAAGACTTCAGATAAAAAAAAAATACCTTTTATGATTTCCAAGGTTTCTCAGGTTTCTGCCGAGGTCGAGGGGTGGGCCATGACTAGTTCTTGGGCGGAATTATTCCTCTTTCTCCTATGTATCTGAATTTCAAAATGTTTAGCAGATGAGAGCAAGAAATGGAGATCATTTAGGGTGAGGTTTTCAGATATTTCTCTGCCCCAGCCTAATGCATATATGTTCAAATTGGACAAAAGTGAGGTTTTGGTATCCTTCCCTATCCTTATGGCTATAGGTTCATGCATCTTTCAAATTAGGCTTTTCTCAAGGCTTGATCATAATATTTTTTTTTGTTTTGTTTTTCATTGCCTATAAGCACATGCTCATCTATCTTCTCAGTTTTTCCTATTTCATACTGTCTTAGAAACTATATTAGATCCTAGAAAAGCTTGAAGATGAAAAAAAATTCAAATGAATGTTAAAAAATATTTATGTCGGACTTGGTGATTGCAGATATGAAGCTGCTCTAACATTCTAGGCAATCTCATACCATAGCCACACATTTGGTGAGTTCTTTCAAMAGCCCACATTCTTGGTGGCAATATTTTAGTTCTGCACAGCTCATTCCCTCTAATGACAGTTGTTTTGGCTTTGAAACAAAACAGATTGTGGAAAAGCAGTGGTAGAAATTCAGAAGTGCTAGCATTTAGGCAAAATCATGACTGCTGTCTTTGATTTGAATTAATTTTTCATCTAAAGATGGCCTATGCATCCATACACTGCAATTTTTAAATTGCTTTCTATATCTTCAGTGATAGCAAGAATGAACAGTCAGAAATAAAAAAAATCATAGTAAAGGGAGGGGCAAACATGATCAGTTTTGGTGTTTCTATAGTAGAAAATAAAGGATTTAGTTCTACTGACGTCATTAATATGGGATAGGCTTAAGACTCATGCCATTCTACCACTCCCTCCAAAACAGGGAATATCAAATGAGATTTTGTAGCAGCTCAGATTTGGGTTAGTATCTTGTAAAAAAACTGTTGCTTTTGTTTATTTGTATAGAGCCATACAGCAATTTGCTAAGAGTTTCAGAAATAGAGTTGAGCGTCTCTGCTTGCACAGCCTTGAATGCAAGTAGTAGGCATTTGTAACTGCGGTGATAAAATGCAGCATGCTCTGGTATATTTTTTGAATGTTTTAGGATAAATTGTTCAGTTCACAACTTATGATTCCACTGGTATGTTGGAAGAGAACRTTCAGGGCTGAAGGGTAGTTAAATAGGATTCTAATCTGCCCCATGAAAAAGGTTGCATGTGGGGGGAACCCCCTTAATTTTATTTATCTGTTCTTACAAATAAAATTTATATTGGTTAACATAATGCATGGAGATGCTGGGGAAAAAATGWAGGTTTCTTAATACTGCTTCAATGGACAGAAAGAACTAGTTTGGGTGTGTAAACCTAAAGCAATCTGTAAAATATGCTAAGGTGCTGCTTCCCACATATAGAGGTGCGTTAGTGTTCCATGTTGCAAACTGTGCACACATGTGCCCTATGTGTGGGTGCCTACTGGCAAGAGGTGCTTGGTCTTGCTGCACTTTGGAACTGGGGGYGTGGACCTTTGCTGCACCAACAGATATGGCTCTATTCCTCTGAGAAAGAGGTTGTCTCTGGATAGAGATAATGAACTGCCCTTTTTTAATCTAACACAATATTTGGCTAGTCCTTGTCCTGGAAATGAAACGGCATTTCCACCATGACTGCCAGGTTTGTGTTTAAGGAGGCATCAAGGACTATTTTAAATGAGAATAACTATATGGGGCCTGACCAAAATTTTTGCTGGATCAGGTGCCTTGTCTTACATAGTGGTGGGCAGCTTGTATCTAGGAAACAGCACCAATTCTGTATGTGATGTGGTGCTTCAATGAAATACTCCCCACACTACAGCATTTAAGGTTAGTGCAAAGCCTAGGGAAAGATAAAGTCTTTGTAAAATTTCACACCAAGACAAAGTAGGCCTCTTGAAAGAATGTAAGTTGGAGAGTAGCTGTTTATTAACATCGGTGGTTTTGGTTTAACCGTGGCTCAGCACAAGGTATGTGTCTTGCAAAAAAATGGTTTTTAAAGTACCAGCTCTCTTCTATGGAAGTTAAATTTTTTCCTCTTGCGTCTCAGTGATAGTGAGAATCTTGTAGTTTTTTTTGTTTATTTCAGCATCTCTAGGCTTCACATTTAGAGAGGAAGAAAGAGTAGTATGGTTATTCACCATCTCAATAGGTTGCAATCATACCACACAACATGTAGGGAAAATACGAGCAAGGTCCCCTCTTGGTTCATTAGTTTTCCTTGTGATTTTGTCCATTCCTTATTTGYCTTGAATTGTACTACAGGGAGACTGGGAGTATGTAGTTTTTAGTTAGTTTTCTCTCAAATGCAATTCTGGCCATATAGGAGAGCTTGTCTAAGGGAAGCACTTGTGCAGGAGTACAGTACTCCCACAGGGCTTACCGAGGGGATCAGAACTGCTATAATTCTGTTTCAAAACTGTTTCTTATCTTCTCAGAGTTTATATTTATTGAGGGCCAAGAAGGAATAAATCCTACTAATGCTTTAATAGGCCTGTCATGGTTCAAGCCCAGCTGGAGATGAAACACCACACAGCCACTCACTCAGCCTCCATTTCCCCACGCTCCAGTCCGGCAGAATGGGGAGGGGAATCAGAGTAAAACTTGTAGGTTGAGATAAGAACAGTTGAATGACTGAAAGTAAAAATACAGTAATAATGGTAAATTATAATAATAATTACAATAATAAGGGAAAAACCCCAACGAGTGCTGCACAATGCAATTGCTCGCCCCTGAACCTAAGATACTCCCCCCTTCTGGGTAATTCCCCCAGTTTATGTGCCAGGCATGATGTGCTGTGGTGCGGAGTATCCCTTTGGTCACTTTGGGTTATCTGTCCCAGCTATGCTCCCTCCTAGCTTTCTTTTTGCATACCCCCTCACTGACAGAGCATGAGACAAAGAAAAAAGAAGTATTTGACTTGAATGGACTTCACAAAACCCCACAACAACAGTGTATTATCAACACCATTCTCATTCTGAATCCAAAACACAGAACAGCTACTGAGAAAAAAATTAGCTCTATCCTAGCTGAAATCAGGACAAGGTCTGTCATAGAAACAAATTCTAATCCTATTTGAACTACTACTACTACGTTTTTCTGACTACTTCCATCAGTTTTAGGATGCTAGTCAATTGTATGCAATACAAGTTGTTAGAAAGATAAAGATATATTTACTGTTTTCACTCTGCTCAATTTATATGCAAAGGTGAAGACCAAGAGCTTGTATCCTTCCTAGTCTGTTTCCAATATGTGTTTGGTTTTTTTTAATCCGTTATGGCATAATTTACTTTTCAATGATTAATATCTATAATTCTATATGGCTCTCTCTAGTTCATCTGTACCACCTGCTGTTAGTATCTTTTTACATGCTTGTTTTTTCCTGTGTACTCTTCTAAAAGTACTCTTCATTACTTTTCCACATCTGACCCATTTCCCATTGAAAAGTACAAATCTTGTTCATTGCATTGCTTCCATGAATATGTTTTTAAAGTTTATTTTTTTTAAGATCAAGGAATTTATTTAGGCATGTTTTTTCTTATGCATCTGAAGATAGTACAACCTTTAAGGAGTTTCTATGAATTCTTACAAGCTTTTATTCATTATCTAAAAAGAAGTTAATTAGAGTAATGATATGATAAATGTTGTTGAACTTCTCTGCAGAATTTCTGGCAGTTTCATTAAAAATGAATAATTTAGTTGTCTTTTAATTAAAACTTTCATGCACTGTTCATGAGCATGATAATCCTAATATGTAACTCTAATTAASACAAAATAGAGTAATATTTGTTGCAATGAAGAAGCTAATTTTTAAATACAGACTCTCTTCAGTTTAAATGTCAAAATACTGTAGTGTTGAGACTGCAAGAAGCAAACTTGTCATCTATTCAACTATGTCATTCCTTATTATGAATATCTTTCACAAATATCTTAGAATTACTTTTCTTTTTCTCATTATTTTGGTGAACAACATCTTCTTTGCTGTCTTGCAAACAGTTGAATGTAACAAATAATTCCTATCACATTATTATTTTTATGGCATTCTTATAAGGACTTGAAAAAATGGTGTATGTAGTTTTTTTCCTGTTGATGTATAACACAATATTTGTCACTGCTAACACCTAACTCAAGCTAGCCGTTATCTGTATCTTGAAGACTAAAATTGGCTGATTTCTCTATGGTCTAATTACATGAACATTTTAAGAGGTTATTATTTTTGGGCACCCAATATAAAGGAAGAAGGAGCTGTCATATGTCTAGCTGTGTATTAAATTTTCCAAAYGAGTGTTTGAACTTGAAGTTGCTTCCACAAGATTTTTCATTAACCAAGCTGTCTTATTTATTTATAATTTTTACAAGGGCATATATGTCACAGGAGTTGAACTGTATGCTTCTACATGTCTTGCTTCTGACAGCATAGTTGAGGGGAAGGACTGTGAACAATCTCTWTGCCAGAACTTTAAAACAGATTCATAAGGAGATTAAATTGCAGAATTGTGTATAAAATTTTGCACCCTCTGTGCATTCATATTTGATGGAGTCTTGGCTGTGGGATAATGACACATATTTGTTTTGCTTTTGTGTCCTAGCTAGTAGATGTGATGCTAGATGGGAATTCTTGTTCCAAATGCAAAGCAACAAAACAACATTTTTAAATGCTTGTATGTTTTTCATAATTCAGTTTTATTATTTTGATTTTTTTTCCTGTCCCTCAAAGAAAGTTTGTTCATGATCAAACACTGAAACCAACAGCCTGTGCCTCACTAAGGCTGCCAGTGCAGTTTGACTGGGGAAAAACAATGTAAAAAGGATCTGCATTTTAATTTTTTTTCCCCCCCTGTGCACATTGCATTATTTCAAGTGTCTGAGTCATGGACTGATTTGCTGAGTAGGCTATTGAATAACTCTTCAGTCATATCCTTATTTTGCCCATAATGTGTTGCAGCCAGAATTGTAGAATCACCTCACACAGRGATCTGCTTGGCCTCTGTCAGCCTAACAGTCCATGAAACTTGAGTCATTGATCTGAGTACAGTGGATATACTGGCATACAGCATTCAGAGAACTAGCTGCATAWGTATTCTTATCAGAACCTCAGTTAATCAGTGATTTCCATCTTATTTTTAACGTGTCTCTTTAGCTATATTTGTTCCTGATTAATACATAAATAACCAAGAAGATGTAATTGTGTACTGTCTGAATGAATCAAAGAAATGTTTGGTGAAATAAAATCTAAAGATCTGGCAAATAGTTGCCTTGTTTAATGCATTTGCTATATAAAACAATATTCACACACTCATAATAAAGATGGAAAAGAAAATGCTATTTAAATTTCAAATTTCCTTGGTCTGAGGATTGCCATTGTTGCCTTGGCAATAAAACCTTGATGTAAAGCAACATCTGCTCCATCACCACAGTATCTGGAAGAAGTAAGAACAGACCTTTGTGATTTTGCCTAGAAGGACATGAAAACTCTGACCTGTGCTGTTTGCCCATGGACTGTAGCCTGCCCTGCAACACTGCTATGGGGCTGTGTGACATTTCAATGCCCTAAGTATGTATCTGCTGGCATGCTGCTACTGTGGGTTTTATATCTCTTTCCCAACCCCAAGAATAGGATTTATTTAATGTTCACTTGAGATGGGGAGAGGGGATGTGTAGTAGTCCAGAGCATTTGGTTAATAACTGCTGTAAGAATATAGAGGAAAAAAATAAAGTTTCACTTTTATGAAACCTTGGATCATAGAATCACAGAATGGGTCAGTTTGGAARAGACCACAGTGKCTCAGCTGGTCCAACCTCCCTGCTTGAGCAGGGCTGTCCTAGAACACATTGTACAAGAKTCTGGGTAACTTTTTCAGAGACAGGAATGTCACTGCAAWGTGGGATTGCAGAKATGAACCCATACTTAAACAGATATTGTTACTAGTTTAGAAAAATAATTTCCTAGTATTGAGAAGTCATTCTATCTGCAGCACTTCAACCTGTAAAGTGTATTGAAAAATGTAAAAGAACTATAAGGTTATAGAGGATAATAGTTTTAAGACATCCTGATACATGCTTATGAAAATTATAGTGACCATRTTTAGATTTTTCCTATTTTGCTTGGTTTGAACCTCTGCTGAAACTGTCGAAGCATCATAAAAGTAATTTTTACCGTGATTAATCACCTCTTTCTCTGCTTTTTAATTTGAAATTTGTAAAATAGTTAGGAGAAGAGAAGGGAAAATGAATGCTGAATACAGCAAACAATATAAATTTTRAGGAAGGGCAAGGAAGTCATTAACCCTTCTGATTCTACCAAAACTGATATTTGAGTAATGCAAGTGATTAATATTAATGATTTGTATTCAGAATGGGCTGTATTGTTGAATTTATTRAATATAATATTACAGTGATCTTTTAGCTGTCTGAAGTGCAGAGGACTGGTCAGGTTTCTGCATTCCTTTCAGTGTGTATACCCTCTTGTATCCTTTTCACTCTTCCTCTTTTGAACAAATTCACATAATTGAGAAAAGGATATCAATGGGGATAGTCTGCTTCAGCAACAATATTTTAATCACAGGCTGGCATAACAGCAATTTAAAAAGTTAATCAGCTTACCAGGAACATRTATCTTGTYAAAAAARRAAAAAAAAACCCAGTCAGAAAACCAAACCAYCTCTAGCTTGATACCTTTTTTTTTCTTTTTTAATCTACTTGATAACATTTTGTACCATCAGCACATTGTCAGCATATTGTTAATCCTAGATTGTGAAGGAACTGTCGTTTGAAGGTGTGAGAGCATATTGTAAATATTGCTGGGATAAGAAGCTGTAAAGCCATAATTGCAAAATTGCTGTGCAGCAGCTCTGTGTTCTGTGTTCATCTCTGAGTTATTAGTTATGCAAGTCAATGCACAGGCATGATTTCATGTTAAGGAATGGGCAAATCTGGGTGCYTCATTCAGTGCATTCCCAAGCAGGCAGGGGGAGTCTGAGGGAGGGGTGGCTGGAAGCACAGAAAGAGTTTCCTGGACCACTGTGTCAGAGCAGAGCACTGAGCACGTTTGGATGTCCCTGCCACTGGTCTGAGGGAAGTGCTGCCCTTTCAAGGCAATACTAGATGAGCTTCATTTCCAGGAGAAGGGCAGCCCCAAGAACATAGCAGTAAATGGAAAGTTTGGATGCAGTCATGAGCTGTAATCACATGTATTTGCTTCCCAAACATTATCAGCTAGAAGTCTGGTCATAGTTAGTTATTTCTAGTAAAGGTATAATATATGTAGTGTTGCTATTTTTGAAGGAAACTCTTTATTTCAAAATTCATATGGTGAAATGTCCTATTTTCTTATCTTTGGAATTATGCCTAGCAGCATAATAAGTAGATAAGAGGCTTTTTTTTTCCCTCATTGTCTGTAGGACAAATTGAATCAGTCCTTAAGTTTTCATATTTGGTGGGAGGTTTTCAAATCCATATATATGTGGAACTCATACAAATAATGTGATTTTGCAGATAGTGGGAAAAGACATTGATTTCTGTGGCTTGGCAAGTTGAAAAGATTGAGATGTATGTTTTAGCATGTTTATAAAAATTTTTGGGTTTTTGTTTGTCTTGGAAAGTCTAAGATTTTTTTTTCCCCCCAAGGGGATCATTGGGTGCAAATGTTAAGTGATACTGGGATCAAACCCACAGCCATGTTGTTACTAGTGTAATGACCTAACCAACAGAGTTTATCACAGGGAAAAGTGAAATTTCAACAGCAATTTTAAGGTAAAACATCTCTTTTTCACGAGAAAAAAAGAAGTAGGTGTGGTATTGCAAAGTAAATTCAGTTTTATTTACTGAAAGATTACAGGATTGTTCCTAGTTTAAAGGCTAATGCTAAAACTGAAATGTAAATTATTGTCAAGGGTAATTCAAAAGGTTCTTGAGCATTTTGAATAACATTCCTTTTTATTTTATGTATATTATATTCTTTTAGTGACTGAGTCACACTGCCTGCAKAAAAATATTTCTTCCTATAGAAGAGAATATCATGAAGACTGATCTATTTGGTACCTTAAAAGGTAGTAAGTCAATGACAAAATTACATACGTAGTAGAGAAATAGAAGTGCATTATCCTCCTTCTTCTGACATAATTTTTTATCAARCCTTCTGAGAGTGGTGGTGCTGATGTTCTGCAAAGGTCTCATCTTGTGGTGACAGGGCAATGGCTAAGCAATTTTAATTACTGAACCCCAAAAGGAAGTATTGAGCAAGCATCGCCAGAAGAAATGCAATAGGAGTATGGAGGAAAGGGAAGGAATGCTGTCACTGTTGAACTTTTCCATAAACCCAAAATAAAAATCTCAGCAGCTGAGAAARGAGATATCCAAGATGAAAGTAATGCTCATTTAAAATATTCAAGTACTGCTGACTTCAAGAAGTATTTAATGAGCTTGATACTAGACATAAAAGTTATAGTCTCAGCAATAACAACAAAATAGCCTTTTCCACTTTCTTAAATGTAGTTTGAGGTTTCATTACAGAAAACAGTCTTTGAGAAATATTTCCTTGAACAATCATTTCATGGAACTTGTGTAAMAAATCTGCCTAGATAAAGTATTATAACTAATAAGGGATTAAAGACTTTGACTGGAAAGCAATTTCCTAATGAGGTGYAATGTAAACAGCCTGTAAATTATGGGCTAATGTAGGTGTCTTTTTACATGCTTGGATTGATGCTTAACTTTTAGTTACTCTGACCTAAAGCAAGTTTTACATCATCAAGTAAGACTGGTTACATAGTTAAGAGACGCWGTGGAATCTCCATCCCTGGACATATTTCTAAAAAAAAAGAAAAAGAAGAAAAAAGGCAAACAGATTGGTGCATAAGATAGAGTCTACCTGACAGAAGCTGGGGTGGGAAACAAAGGTCCCTAGCAAGCACTAGCTCCACATCTAAGGATACTGCTTATGTGGTTTAGGAAAATGATTTATAAAACAGATGCTATTGCATGTAGATTACAAATTCTGACTTGCCTCTTTGTCACGTTTTGCATCTAACCCTTTTTCTCTTGGAAGCTGTTTAGCTGACTGCTGGGTCCTTGAGCTCTTTCCAGGCTGCCCCTGTCCCAGTCCCAAGGATGTGTGTTGTCTTTGAGGAGTAGGGATCTTGACAGCAGCAGGGCARAAGAGTGGGGAGCTAGCATTTTCCCCAGTATTTCAGACCTATAGCCTTCTATTCATAAAGACTCCTTCATTTGTTAGCTATTGATACTAGAGTCGTTCATCCATTCATGGGAAATAGGAGTTTTTTTCCCCAGTAAGCCTCAATTGAGYAAACCTGAGTTTTTTGTGTTCCTTCATTTCTATTAACTATAATCTAAAATTCTCCATGTTATACAGCTTGGCTTTCATTATTTTTTCTAATACATTTCTATTCCTCATTTTGAGGARTAGAACCACTTAGCCCTTAGTTGAGACAATTTTCATTAGACAGAGAGAAAACAAGTCAAAAATGTTATGCATTTATGCAGGAATACATGTTTCTTATTTATTGCAGTATTCCAACTAAACCCTGTTTTTACCTTATATTAAGCGTTTTAATGGTGTTTGTGCCTTGCTTGGGGGGCCATACCTGTCACTTTTAATAAGAGGCAATAAATGAAGCCAACAGTTTTAGATATGCAGTTACAAGGGTTTGAGTGTTACTGATAGATAAGGCTTTATAAAGCCTTACCTATTGGTAACATTTGGGAGTTTTTAGTGGTCACTTGTCTTTCAGTGATATTGTAAAGCCATCTATTGGTATTTTATATATTATTTTTATGGTGTGGTTGCAGATAAACAATATCTGTTGCAGCTTAATGTTATTTTTAGTGAATACAGCAGAAATAAGCTGATTAAATTGTGTAGAAAAATGATTCATAAGAAATTAATGAAACCTTATTTAAAGCCTGTATTTTTGCATAAAAGAATTCCAAATACAAACTAAATATATACTGCAATTTGCCAGAGGCTGTTTGTTTTGTTTAGTGAATTTGGTGTGTGTTTGTGTTTGGTATTTTTCCCCAGAGAAAATGTCAACAGTGATATTTGCCAGTGCCAGGCCAAATTATTGTTATTTACATTACAGTAGACCAGTAGCATCAAGTGTTCAGATGCAAGGTAAACCATAATAAAACCAGTGCTTTCTGTATTTTACTAGTAGATACCTTGCTTTTAAAACTAAAGATTTCTTGTCCTCTTCCAGTTGCTGTTATATCTAATGTGATCTTACTCAAAGTATATTAAGGCTAAGAAAAATAATAATTATTATAATTTTTGTGCATGGGGCAATATTTTGCTTGCAGCTGTTTGATTTGACTCTATGCAGTTTTGTGCAGTGAAACCTCTTGGGTCCACTCTGTATACCAGCTTTATTAAGAATTACTCTGTACAGAGCAATTTATCATCTTGGAAGTGATCAGCACAGAGTTGCAGCTGGATTATTCCTGCTCCCTGGTTTGTCTGCTTGTCTCAGATTGCATCCTGGTGTAGAGTCAGCCCAGTTATTRGCAGCTTTCAGTGCACCTGTAAAATCAAACCCACTAACTAGGCCAGTGGAACAGGTCTAGCTCATTTGTCTGAAGCCATCCCTGTGCTGTCTGAGCTTATTCTAAGGTCTTCATCAAATGCTTCTAGCTTGGAGCTTTGCACCTGTCAGAATAGATACATAAAATTGCATTTGAGTCTTTTTGAACTCTCTGGGATTGAAGTCTTGTTTTAAGCCAAAGAGTGCATCAAATGCTTTGCAGTACTTGAACTCATCACACATTTTACAGGAATAGACTCATATTTCTGTATAATATGAGAATAACTGTGCATAGCCCAAAGTTCAGCAAATGCTGCTCATGCAGTCACTGAATGTCAGAAATTTGTAACTAGGATCATCAAAGTCACTTTTAAGCTTGATCTGACTCTATGAGAAAGACACTATCCATTATGTATACTGATTTCTTAGGATCTTCATGCATTTCATACAGAAACAGTCGTGACATAAACAGGGTATTTTTACAGTAAGGATTTCCAAGATGTCAAGTTACACCTTAACAAAAAAAGTCTAATCAAAATAACAAAATATTTTTACCTCAGAGATTCTGAGTACCTGCTGTGACCACAGTACCTCCAAATCCCTCTCCTTCCCAGTCACACAATCAGCATTCGAGAATAAATCAGTAGTCATTGGACATTTCTAAAAGTTCTACATGGGGGCAAAATTCTTCCCTCAATTTTAACTCATCTATCCTGAAAACTGGGTTGAAACAGGACTTTAGGGAAGAAACACTTTAATGAGCTCAATGTACATTAAAATGCTCTTTATTCAATACCCTCTGGAAATGCTGTTGAGTCTTCCAGAAATGTGTAGCATGATAGCACTTTGCAATTTTGTGATAGAAAGCATAAGTTTCTGCATATTAAAGACAAAATGAAATCTTCCAAAAAATCTGAATATGCTCACATTGGGCTGTTAAATTTTACAGGCAAAATCTGTAGCTCTCCCTTTTGGGTGCATATATATTTCATTCTGYGCTAATTAGTGCATAGCCAAATTCAGCTAACTCACTACAGTGAGAGGAATTGAGGTATTTGAGACAGGCAACTGGCTTATTTTAGGTAATGTAGAATATGTTAAGAAAGATGCCATGTGCAGGAACACTAAAATGTGTAGTTATTGAAAGCCATACTCAAAGGCAATAAGAATTTTTCTTAGTGCATATAATAGAAAGAGTTTTGTTTGTTTATACTTCACAATCCTTGGAGGTACTCATCAGTTATTCTCAGGGGATGGGAGTGGGGATGGTATGGGGTGTGGAGGGGAGGTATCTGATATTTTGACTTGAAATATAAATTTGGTCATAAAGTCCGATTTTGGACAATTTTATGGATATAGATGGCTCCAAATATGCATCTGCTTTCCAGAAAAAGTAATAATCTTGGGATTTTTATGGGTTTGCATGAAAGGAGAAAATATGGGTTATTTTCTTATCATAAAATTGTTCTCTAGAGTATTATGAAACAAAAGAACACAAATGAAAACTGGGTAGGGGCTGTCAAGATTCACCTAGAAGTGAAGTGCTAAAATATTCATATTGAAATAGACAGGGTATTTTTTGCCTAAATACAATGTAAAGACTGCTTACTAACTCCCATTATTTGGATTACTATCTAGATTAATATTTAAATAGAAGCAAACCCCATGGTTTTGTCTGAAATTGGATTATTGTTTCTTCACATGACCATTAATGAGTAGTCTGTAAATCCAGGAGTTCCCTTCGCCAGCCTAGGCCCCTGCTCAACAAGTACACTTCTAATCCTGCATTTGGCACTGCCCCTTCTGGAAGCCTTTGCTGTCATTCCAGGCCTCTGTTTCTCTAATTTTTTTTTATTCTAGTAAAGCCATAAATCCCTCACTCTACACAGAATAACTGCTTGCTGCTACTATACATATTAAAGCTATGTGTGTACCACACCAAGAAAAGGACATGTAAAGCAAACAGGCCCATCTGGTTGTTAACAAATCCCTCTTAGAGCTAAACAAAGCAAAAAGAAGGCTGGAGGCAGGTGAAGACAAGTTCAAAGCAAAGAAAGCAAACAGATAAGCTTTAGTCCTGCAARCCCAATAGGAAGTTTGTGACCCCCTGGTATTGATGGCAGGACTGTATTCATAGGACCCCAGAGACACACATAAATTATGTTCATTTGCTTCTGAAGGGACAAATGAACAATGCTGCCATTGGGCAAGTGTATCTTTTAATAAAGTGTTTAGATCTCATTTTAATGGCCTGAAGAAAGAGGACATTATTTGTAGTCAGTGCAAATATTGACACCATCTGAACTATGCACATTTCTATTCAGAATAAATTGTTAGACTTTCAGACAGCTGTGTCAAGAAGGACCTGTTTATTGCAAAAAATATCCTTTGACATCATTTTTCCATTGGCATGCCTAATAGCAGTAGCTAAGGTTTGGGGGAAAAAAATTCACATGTTTCAGTATTTACARAATACTTTATGAAAATTAAAATAATTATTTTCTTGAGGTTTTTTAAATGAAGATTAAAAACTCCACCTGATTGACATATTGTCAATTAACTGTTACTTCTCCTAGTATGAAGACATAACACTGCCCTGAGGATCCAGTATATTGATTCTTATACCTGCCACACATTAGGACTTCTAAGTCTCTGTAAAATTGGCCCACAGRCCTATTTTGGTTTATCTGCTTGTTTGGAATTTATGGATAAGATAGTTTTACTCATTTTTATTAAAACTTTTCACTTAATTAGTAAGCTTTAAATTGTTAACACAATCATAATGTGATCTTTAAATATAATCAGAAAGTCATAAACTCAATGAATACATGTCATGTTTTCTTTATTTTGATATTTTTCATGTTTTGATAACTCCAAAGATGAGTGTCCAAACCCTCTGGACAATCTACTGCAACGTTTGTCAGCTCTTACTCTGAGGATAGTTTTCTTGCGAGTAGTTGGGAGTTTCTCCTGCAAATTCTACTCGTTGCCTCTCATTCCACTGAGCACTCCCAGAAGAAACCAAGTCTATATTTTCTCTAGATCCTTATTAGGCAGTCAGAGGCAGCAATTAAATATTCCCTGCACTTCTGACTCCAGACCCAGCTTTCTCATCTCCACTTAAGAGGTCAGACAGGGTATGGCAGTGGTGGCAGTCCCCTACCTGTTCCTTTGAGAGTCCTGCATGAACACAGTCTGCCTAGTTACTATTCTGATGCCACTTTTCAATGGCAGAAATAGATAAAGACATGGAAAATAAAAAAAACCCGTGTCTTTAAGTTGGTTATAGAATATAGCATTGCAGAATTTCACTTTCTCATGTGGCTAAAATAAGGAAATTGCTCCTTCCTAAACCAGTGTTTTTCACACACATTTTGAAGGCTGAAATACTTACTAATTTAAGGGTTACATCCCATAAAGCAAAAGTAGCATTAACCATTATATCTCATTGTTTTCAAAGAAATGTTAGAAAGCTCTTAAAAGATACATTTATATGTTTTTTAATTGAAATTTCCTGAAGAGCATCAGAAAATAGGAACACAGGAGAAAAAGAAGCTAGTTCCTTCATAGATTTACTGAAAGACATTGTAATTATTCCTTTCACAGGGCAGCCAAATAACATTTCAAAGTAGGAGTCAGGAGGCCTTTGCCTAACTGTACATTCAGTGTTACTCCTGGGACTGTTTATTTGACCTGAATCTATAGACAAGTATATACTATTTATTGTTTATGCCAGTACTACCTTTGCTTTAACACAGCAATAAAATTTAGTTAGCCTTTTTTTTTTTTTTACATAAGGCTTTTTTTACAAACTTGTGTTACATTCCCAGTTATTCTGTTTCTTGGCAATGGTGAATAAACCAAGATCCTCTCCTTTAACCACTGAGCCTCAATAATCCAACCCAGGGTTCATTTATTTCTTTCAGTTGTAGTCTTCAGATGTAGAATTCATCTTCCTTGAAAACAAGTGATTATGCAGCCTTCAGGTGAGCCTGTGTGAGCCTGGGGTTTAGTGTATAGAATGAAACTTATKTTCACACAGGAGCTACAGTTTCTTGCTTTGTTCCCGAAACTTCTGGTAAAATAATAAGATTTGCTGGTAGTTTTTTCAGGCCTTTGCCTTTCTTGTGTTTATATTTATGTTCCATATATAAAACTCCCCTCTTTCTTCTCACAGGTTCCTTCACAGAATCCTACAAAATCTTCTGCCTGCAGCTTTGTCTTTAACATAAAAGCATTTATTTTTCTACTTGCTCTTAACCTTTTACTAGCATTGGTCTCGAGGTTAGTGCAGAGACAACCTGAGCATTAAAGCAAAGCCTTGCAGCTCTTCTTCCTAATTCTGAAGGAATCTGAAAAAGGAAGCTAAGGTTAAATGATTTGCTTTATTTACAAAACAGAAAATTTGCATTACTATTTTTTTTTACATTAAAAATCATGGGATTTGGTAAGAGAAGTACAGGACTAAGATCTTATAGACCCTTTCCTAATGAACAACTCCTCARTTCCAGGCTTGGTTTCAGGCAGCCCTACAGCTTTTTGACTATCAGTCTTTTCTGAATAGTTTGGTTTGTAGGACTGTGCCCTTTCTGTCCTAGGAGAAGGGTTCTCTTTCACCCCTATTCTTTTAACTAGTTTTTGAACTGTGCAGCWGCTCTGTATTCCCAGTTCCTTCCTCTGCTGAGCCCACTGTGGAGTCTCCTATTCCTCATGGGAGATGCAGCCCTCCCTAGAGTTATTCATTGTTGTCTAAGCAAAGTCCTTGAAACTCACACAATGGGTATAGTGAGGAGAAATATACAAAAGAGGCACTAAAGCTGTGCTTTAACTCACTCTATAAATGAAAGTTAATTGAAACAAAGTTGGGCAGTCATGAAGCAGTGAATGTCTAAGCCCAACACCAAATCAATGAGGTAGATGTAGGGCTGGTTTTAATCAGAGTGCTTATTTTTTGCTAAAATACATATTCRCACAGGTCAAAAAAAATTGGGCTGCCAAGAAAAAGATAAAGGCAAGTTGTGACAATTATTTGCAACAAGTAAATTCTAGTTAATTCTAAGAAAAGAATATTTGTCATTTTGGGGAGAGTCATAAATTTTAGGTGAACATTTTTATAAGAGTTGGATTTGATGATCTTTGTGGATCCCTTCTGACTCAATATTCTGTGGATCCTTGTGAGTCCCTTGCAACTCAGAATATTCTCTGATTTTGTGATATATCTAGTCTTGGAGTTGTTTGGATATGAGATATTTTTGGTTACAAGCCTACAAAGTGGTGAAGGGTGAAAAATGTGTGTGACAATAAGATTTGTTGTTTTTTAAGACATCTAATATATTACCTCATTAAAATTTTCAATCTCAGTTTCAATTGGGTCTAATATTAATATTTTAATGCTTTTTGCACATTGGAAGAAAAAATAGTTTATAAATTTATTAGACAAATATGAATCTTGAAAATATTTTATAGGCATGTTATTTGATCACTTGAAGGGAACAAGAAGCCATTAATTGTTTTGTTTTACCTAAAAACCATAAACACTTAGTTTGTTTATGATGACCTTTTTATTTGTATTTTACTTCCAGTAATGTAGTTCACAGTTGGTCTTTACTAAACTGTTCCTTTACTCATACTAAGTATGATTTTAAGTAAAATACGTAAAATGAACATTTTCAATGTAATAAAAAAATAGGGTAGCTGTTGAATTTTTCAAGTGATAATAAAGGAAATTTAAGAGATCCRAAGTTGGAAACAGCACTTAAGAAATTATGTAGACACTTGCTGGGCAATCATGTCTGTGAGAGAATGAAAAGATGGGAAATTTATCACTGACTAGAGGTTTTGTACTACATGAAAAATARAAGTAATTTGGCCTTGCATCTAACTTTTTTTCAAGGAAAACTTGTAGATTTTCACATTCTTGAACAGAGATAAGTCATCCATCACTTTTGAAAACAAAGCAAAATTGATGTGGTTTGCTGTATTTGATTAGAAATCATTGGGCATGTGCACAAATGAGTAGTGATCTGAGGAATATCAGATTCACCATGTGAAAATCAKTAACTTTAAAAAAAATTACCCTGCRATATAAATCCCTCTGAGGTGTTATAAACCCCCCAAACATATTTCAAATGGTTTTTTAATACTAATCTTGCTTTTTAAAAAATGATTTTTATTATWATAATCACTGATTATTTTTCTGAGTTAATTTTCTGCCTTTTGAGTATTTTTTTACTTATAAAATACAATTGTTTATCTTTTATGAAAGAAATAACGTGAAATATTTTGAATAAAATATAGTGTCACATGTCTTTGCAATAGTGAACCTCCCTACTTAGGCTGGAGAATAAACACACATTTATCACTCTGAGTAAGATACATATGTATATACAGATATACAAATGTACCTATAGAAATGTACACATAAAAATCTKGGCACCTGTATACAGAAGTAGATAGTGGAAGTATTTATAGCAAACTACACACTTTTCATTATCACTTTTCTATATATTAATCTATGAACAAATCACTTCAATTTTTCATTGTGAGGTAGAATCATACTTTAAGTTCATAAAGATCAGTTTCTTTTTGTTGAACTGATTTAGATGGAAGTGGAAAATATTTCAGGCAAAGTCAACTKAGAGGACAGTATTTGAATTGATCAGTATAGTATTGATTCATGACGCTCTTGGTGTTTTGTGGCCTTTTATTTAATAATTTTTSAATGGTAAATACTTAAATGATAATTTAAAAATATCTTCTCACTGCGTGTGGCATTTTTGGTTGTTTGAATTTTTAATTATATATTCTAAGGTTATAGGATGACATGAATACATATAGGTGTTAGAAGGAAGAAGAAAGGCTAGTGACATGAAACTGGAGTTTTATTCTGGATTATAGGAAACTACTTAGGCATTTCTCTAATAAACTGCCTTATCAATTGTGTTGAACTTCTCAGAAGAAAATTGAGAAATATATTTTTGAAGCAATTATAAAAACATTACATCACTAAAGCAAGTATTGGTTGGATGTCTGCTGCTGTGAAACAGGACACACTAGCACCTCTTTTATTTTTCATTTCCCTAATCTCTCTTTTCTTCTAGAGCTTTCTTTTCATGGTCCAGTGCTCTGACACTCTCACCCATATGCAAAAAGTGTAGCAGTAGGAAAATGAGGATCAGTGCTCAACCAAAATCTTCACTTTTTCTTACAAATAAAAGCATGGTTAACCTTTTGGTTTCTTTAGAGGTACCAATAGAATAAATTAGCAAAGTTTTCCCTTGACTGGCTTTATGTATCCTTATTTACACATTGCTTAGCTAAATGTTGTTGTTTAACTCAAAGGAAAACCTCTGGGAAATTGTAATAGGACCAAGAGTAATGTAGTAGGCATTGATTCAAATTATCTTTAGTCTCTTGATAAAAACTGATGAGCTTGGAAAAATATAATATATTGTCTTGTTAAAAAAAAATCACAACCTAAAAATTAGTTTAAGTGCTGTGAGACACTTGAGTTTTGTCTTAAGGCAGTGCCTATTTCCTGTGACAGCCAGCTCTCCTATCAAGTCTGTGCTAGTGTAATTTATTATTATCATGTATGGAGTTATGGAGAAAAATACAATGACAAGGGGTCAGATGAGCATAAGGCAAAGCAGAGTGGTCAGAAATTTGTTATAAGTGGTTGTGTGGTAAGGGAATGGCAGCCTGAGCTATGGATCTTGATGTGCACAATGAGAAACTCCTAATCAATTAGAACTGGTCTGAACCATGGTAACCTGTGTTTATTTTCTGTTTATCTGTCTTAAATACCAAAATTCTTGCAGAACTCTAAAGATCAATTAGTGATAAAAAAAWTTTAAATGTTGCAAAATCCATTATAAAACCAATAGATGTGGTAGGCTGGGCTACCCAGCTGGCTTTTGCTATGTCTGTGTTATTTTGTGATAGTCCATATTCAGTGGAATGTGGTACTCTACTGTGTTACAGTAAAACAATACTAAAGGTATTAGTATTATAAGTAGTATTAATATAAAGGTAATAGCTGTATGACCATGTGGCTGTTGTCACTGTGTGCTCATGTGTGTGTAAGATGGGCAGCTGAGGGCTGTGGATGTTCCCTGTCACACAGAAGACTTTCAGCTGTGATGGCAGCAGTGCCTTTAAAGCTGAGATTGCTAGTAATTAGATGCAGTCATCACATTTACACTGCAGTTTTGGATATGAAAGTAGCATTGGTATGGCCATTGATAGTCTAGATATGTGTGTAAAATTAGCTAACTAATTTAACTAGATTTGACTTAATTTAATCAGTGACTTGGTATTAAAAACAGCTTAAGTATTCACTATCAATCAAGAAGAGATAAGAACTGCTTATGATACTAACTAAATCTTATTTTAACAGTCTGATATTGTTAGAGCTTAGTGTAGTATCTCTGTACTTGTGGAAAAAAACTCAAGCAAAGTGGTTACAGCTCACTTCCCCCCAGTTTAAGTCTTGCATTTTAATTCTCCATCATT
Source organism: Cardinalis cardinalis (assembly GCA_014549065.1). Lineage (NCBI taxonomy): Eukaryota > Metazoa > Chordata > Aves > Passeriformes > Cardinalidae > Cardinalis > Cardinalis cardinalis. The sequence continues at coordinate 5,456,482 of JACDOX010000035.1, read as the reverse complement.
TTCATTGTGTCACTTAAATAAGTAGCTACCAGGTATAACTGTGCCTCTTTGCCTGTTTTCTTTGTAGAATGAACTCAGTTTATTCTTATATTTAATAAACATATSTAAGTATTTGTCACTGAAGCTATGCTCTTCTGCCAAATTTAATATTTTATCCTTCTACACTCTAGTATTTATACTGATATTTTCTCTCTTTATGCCATATAATCAACTACGTATTCTTATTTCTTTTTAGGTAAAACTTCAATTTACTGTTTTATGTCTTCAGTTGAAATGTAACTTTCTGCTTTCTAATTTTCTCCCAGAAAGAATTTTTAATTTTTTTTCCTGTCATAACATTATTTTAAGAGTGTCTGTTTCAACAGTCCACAGCTCAGGAAAAACCCCAAAGACAAACATTGGSAGAGAAATAAAATCTGAAATGGTGAAAAATTGAAACCAGTATATTTCTACAGACTTACATTTGAGTACTGCTATTTTGAGAGGAGGGGACTGCAGGACAAGACTTCAGATTGGAGTGTTAGGGGGTGAGCAGGGGGAAGCACAGCTGGGCAAAGAGGCGTATTCTGTCGGGCCTCATGTCCTAAAGCTGCATCTGCYAATCCCATAGAGAATATCACAGATCATATGGGTGCCCTTAAGTTAAAACCTTGGATAAAATGTGCTGTAATTTGAGCTTATAGTATCTAGGTTTACCGTGTTTCAGGGTCAGGGGACTTACAGCAGTAAATCTATGGGGTTTTTTCCAGTTTCTAGAACCCAGGTRAGGTATAAGAACAAATGGAAGAAGCAGTACTCATTTTCAGGGATCCAAATATCACGGTTCTCATATTTGCTCAAAGCTGCCTGGAGGCTGAAGCACACTAGTCTAATTACAGTTCTCATAGCAGAGATCATTTGTGAGCACAAATAATACCACAGGAAGCAAGTATAAGGAGAAAACCCCATAGCCCCTTGGAGATCTAGATGTCAGAAAGAGAAAACATGATGCTCTGAACTGGTAAATTTTGATCTGATGAATAGGAAAGTGTTGAAAAGCATTCTGTAGCTGCCCTGTTGTTTTCTGGTCAGCAGTCTTAAARTAAAGCCAACAAAATAAAGGGAAATTGAGGAGCAATCTCACTCAGCATGTCAAGCCATAACAAGCGCATGCTTCAGAAGAATACCAGAAATAAGAGATAGACARAAAACTCTCCAAATAAGTCTTCTTGTTACAAATGCATAGAATCCAAATTTAATGTGCTTCTCTAGAGATGCAATTCTAKAAAATGTGGGGAAAAAAGAAKAATTTTTCATTTAAAAAATGCCACTCCAAATTAGTGGGGTGTTTGAATTAGAAAGTCCTTATTTCACAAGAAAGGCAGGGCAAGCCTAGAAATGGGTAAAATCCTACYCTCTTGAATGCGTGGTGTTTTACTTTTTCTCTGAATTTGAAAGAATTATGATTTCATCAAATCTCCCAGATAGACTGCACAATAATGTTGCCCAGATGAGAGGATTTCATATAAAAATTCTCACTGATGCTACCAGAGCTTTTCCTGTACAGATGGGAACCACTGAATCATCTGGCCATTACATTCTCTTGCAGAGAATTTAATAAGATTGAAGAGAATTAAAAATATGGGATAAAAATAAGAGGCACATAACTATTTCTGCTGAAAAGAGCTTACAGAGAGGGGGAGGTTGACAGAGGCACTCAAAGCAGCTACTGGTAAGCATTCATGTAAAACCAGCGTCTGTAGCAGAYATCTTTTGTGAAAAATCCTTTCATAGGATTTTTCCTTCTGAGAGCTGCAGTTTTAGCAACAAATRTAAACAATGGTTATCTGCTGCAGTGGAATGTAACAGGTAGATCCGTGATTGGTCTCCTGTAGATGTTTGGGTTTACTGACCAGTCACGGCAGAGCTGGCTCTCGCTCTCTGTTTCAGCCAGCTGCCTTTGTTATCATYCTTTCAATTCTTAGCTTAGCTAGCTTCTGAAGAAATCTTTTTCTTCTTTTTCTTTTTAGTATAGTTATAATGTAATATATACATAATAAAATAATAAATCAAGCTTTCTGATCATGAAGTCAACATTCTTGTCTCTTCCCTCATTCAAGAGCCCCTGTGACCATGGTCACACAGTGTCAAATTGCAATTCTGGATTCTCCCAAGCTGAAATATGGAAAAGGTATTTTTGAACATTCTTGTTGATTTAATGACTTCACCAGTATGAGACATCAAATACTCTGAAAAGGATCAAGAAAATGAATGGCATCAGTGCGGCTGGGAGACTGCAAACTTGGTCTTGTATAACATTCTTAGCTGATGAAATTTTCCATGTATTAAGTCGCAAATTAATTTGCTCTAAAATCATTTAAACATTAACAAATTCAGTGCAAATTATGTAATATTCAGATTGAAAGAGTTCGCATACAAAATTAAAGTGTTCCGTTTCTTTCTCAAATTAGCTCCCAAGGTAGTTGCACAAAAAACCAGAAGGATACAAAAAGCATCACTCTTAAATCAATTTGACACTGGAGAAAGTTCATATTTCATAAGGGAGAATGGATAATCAAAGACTCAGGCTGCCTGTTCTTGCAAGCTGGGTTTTCACCACAGATTTGTGATATCATAGGCAAGTTGGAAATTGCAAAGGACTGTAATCTCACAAGAGCAAGGTGGAAAAGTTCAATAGATTACATGTTTGGAAGTATCATTACTTATTCTACTTATTGAACTAGTTGTAGTGACCTCCTCAATGCTCTGCTTCTTCTGCTCCCTTTCTCAGGCCTTTGTTTTTCTCAGTGTTGCCACAACAGGGACTATTGTAAGAAAGGAAGGAGAACTTTTAATATGGTCTCCAGGTAATACGCTAACACAGTAACAAACAGATCATCATAACAATACCTCAGCTGGCTTAACTAGAARGTAAAAGGCTAGAAAATAAAAACAAAAGTGCACAACTCTGAATAGTTAAAACTAGCATTTAGTGAAAACATGTAATTCTTAGTGTTTTTGTAGCAGGATACAGAACTTAATGACACCATAGAATGTTTTTTTTTTTCTTCTAAAGAATATTTCAGACAGTAACATTCATATTTATATCTTTTGATAACTGCTAGACGTGCTTCACAGTCTTTGTATTAAGCCAATAACAGTTCATAAACATCAGCTATTCTTGGAGAATGTGAGGGGAGTAGGGTATAGAACAGTAACCACACACATTTCTGTAAAACTGTGTTCAAGACTTCCCACAGGTGCTTTGTTCTCAATTCAGATTTGAACTCCCGTACAATTTTCTGTATACCTCTGCATATGAAATAGAACAACATGCTAAACTATCACTACCAAAATCAGTGATTGTCATCATGGGCATTTTAACCAAAATCATGGTGACTGTAAGTTAGTTTGAATGCTGCCTTGCATCTCTCTCCTGCAATTTTTGATACTGGCTGTTCAGCAAATCTTTATTCTTGCAATTTTTATTGGTGGGTATACTTTGACTAAAACTCCACACAAAATCAATGAGCCAAAACAATATAAAGTATGTAGCACAAACTTTCTTTATGGATAATCAGATTATTCGAGTTTAGTAATTTGGTAATATTTGAATTGAATAATTGAATTTGAATAGAATAGCAGGATGAATAAATGTCTTTTCGGACATAGTATCTCCAGTCTGATTTACTGAACATAAGAGAAATCCTCTAACTGTTTTCCAGAAATCAGGAAATCTACCTAAAATACTGGGCGTAACAATGTTCCACCAAAAAACATGAAATGTCYTTTGGATTAGGTGTTACAGGAAAATAATGTAAACTTGTTTCCTAGAAGAAAATGTGGGCAAAACCTCAGYGATATTGATGAAGCCTAAAAGTGATATTGATGAAGCCTGAAGGAATAACACCTGGTGTATTTGTATACTRAAAGGGTCAAGAACTTTGAAGTTAGGAAGGCAAGAAGACTGTAAGTGTGATTTTGAGGTGCATATTGAATTTAGAAAAAAAAGGATTACATGGCTCAAATGAAGTAAAAATGTAAATAAAGTAAGAAAAAGACTATGCAGTTAAAGAATACAATTATATCAATGATTTTTCAGTACTATGAAAATGTGATGTKTTCCTTTTTTGTGAGTTTGTTAAAGCGTTAATAATTTAATTATTATTACCAAAAGTCCACTAAAGTCAATAGTAGTTTTTATAGCACAGTACAGCCACAGTCCACAAATTCAGAAGAATTAATCATCCTCTGTAAGGAAAGAATACGTGGTTTAATTTTCATTTTACGTTTATGTCAAATTATTAAAAGCAAACCACTTCCTTTTTTTCATCTTAGTTAGGATAAGTGGGACATTTGAAATACCCATGTCTCAGGAGAGCACTTTCTAATAGTTCTGATCTGCACTGTGCAGTGTAGTCCATAGAGCTCCATAGGATGCTTTTATGTATGCTGTTCACTTCTGAGTCATATAAACTTGCAAGGGAAGGAGGAAAGCAATGTAGAGTGAATGTTTGATGTTCTACGATCGTTCCACTTGTTAATTTTTTCAATAACACAGATTACACTTCTACGTTTCCTCTTCAGAACACTGCATGTGACAGATACGATGTAGCACACCAAGGAGTTCTCCTGTTTCATGTTTGATGAAAAAGGCACAAAAGATAATGGAAACAAAAAGCACAGCTGTTAGTGCCAGCATGAAATTTTGAGCTGTATGTGGGAGGACAAAATAGACCATGGGAAGGTGTGCCAAAATCAACCAAACGTTCATATTGAGAGTTTCCTAATTATTTTATGTTTATCTAATCAAAACAAACACTGCTGGAGGAGCTCAAGTAGAACAAGGATGATTATTCTTCAAGTCTTGATGCTCAAAATCCAGTATCTAAATCTTCAGTTAGACTCTAAGGGAATGTATCAAAATAATTGTCTCATCGCTTTAGAGTTCATTGAAGGAAATAACATAAGAGTAGTCTTAATCATATACTAAAGAAAAAAAAAAATGCCCTACATTTAAAATCACAAGAGTTGTCCTTTTTAGGAGATTTTGAAGGCTGGATTCCAAAAAAGAAAAAGAGGACTACTCATAAAAAGAGAATTTTTTAATTGATGATGTATCTGTAGACTGTACAAAGTTGAATTCTAAAACAGACAATAGTTCCAAAAGCTACAATATGCAATCAGTTGGAAAAGTCAATTACAGCTTGGATCATTCCAAATTTTACTTAATTCCTTCAAAGACAACATGTAGAAAGAATCAATATAAACTGAATCACAACTTATGATAGTTCTTCTAATACCACACAAAAATTTGTCTAAAACAGGCTTTATGAACTGACCTGTGTACAGTAAATTGCAGACTGGTCATTAGTATGTTAAGACCTGTTGGATTTATCTATATACAAAGAATAAGGGCCAGTTGCATAGTGTCCTTATTTTGGGTTTAATTATGATCAATTTTATGTTTCAGATGGGAATGAATGAGTGATTTGAAGAAAGATCTGAAAGCTAGGATAGAATTTAAAGCAGGCTGGGCATATATTGAGGTAAGGCTTAGTAAGCAGTCCTTGCTTATAGATTTGAAATGACACTTCTGCATCCTAACATGCAGGACTGGTCTGATGAAACTGCACTTGATAAATATTCTACAGAATTGGATAGAAATAAAATCCATCCACCAAAATATGTCTAAATAATCCATGTTATTTTCCTACTTTGTTTAAATAACAATGTACTTTCTCATCCTATCCCAGCTATGATTTAATTTTGCAGACATCACTGTTTCATATGTAGTCACACATTGTTTCATACATAGTCAAATAAATCCGCTGGACCAGCTGCAGTCTTAGTTGAATAGATCCAAGGGCAGAAAATCAAAGCATTTCCTATAATAGTGCTCTTAGTGTTTGAAATTAGATATGTTGTACCAGGTTCATTTTTCTGAACTGTTTTTTAACTCCCTTCTTATAGCGTTGCTGGAATCCTTTAGCATATTCACAGCATGATGAAATTGGCTTTGTTTCTGCATATTTAGTTTTAGAATGAGGCTACTACACCGAATATAAATGTACCACCAAATTAGGAAAGAGTGAGAGCATAATCTCCACAATTATTAAACTGTATTTTTTTTAAAAACTACATTTCAAAGGATATTTGCACTAAAGCTGCACTACCAGTAGGTTGAGTAATATCTTACTCTGCTTTGCTACTACAGCCCTGTCTTGTCAGGGGGGTTGGACTACCTGATCTCCAGAGGTCCCTTCCAACTCTAAAAATTTTGTGATTCTGTGGCACTTGTACCTGACTTAGTGTAAACTACTTACTGAGTTATTTCTGTGTTGCAGGATGGGGTTACCAGCCACAGCTGAGATAGTTAATACCTCACTCTTACTACTTCTGTTTTGCATCCACAGACACTTAGACTAAAATATGGTTCTATGTGAATGGCAGTTTTAAATAAGATAATGCAGTTTTGCTATGTTTTTATGGCTGGTCTAAGCAAATCTCTTAATAGATCATTGTACTGCTTGGCACCTATACAGCGTTTAAGTGCAACAGGATTTTATTTTGAAGAGCTTTGGGTAATTGCTATCCAGTCATATTGTTGCTAATTCTACCATAAACTGTATTACTAAAGCTTATACATAGTGCACATGCCATGTTCTTTTGATTTCTTTTTATTACCTGCATTTTGGGAGTACAATCTAAAAAAAAAAAAAAGCAAATCTATTCCATGGATATCTCATTAATTTTGCCATTTCTGTATTTGCCAAGTCACTGGCTCTGAAATACATTCATTATTCAAATTTATCTGGGAGTTTATTAGGTGAATATATTTTCATCTGTAGACAATTTTTAATAGATGATTATGAAGATTACYGATTTCTATTTGGTTTATCATTTTCTGTAATAGATATAGACATTTTAACATGACATGTAAATTTTTATTTTCAAGCAGATACTGAACTGAGGTTTCTTAGTTCTGCAATTCGGAGTGAATTTTTGTTTATAGTTTCTTTTTTTTTGGATGAAACAAGTAATGATTCATCCCTCTGACTTTTTTCTTTGCTTCTTTCATTTTGAACATAATCTTGCTTAGTGTTCTCCATTAAAAAAAAAAACAGCAGGTGAAACATGAGGTGATCTCATTATATTTATTTTCCCTTTCCTCAGTGTTGATTGTACTGAGTTTTCTTATCCCTTCACTGTCTCTAGCCATTTCACTTATTCCAGGAATTTAATTCTATTCTCTCTTTCTCCATCTCACCTGCTTTTTCTTCTATTCTTCGATTCTTTCTTTGGTCTTTTAGTCATTTCTTGYTATCTCTACTTCCTGTACTCAGCTGTCCAGAGTATCTTTTTGTCTGTGATCTTGTATTGCCATTCAACCTCTTCGGCTGTTTCAGTGATGTTTCTCTCAGGAAATACCCTTTGCTGAAAATATAACTGTCTGTCCTTCAAATCCTTGTCTTCTGTCCCTCTTTTAATGTTGCCAATTCCATACTGTTTGCAAGTCACTTTACCTAATCCCCACCTCTCTGTCTAGACTTCAGCTTTAGATTTTTCTCTGTCACCCCTCAAAGACACCAATACATATCGGTGAAAGACACCAATRTATGGTAAAACACCTTCCATATGAAATCTTAGTAGTTGCAGAACACTAAATTTATATTGTGTACGATTGCAGGTAGAGTAAGGAGAGGCTTTCTGGGTTTATTCTCCTGGTTGCTGCCTTGAAACTTGACTTCTGCCTCTTTGGTGCTCAGTAAACCACTAAGAGCAAACAACTTATAGGTCATTAGCAATTACATGTGCCTGAAGAAAATAACTTTTCCAAGTAGACATTGTCTCACCCATACCTATTCACTGAAAGAAGAGCTGCTGGAGAAAACCACATGTGATGTGTGTGGACAGAAACTGTGCTAGAATATATGCTTACAGATAAGTACAAAATAAGTAAATTACAGATATGTAAAAGGAGTGCCATTTATGCTAAAAGGCAGGCTACTGTGATTTTTCTGAACTCTTTGAAGTTCAATTGTATGTCTTTTTTCATTGTACTGAAATATTGGATCATCACTATTGATGACTTGTAATCACTGCTTCTAAATTGACATGTGGATTGSTAAGGCAGGATTATCATGTGTTTAAGAAAGAATAAGAAATAGAAAACTTCTGTTCCCAGCATTKCCCCAGATTTCTTTTGTAACTGCTTAAACAGCTTAGCCTCTCAGTACTTTTCCCATTTAAGCAAAAAGAGGGCATGTGTGTTTTCTTTTCTTGTGGAAGTACATGGAAGTAATGTGATCTGTATTTGTGAATATAGTAATCAGATGTGTTAAGGATAAACACAAAAATTTCTTATGTAATGAATTTCAGCAACTTCTTTGTAATTGCTTTTCAAACCAAAATAATATTTTTTCCTAGTTTTTTCTTCCAAATTTTATTATATTCATGTATGACTGGGTAATCCTTCTCAAATTTCTATRAATTCACAAAAATGATGAACAAGAACCTACTTGGCCTATTTCTGACTTCAATAGAAATTACATAAAGGGTAGGATAAACTACGAAGAAGGTCTTTTAACTGAATATTTAACAAGCTGTAATGCACTCTTATTTTTTTTGTCCTTCTTGAATAAAGTGCTTGGAGAAAATTTGGTATTTTTGGCAAATCAAATCTCAGCTTTTCAAATAGTACTGTACTGGTAAAAATAGATTTTTATACATATAATTGGATAGCATGTCATATGTAATTAAAGGCCTGTCACTTTAAATTAGATAAGTTTTGGAGTAGAGATGGCTGATTCCTTAATTGGATTCATTGAGAGGTATAAAAACTGAGGAGCCTCAAGTAACCATTTCACATCCCTCATATTATTTTAAAAATATGTGCTTATTAATATTTAACAGTATATTAGTGGCAGGAGTAAGTTGGTTTCTTGTGCATGTCAGAGTTTGTAGAGTGGCCTATGAAAAGAAAGGAAAATGAAATCAAATTAATAAAATGTGTGCAGAATATAAGACTACAGCTTGAATTTCATTCCAGGAGCTACTTTATAAGCAGGAAGGATGAAGATATCCTTTTTCTTTTAGGATGTGCCAACATGAAGGTGTCATACTACCCCTTTTACGTCCCATTGTTCCTCTGTGCAGAAGCAGTGGCAAAATGGTTAGATATTAGTAGCCAGGGGATGAAATTTCCATTTTTCTTGAACTGCTTAGCTGTATATTTTTTTTTCTTATTCAGACTGTTAGAATGTAGTCTGGAAAGACACAGAAGGATTCTGGCGTAGTATTGCTGTGAACTAGCTAATATGTAGAATAATGGCATTGTCTCCCAGCTGAAAAGTTTACTGCTTTCTTTACCATAGGTAGTTGTTGTAGTATGGGTATGAACCTTTGATGAGATTTATCTCTTAAAGAAGTGAGAAATTCTGCTGTATCAAAGTCACATAAGCCAGAATACTCATCCTATTTAATATTCTTTGTGTTCTTCTGGGACAAGCTGATTGGTCTCAAGGAGAGATAGGGTAAGATGTGTCTACATATCTTTTTATATTCTCCTCTTGTTCTCCAGAACTGTAGGAAAGGTCTCTTACCCTGAACAGATATCAGAGTTCACAGACCTACTTGCTTCAAAGTCAGTAAGTACATTCTTTGAAGAACTGGTTCCTTTATATTCTTAGTATCRCTGGGGATGGGATCAGAAGCATGATGAGAAACATGACTAGGAGGGCATTAGGCTMCCCAACACTGTATATTAATTTAGCCTGTTGTTCCACACATGCAATCACTATTTTATTGGCCTTTTTCCTAGGAAAACCCACTTGAAAATAAGGGATTGTGCTTCATCTCCATCACTGGAATTTAGGACAAATGAAGGAAGAAGTYTGAATGTCGTTTTAAAATTTTTTGTGAAGTGTAATTCCTGTAGTAATGCATAAAATGAACATAAGGATGGTACTTATTCCCTGCTCAAGGAAATTTTTATTGGTTTGGAATAGGTTATCTAAACTGCAGTAATAGTGGATAATGACAACTTGCCAGTGTGCCTCAGCAGCAGGTTAAGGTGTGTTATTGTTCTGGGTTTGGTGCTGGTGTTTTTTAACAAGGTTCTCCATAGAGTTTTTAAGTGACTAATACTGGTCACAGACTACTGGAAAACACAAAAAATGTTAAAGGAACAGAGAGAGGCCCTTACAGAAATTTTGCTTAAAAATAAATCCAGCTTTATGAGGCTGATAGGAGGTGCTTGCTCTTTGATTGATAACATTTCAAAAGCCATCTTTTCTGTAAAATAAGTTAAACAATATTTTTCTGGCACTGGCTAGCTAAAGTCCTAGCTACATACCATATGTCTCCAGAAACCACCTGTGGGGGACTTGGAGGAAATGAGCTATAAAATAGAGGATATTCTGTATTAGTGGACAGAAATAAATCAAAGGTCAAAAGAAAATGATATGGCAAATTTTTAAAGAGGTCAGGAGTACTACTACAGAACTTCATAGGTAAAAAATCAAAATATCTAAATACTTTGAAAAACTGTCTTAAAGAATAAAAAGTTGAATCCAGAGACTTTGAGATTCTTGTAAATACATAATTCCTATGAATTAAAATTTTCATCATGGTTTTAGCAATATTTTTAATGTAAAGTATTTTTAACACAAACACAATATGATATATCTAACTTAATAGACATTTAAATAGTCAAGAACTGCCAGATTCTGCAATGTAGAGTAGTAGCTCTTTCCCTTCCATCAGTGAATACCTTCAGCTATGAAGTTTTCTCATTTGGTTATTTGCTTTAAATACTACAGTCAATAGAAGGAGGACTGCCCAGAGGAGGAAAAAAAAAACAAACAACTGAATTCATGTTCTGGTTTAAATCTGTTAGAAAGATTTTTACCCTTTTTAGAGGCTTTCTTTAGCATGCAATGCTAAGGTTCCCCAGTAGGTGCCCTAAGAGATCTCTTATAAATGTTATCACTMGGCACTGAAATTGACTATCTGCAGCTTTCTCTTTGTGTGGAGTTTTTTATTTTTAATAGAATCKGTATTATCTACTATTGAGTGGTAGTATGCTTTCAGATTTCAACGATAATGAATAATGAAATTATTTGATCCCAAATGAAGTTGAAAAAAGCTAGATGATATGAARTTAAATATTTATCCTCATTGCCTAATTCTTTTCCAATAGTAATTTTTAATGTGGATATTAGTTATGTAGTATATTATCTCCTTCCTATTTAATCAGTTGTTACTTTATTTTCACAAGATGAGAATGGGGACAATGTCATCTTGTCAGAATCGCTATCATTGCAAATCTGCTACACACTGAAATGAATTTATAGCATTTATTTTATTAGACATAATGAAAAAATCTACACATCTAACCTCAGAGCCTACGCTTCCCCCCACCCCCTCCGAGTCTGCATCTGTTATTTTGTGGCATGCATTTGAATTATTTTGATTAATTTCAAAGGTAGGTTCCTTGTGTGTGAACAATAATGCATATTTCCTTTATTTGGGTCCCTTTGGGAGAACTGGCTTTGGGGAGATATGGGGAAAACCTTAATGTGCCTTTATGATTCTTGCTRTCATTTGGGAGATCTCCTGTGACAGATGGTTGGCACAACCTTTCTCCAAGCCACGAGTAAGCTAATTTTCCTCTCTGCCACTTGCCAGTGTCTGTCACTCTGGTGCTCACGACGCCCTGCTGTTATCAAAGCACCGGTCCAGGGCTCAATGCATTTCTTGGGCTTTTTGTTCAGCACTGAGTTTATAGTGGATGCACTATCACCTTTCATTAAAATATTGAACAGACGTTGAACGAATTAGACCAGTGGAAAATGAGGGAAAGATGCATGTGTCCAAACTTCACGCTGTGTGTGTGCAAGAGAGAGATTTTGAGGATTATTCATGCTATCTCATATCAGAGCATCCTGAGAGTTCTTTGCTGTCATTGACTTCAAGCTAATCAATGATCTTCACTAGTAACAGCTGCACTGAAGGGGCAGCTGTTGTCTTCAAAAAAAAGGAGGAATAATTTTTTAAGAGGAAATGGAAATTGAATCCTAAAAAGGGCAGTACTTTGGACTGTATATTTTGAAAGAAGATTTCATTATTGTTAGAATTTCTCATGCCTAAAACTATTTTTGATATTAAGMTACAAATATAATTATGTTTAAAGTGTTGCATATTCTTCATTCAAAGACAAAAGAAATTAATTTTTTTGATTTTAGTCTTATTTACCACATTGTAACTGTTGTGTAGTTTTAGACAAAAAATTAATTAACATGAAGTAGTATCAGATATTAATATCCTAAAGTTTTGGTAACTAATAATGGGAATGCTTTTCAATTCATGTGTTTAAAGATAGATCACAGAAAAATAAAATTTTGTTATTGAACTTGCAGGTGGTGAGGGGTACCGAGCCACACAGAAGTCACTGGAATAATCTAAAAAGTAAGTAACAAGGCAAGTTTTTGAAATATCCTATTTTTGTCTCTTACTGATTAACACAAAATCCCAAGCACAAATTAAAAAAAAAAAGAATTAATTGTGTTAGAAGTGCTAATGGTGGAAAAGTCAAGAGAATAAAAACTAKCCGCTTCTGAAAAACTATGTTTACTCTCCAATTCTGCATTCATTTTGAGTGCAATGCTGTTTACAAGGAACAYAACCCCTTCTCCTGAATTTTTTTCAGTAGAAAAGGAGGTACAAATTAGTCAAAGAAAGTGACTATTGTTCTWACTTCAGTGAGTTTTGGAGAGGCTGTGAAGTGTAAAAGCAAATGTCCATAGACTGTCCTGGTTTTTGACTGCTAACTGGAGTTCAACCACAGCATGGACAATACTGAATAGGTTGTTAAAACTTTTATAATCTATTATTTGCATTAACTTCCCTTTAATATATTGAGACTTTGATCTTCTCTTTGTCCTGCATAAAACCTCCTGCTGTGTCAGATATTATATTAAGCAGCATCTCATAAATAAAAAATAGAGAATTTTTATTAATAATAGCTATAGCCTAAACAAACATAAACCAGCTTTGAAGTTCTTCTGTGCTCCTTATYTTTACAAGAATATGCCAGCATTTAYTGCATGTGCTCTCCTCTGCTCAATGGCAAATGCTTCAAATATAGTAATTGGGGTAGAAAATATAGAAACCAGACATAACTGATTGTCAAGCACMTGGGGCTCAGGAGTATACCAAACAGAAGACTGTCTGGCATATTATGTGGGATGTGCCAGATAYGATCATAAAGTATCCAAATTAGGATTATGGAAATCAGAAATATACTACTAAGCAGCAACAGTCTCTCTGGACTAGCAATTAATTGTTAGGCACAGAATAAGTTCTTCATTGTAATAATATAYATTGGTCTGCATTACATCCAATAAAGTAATGTCCCAGTCACCTTGTGGATGAAAATGTTTAAACTGCAAAGGGATGATGTAACACATGGGACACAAAACAAAAACAATACAAAGAAAACATTCACATATTTTGTGAGTGTAAAAACAGATCCAACAATGTAGAAAATGGAGCTCACAAATAATATCCATTAAGCAGAAGACAGAAAGATATCAGGATGTGAATGAACAAAATTTATTTTCTAACTATGGTCTACAGCTGATACWGATCTAAATTAGAGGAAAAATTAGAAAATATGTATGCACTAAAAGTACATAAAATTAATTTTAATTAAATGTGAGCTTTTAAATTGAATACCTCAGTGAGTTTACAAAGACTAAAGACRTGTATGATCAGATAAACACACTCAGAAATGCAAGAATGCCAAGATACCTTAATGTATTACACAGTTGTATCACTATTTACACTGAAATTTACTAGTGCAAGTCCACACAAGATAGAGAGATTTCCAGAAGTTCTGAGAATCTTCCATATACTAGTTTGGGGATTCATTGTTTATTAATTTGCAAAGCTAACCAGTAAGTTATGATACGTCAGACCTTGCATAATTTGACCGGCTTCCCAACTACTTCAATAACTGGGTTATATAAAACATCTACGTAATTGYTGTTGTTTGTTTCATGTACTTTCATAATGGCAAAGGAGAATGGATGAACAAGGTCCCTATTCATCCTCACAACATTTCAATTTCCCCTCAGTTTTGAACAAGCCAGTTTGGGGTTTAACTCTGTCCCATGAGATTTTCTGGTGCAGCTGTGCTAGTAGAATCAGTGTCAATTTTGTACTGCAGAAGTTGTCTTTAAGTAGTGCAATTATATTGTCTGTACTTTGCAAAAAAAACTGAGAGGGCTTAAGAGAAAAATGAGAAGTAAAATAAAGGGTTTCATAAATTCAACCCAGATGCCAGACAAGCTGCCTTCATGATAACTGGCAATTAGAAAGGGTTGGGTCAATGAAAGTCTGCTTTATTTGGCTTTATACTCCACACTGTGTGTCGAAGTTAATCATGTTCCTTCTTGCAGTGCCGTGACCCTAATTATCAGTCCAGTAAGAACTCCCTCAAAAAATAGTAATAAGTTAATGCAATCCAACCTGTCCTGTTTTATTATTTCCTATATTAACTAGTTCTGTTTTTAGGTATGRTATTTACCATACCTAAAACCATTTATTTCTGTTTCTTACTGCATGTTCATTCCACATGTAGACAYGAGTGTAATTAACCTAGAAAGCTGATGTACGTCAGTGCAGCTGACCTCTGTCTGGCTTTACCCTAGCCATGGGTGATTTAAAGACAGTTTAATACTTTAATCTGTAATGTATTTTCCCAAAAGGCACGGAACAGGTAACCTATAATGGCATGAGGAGTAGATACTTAATTTTCATAATGATTTCACATTGAAGATGAAAGAGCTACTCCTTAAAAGTGGTGGGATGGATAGTAAATTAATTTAAAAGTAATAAATCAGATAACTAAAACAGTTATCTCACAATAAAGCAGATTCAAGTGAGACTTCAAATACTGTTTCTTTACTTGACTTCAAATGAATATATCTCATAGTTTTTAGGTGATTAGTTTCCAGTTGATTTSTTGTTTTGATTGTTCCCGTTCATCCAAAGGTACCTCTTCTCGTGCTTATAAATGGAGCATGTAATTAAGGGTCTTATCTCAAGGTGATTATTTTCCCCCCTTATGTTTTGCATAACTAAATAAGATTCCCAATCATACGTCCATGATTCTGGCAGGGGTTACCAGGGACCTCTACCTTGGCATTCAAGCACCTCAGTCTGGTGTGGACGCTAGGGCTTACCGATACAGGTGTGCAAAGCCTCCAGCGTGTTGAGCTTTGATACATTGACATATTAAAGCTTATGAATATTGCATTACAACCCCCTGCTTGGAAGATGCCGGCACGACACCCCTCTGTGCCCCAGGAGGGAGTTCCCCTCTGTTCCACAGCAGTTGCTCCGCTTGCTGCCGGTGGCAGCGCTGCCATCTGTCCGGGCGCTGGGTGCCGGGGGGCGTGCGGGGCCATGGCCCTGCGGAGGGGAAGCCGCAGGAGGGATTCCGTGACCTCTGCCGGGTGACAGCCCCTGCGCGGGCACAGAACCCCCTGGGCGAGAARCGCTAGGCAACACCGGACGTCCCGGCCGGCCGGCCCGTGGAAAAACGCAACACACCAGAGGAGGGGGGCGGTGGGTGGCGGAGCGCAACTTGGCGAGGCCGGGCGGCGCAGGGGGCGGGCGGGGGCGGTGGCGCCGAGCGGAGCGCAGGGGTCGGGTCGGTTC
>JACDOX010000035.1:5155123-5440623 GCA_014549065.1 Cardinalis cardinalis | reverse complement strand
GCGCCCTGCCGGGAGCTGCGCCCACTTTGCCCCGGAGAAGTCCTCGCTCGCTCGCTCGCTCACCGGATCGCGGCGGAGCCGCTTGTGGCTTTGTGAAAGGGAGAAGAAGTGCAGTTCTCTTTGCGATTTGCACGAGGACCTGTCGAGCTGGGGCTTTTGTTTTTGGGATTTTTTTTTTTCCTCCTTGTGGATTTCAGTGACTCTTGGACAAGGTAAGCAGCGATGCCAATATACACACACACATACGTATTTTTCGTGTCAATGGTAGTGGGGTGCTGGGTGGGATGAAGGAGCCGGCAATTAAAGACAGAGCAAAGTTGGAAGCTTGGTAGCCCTTAGGTTGGTGTAGGGGCAAGGCTTGGAAAAAGGGTGCAGCTTTCAGTGAAAAGGGCTCCATAAACAGAAGATGAATCTGAATGAAAAGTTCAAGGCTTATTTTTATTGAAAACTGGCTCTCAGGGTAATTTTTAAATGGTTGAAAATATTTTGTATTAGAAATCTTGAATATTATAGAACTCAAAAGACATTACAGAGCCTACTTTGTATAAAAACCGATTTGGGGGGACTAGAGAAGCTCTGGTTGATTCTGTCTGGGGGAGGACAGGATATGCGAGGTCATTCTGGRAAGTAGAGAGTAAAGACGGAATTAGAGAGGATTTGAAAGCATAGCTGCATGTTGCTCTGTGTTCTCGTGCGTGCCTAAATACGTGTGTAGCAGAGGGACGGTGATACCCTGCTACTTGACCAACAATTCAGCGCTGTAACGCTGTCAACTTGGGAAGCAGCGCCTTTATGAAAGGGTTGATCGCCACCTCTGCCTCCAAGGTCAATGTGGGATGTGTGTGTCTGTGAAAGTCGTGAATTWGTGTCTTTTGATGTTGGCTGAACATCAGGCCTGCTCCCAGGCTGCATCAAGGCGTAAATGAGAATCTTGGATTTAATAATACCGTATTATGTTGCACTTGTAGGACTGCTGTTGTCAGTAATTGAATAGAACTGAGAAGTGTGGGCAGATGTAATGTCTTTTTTTTCTCAGCARTGTTTAACATTTCGTGAGCTTGGTACGGAGCTGTGCTTCACAGAGGAGTTTGCTGCTGCTTCAGTGAGTTGTCAGAGTTGTGCACACACAGAGCTTGGTGCTGCACAGRGATTTCTGCACGCACGGAGCTGGGTGCCGTGCAGTGACTTCTGCACACGCAGAGCTCAGCACCATGCAGGCTGTCTGTCTGAGATTAAGGCAGATTCCATAGGGAATAAGCTGCTGCTGCTGCTAGCCAGAGCTAGTGAGAGAACTGAACAGAATAAGCAGSTAAATGAGGTCCCCACCTTGTGTTTTTAGGATTCTGTAGCACTTCATGCTCTTTTGGTTGTGATGAATTTTCTTAGGAGCTGGGACCTGAACCACAAGCGTTTCTCTACACAGATGCCCTACACAGATGCTAGCAGTTGTAGTAGCYGTGAACATAAAGTAACTTTTGTTGATGGGATGAAGCTGATGAAAGGTGACTGCTTCTTAGTATTGTAGCATTTTTTTACTCCTGCAACATTTCCTTAATGTTAAGGTAGGTTCAATGTTGCTCAGTGTTTGTATCACCTGAAGTATAAAGATAACCATCAGGCAGCAGCACAGAGCTACTAATGGGTAAAGTTGAAAGCTAGAAAAATGATGAGAAAGTAGCTCAGAAAACCAAGACTTTAATTGCATTTGGGTAGAATTAGGAAATATGTTTTTATTGTTCTCTCCCCARTCATAAAGCAGCTCTCTTCTTCCTCTCTCAACAGTAGGGAACGAAAGTTTATTACATAGCACTTGCACTAGTTGCAAGCCTTCATTAGCAGTCTATCCATCAGCTAASACAGCTTTTTTCACCTGTCATTGGCGTGAATATTGATTTGCTTTGAAATATACTGATATGTTTTTAAATGATGTCTTTGAAGGTATGGAGATTCAGGATGTTTACTTTTTGAAGCAGCCACTACAAAATTATTTTGAAAAAGTTATTGTGAACCATGTGGTGCAGACGTTACAGTAATATTGAGGGGGAGAATGACCCACAACATTGCAACCCCAAACCCACCAATTCTATATCTAAAATTTTAATGTTTATATAGGGCCTGAATCTGCAAATCATTGTTCACTTGAGTGGTCTCTATTCATTCACATAGTCTTTTTCCAGTAAACAGGACTATCTCCATCATTACATGATTAAAAGTCATTGACTTTTCTGAGATCAGTCATTTTACCAGCGTAAATCAGATGATAAACTTTGATACTAAGACATTAATTCTGTGCTTTTATATTTACATCTGGTTGTTTTTTCTATGTAATATTTTGCCTTCATTTGTATTAGGCTGATTTATTTGACAAATCATGTTTGAAAAATGAATATTTGAAATTATACATACACTCTGAAGGAGATAAAATGGCCCTGCTATTTTTCAACAAAATGGTGTTCTAAATAGATGTATACATTAAGTGTGGTCCATAGCCATTTTGGTCWTTGGTTCTAACTAGAAGAAGTCTGTCTGCAGTGTCTGCGTGTTCTTGTTCAAGCATATTTGTAAACTTGTAAGAATATGATTTTGTATAACAGGTAGTTCCAAGTCCTTTATCAACATCACACAGAAGTTATTAGTGACTTTACCAACCACCTGACTGAACTAATGTGAAATCAGGGAGGAGTTTTGTTACAAAAACACGATTTAGAGAAAATTGGGGTTTAAAGAGCTACTTTATGGGCCCTTCTTAAGCTGACCAATGCACAAAGGTGTGCATGTAAGGGCACAAAACTATTGAAAATATCAGCATATGCACAACCCTGTCAGGGGCCCAAAGTTTACTTTTTCCAGTGGATCAACTGGTTATTTCCTGGTTTAAGGCCTTGGACAGCAAACAGTGATCAGTAAAAGCCCAAATATTCTGGTTGCTCCATTCTAGGTGTGTTCTAGATCTACCATGTCTAATCATGTCAGTTTTTCATCCTGTTTTTATTTGTATGAGAGTTTCTCCAATGCTCATCTGTATTTGTTCAAAAGCAATATGCAATCTTAGAATAAAATAATTACTACAATCAATGATGCTTTTTAAAAGTACCKAACTTTTATTTTTAGAAAAATGCATGCTGTCCCAAACTGTGACTTTATGTAACTTTTCAGAAAATACAAATTTTCTGTCACTCTTCTGTCGTTCTTAGAGACTATAAAATAATATTAAAAAATGAATCTCTGCTCTGTTTTGTTAGTTTTAAATCTTAAGATGGAGCTCCAATAGGAGTAGTTCTGCCRTTTAACAGATCTGAACTTGGCTTTAATATCTCAAAGGTGAGAGGTTAAATGAAGTTTAGGAAGTAATTTCTGATTATTTTTCTCCAGACTGGCAAATATTATGGGATAATTGTGGACATTAAATATTGCAGGAGTGAATCACTGACTCAAGGGGAAGCAATGACTCAAATGCCACTCTTGACTTCTACAATTTTTCTAAGCAAAAGCAGGACCATATTCATTAACCATTCAGTGTAGCTTGGTCTATTATGCTACATAACTCTAAAGTAAATAGATTAGCAAGTTTATTTGTAAATCTGTTTAATCCTGTTTTTTAGTTCAAGTTTTTTATTTTTTACCTTCTGAAGCCCAGGGAATAGTTGTCAGCAAATGAAAAGACTGGAAACTTATTTGCATATGATTTTATACATATTTAATACAGCATGCTTTTTCCTGACTCTTGGTAGAAAAGACAACAATTTTATATTATTAGAAGAGCAGCAAATAATTTATTTTCTCTGTAGCAAAGAGGCATTGAGAAAGCTGTGGACTGACCAAGAGCAGTGGTAGTCTAGCCCCTTTGAAAATAGTGCTGTGTGAAATTCCCTCTAACACCTCCAATATCAAGGGTTTCTACTGCCCAGGAAAAATTTTCAGGAGAAATCAAACCTACAGCTTTATTCTCTTCTGTAGTATTTTGCAAGTTCTTTCTTTAGGTTTTGGGTTGAGTAACCTCTAGTTACAAAGTTCTGGTAGGTTGTGTTCCTTTCTAGCAGTTGCATTTGTTAACAGATGTGTCTTCATTTGGATGGGCCAGTGCAGATCAAGGAATTACTGCACAGTTACTGTTGCAGAAGAACTTCAAAAAGACTCCCTAATTGCTGGTGTCTTTCTTTTCCTCTATGCCATTGTTACTTCTGTTTCTATTGGCTAAATATACTAGTCAAGAGAGGCTGCTGTGGTTTRGCCAGGCACGATTCCTTACCAAGTGGGAATGAGAATGACTGGAAATCTGTTATTTGTTAYCCATTTTTAGCTTTGTTTGATAGCAATGTTTATGCAGGTATTTACACCTTCTATCCTAGAAATGATCGTGGTAAGTCTATACCRTACATTATGTAAAATTAGTGAATTGGTTGCATTGGTGAGTCCTGCAAATCTTAAGAGAATAAGTTCTAAAGAGTTAAATGAGAGGAGAGTTGGCAATGCTTGCACYGATTGCTTGAAGTAGGTTGAAGTTCACAGTTTATTTGCATTTGAATTAACTGAGGTTGGTGTCCAGCAGTGCTTTTCAGAGCAGACTTCAGAAAGACTTTTTTGTGCAATAACGTACTTGAAAATGTTAGATGGAAGATGAAGGATGTTTAAAATACTTCTTTCTTTTCCTGACAGAGAGAGCTTTCCAAGTGAGGTTAATTGTAATCTGAAATATTTTTACCMCTGAATAGGCGGTCTTGTGGTAAAAGCCACTATCATTTTCACATCAGCATATTAAAAACTTTGTGAAAGTATTTTTAGTTCCTTCATAAGGAATTTCCTAATATCTGCAAAAAGAAACAAAGTAATTTGAAAGCAGCTCATAACTTTAATCAGATAAAAAACCTATTCATTACTAAAAATATTCTTATTAAATGATAGGAACTTCTAGATTATAACTGTACATGCTTTTGCTTCCATTAGGAAATAAAATATTTTAGAGGCTTTCTGCATTGTAACTATGAACTGTAAATGTTTTTATTATTATAAAAGGCCTTTGTCTTCCTAAATAATATGTAAATCATTATACACATTTGAAGAAATCAACAAGCGACAAAACAAAAACAGGTAGAAAATTCTTACATGATGAGCAGTAGAAATAAACTTTGTTTTCAAAGAGCTTGCAGATTATGATCTCTTTCAAAGTTCAACATTTCAAGTTCTATTTTCTTTATGTCTTTTCTTTTGTAAGCTTTATTTAAAACACCGCAATAACTGATGATATATGTTGTTTATGGATTTTATTAAATTTGGCYATAAATTATTGCTAGGAAGGAAAAACCAAACAATCTCGCATCRTTCTGGTAGATCAATGGAAATCTTGATTCATATGCAGAAGCAGTCAAAAGAATAAATGCTAGCTTTGATTCTGTTACAGCGTGAATGTAGTGCACTAAAATTACAATTATTTATGTGGTTGAGGATTGTATTTGGTGGCAATCATGGCCTCCCAGTGATAACGAGAAACATGCGAGGTTCAAACACACTTAGTGTGTACACAGAAAAGACTAGTATCTGCTTGCTGAGGACAAACTGTAGTGCTAAAAGCTAAAAGCATGTGAATGAATGACTAATTCACAAATATCTGTGGTTTAGAGTTGCAGTAGTCCAAATTTTTTATTCATAGAGCAGAAAATTGCCTATTGTACCTAAATAAAAGAGGAGATGCACTTTGTTAATTTTGAAAATGCTTTTGCATTTATATTTTAAGAGAAAGAGAATTATTTTGTCACATTTTGGAGAGGTTTTTGTTCCTCTTGCATGATCGTTTGTGGCAGTGTTTAATTTTTCCCTCCTAAGGGTCTGTTTTGAGTCTTAAATCAACAAAAAGCAGAAGATTTTGTAAGATGTGATGTTTGTACAACATCTTGGTTAACTATTCACCTTTTATGAGAGATTTGAGACTTAAAAGAAATCTGAGATCAGGTATCTTGTTAGAGGCAGATTTTCTCAGTGTTTTACAGATATTCCTCAAGTCTGGGAGGTGAATGCTCAGAAAATTCTCTGAAAGACAGTATCATTTCCAAACATTTGCTCAGTTATCTCTGAGCATATTCGTATGAGTGCGACATCTGATATTATCAAGGAAAGAATGTTTTGGATTGGAAGGATCTTAGAAATCAGCTCTTTCTAACCCCCTGCCATGGGAAAGGATCTCTCCACTAGGCCAGGGTGCTCAAAGTCCATCCAGTCTGGCCTTGAACACTTCCAGGGCTTGGAACATCCACAGCTTCTCTGGGCAAGCTACGTGTCAGCATCTTCATAGTGAAGAATTTCCTCCTAATATGTAATCTAAAACTTCTTTCATTTTAAAGTTATTCTCCCTCATCCTATCACTACATGCCCTTGTAAAACATACCTCTTCATCTTTTGTGCAGGGCCCCTTTAGGTACCAGAAGGGCTCAGTGTGTTCTCCCTGGGACCTTCTCTTCTGCAGCATGAGCAACCCTAGATCTCTGAGCCTGGAGAGGTGCTTCATAGGAGAGGTGCTCCAGCACTCTAGTCATCTTGGTGGCCCTCCTCTGGGCTTGCTCCAACAGGGCCACATCCTTATGTTGGGATTCTCAGAGCTGGATGCAGTACTCCAGCTGGGGTCTCACAGGAACAGAATGGAGGGGGAGGATCCCCACCCTTGACCTTCTGTCCAATTCCTTTGCTGCAGCCCAAGATTTTCTGTGCTCCAAGTGCACATTGCTGAGTCTTGTTGAACTTCTTGTCAACCAGCACCCCCAAGTCCCTCTCACCAGAGACGCTCTCAATCTATTCTCCACCCAATCTTTATTTGTACTTGGAATTGTCATGACCCAGGTGCAGGACCTTGTGCTTGGCCTTGTTGAACTTGAAGAGTTTCGCACAGTCCCACCTTACAAGCCTGTCCAGGTCCATCTGGATGGCATCCTTTCCTTCTAGCTTGTTGACTAGACAGCACAGCTTGGAGTCATTGGCAAAYGTGCAGATGATGTGCTCAATCACACTGTGCATGTCACTGACAAAGATGTTAAGTAGCGCCAGTCCCAATACTAACCCTTGAGGAATGCCACTTGTCACTTGTCTCCACCTGGTTATTGAGCCATTGACCACAGCACTGAGGGTCTGACCATCTAGCCAGTTCTTCATCCACTGAGTGGTCAATGCATCAACTCCATGCCTCTCTAGTTTAGATAAAATAATTAAATTAAATTTAAATTAATTTTTTTTAAAGTAGCATCTTATTTGACAGTGAGCCCTTCTTTTTTCTCTGCTCGGTTTCAAGATGGAAACATAAGTTCATCTTATAATCAGTTTTTGCAGTGGAAAGGCCACAGAGAAAGAAGAGAAGCCCATTATGACAGTACTTTGGGTTTGTCCTTGTCAAGTGGAATTAAGTTGCACAGATCCTCCCTCTCCTTGCAACAGCCAAGGTTAGCCATAACCTCAGCTCCAGTGAGAAATTGATGTTTTTAATCTTGAGGGATGATTTTTAAGTTGAAATACAGTTCATCACAGAACTACACTTCCATATTATCAAGTACTTTGATAGAGAGAAAATTCTTATTTAAACTACAAGACGCAGCACGAGGTTATGATAGTTTGAAGACTGATTATATTTCTCATTTATTTCCTATGCTTTTTAAGGTGAATGAATCTTAGCTAGTATATTGGAGAGTTAAAGTGCTTTTTTTTTAATTGTTGATCYTCTAACCAACAATGGTCTAACCTCAACCAATGTTATGTTTCTATCTTTCATTTATACTATCTTTATAGTCTCATGTAATTGAGAATCCCAGTGATAATTAGTGGTATGGTAGTATTCCAACACAAAAAATATATTTCTCTTTAGATTTCTTGGTTTTTGCTAAACAGTAATATTCTGTAAAATTTTTTCTAGACCTAGATTCATGAGCTAATTTAGTTATTTCCTTGGGACACTGAAAGAGAAAACCCTAATTTTTTTTTAAAACATCACTCCAGAGATTTAACTTTTATATAATGTTAATTATTTTTTGAACTGAAGACAGTTTTCTAGTGGATTTAAACTGTGCGGCTTAGCTATAGTTGCATTTTAGTCTGTCGTCTAATAATAGGCTGTTTCTATTATTTTATGCTTGGAGAATTTTTCTCACAGAAATATTTGAACAGTCTACATTTGTATGTTCTTGGTTCAGTCAGCAGGGTGGGGGGAGGTTTTCTGCACTTTGGAGGTTGCATTTGAAACATTAGTAGATTGCTTCAAGCATCAGATCTTAAAATTGGTGTCCCCAAAAGACTAAAAATCTAATATTTTAATACATTTATGTCCTTTATATCTTGTCACATTCACCTACTGCTTTAGGCTCTCAGTCATCTCTTCCATGCATAAGTAAACTTCTGAAGGGGCTGCTATGCTTGTCTTTGTAAAAATACACATGATATCCACATAAATCATTAATAAATCTATACTGAAAATTTGATTTATACTTCCAAAGTCTCAGAAATCCATATAAAAAATAGCACCCCCCTGTTCTCATGGTTTCTCAGCTAGAACAGCTCTCACATTAATAAAGAGATTTAAATGAAGGTTTGTGATATAATTTGCTGACTCTAATGATTTAGAGTGCTTTTATTAATTTATGTGCTGCATCTGACTCTTCGATGAACAGTGTGAAGTATTATGGCTAATAATTTCAGTTTTATCATTCTCTGCTTGCCTTTTGAGAGTCAGAGGTCCAATCTGAGTGAGTTAGACTTGTATTTTTTATAAGCTGGAGATGTTTCTGGAGTTATGAGTAAATGGTGAAAGAAAGCCTAAAGAGTTGATCACAAAGCTATCAATGGTTAAAAAAACAAGCCAACAGATTTGTGCCTTTATTATTTTTTATAGTGAAGAAAGTGGACAGGAGATAGTATGCATGGATGGAAGTTCTGAATTTTGCAATTTTTATTGTTTAAGTGTTGAGTGCTAAATATTTCCCATTAAGAAAAATATCTTCACTAGAAGGGTGGTCAGGCATTGGAGCAGGCTGCCTAGGTGTCATGGTTTGACACTGGCACAATGCCAATGCCCCCATGAAAATACCTTCTACCTGGTGTCTGCTGTGAGATGTGACCAGGAATAAGCAAAGCAGGCTCTCACTTAGTAACAACAAAAAAAAACTTTATTAACTACGCTACAAAGAAAAGACTAAACTACAAGAGAAGAAAAGAAAACCACAAGGAAAATGAAAACTGCACAGAAACATTTTYCTCCTCCTCCCCCCACCAAATTTCCAATACAATACCTCCCCCCAAATACCAACTCTCGATCCTGCACCACCCTTTAAAATACTCAATCTACAGTTCATCAAGAGGAGAAGGAGTCCTTCTTTGTGCCATGGTGACCTCTTCCTTTCATGTYCAGTRCTCTCACCACCGAACACAGACCAGGGCTGCTTCCAGGGTCATCTTTTAAGGGTGCCTTTTCCCGTTCCAAAAAAGAGCACAGTCTCACCTTTGGGACGCCTGCCCCCCCATATTTTTCACCCCCTGGGGCCGAGGGGTCTCAACACTGAAACTCTCTTGGCTCTGAGCCACCGCCCCCCCTGGATGCAGTCTCTGTGTCACAAGGAACATGGCTCTGTCCATGGCTACAGAAAAAGAGTCCAGCAAAAATGCTGCTCCTTCTCCATTCCTCCAACATCTCTCTCTCTCTCTGTCTGGCACAGGCCTTCATCTCACTCATTCAATTCCCTCTTCATCTGCTGCTCCATTGCAGGAAAGGTCAATGTTCTGCAGAATTTTCATTGTCCACAAAAAGGGTTAAAAACTCGGTCTCTGCCACCTGGAGAGACTCCCACAAGCGGCCGGACACCTTCTCTCAGCATTCTCCCCCCCTTCTTCTTCTCAGCCGTGCTGTTCCACGTTATCAAGTTTCAAGGTAACACAATCATAAGCAGAGGCTGCACTCTGTCTCTCTCTCCTGGGGGGGCTGCCTGATGCCTCCGATGCTTCTCCCACCCTTCCATGCYGGGGCCTCTTCCTCCCATCTCCATCCAAGCCCCAGCCTACCTCACCTGGCCTCGTGGCTTTCCCCTCCCCCGCCCAGCAGGAGCAGCTGGACGGGGGAGAGATCCGAACTCTTTCCCCACCGGAACCCAAGAGAGCTTCCCAGGGGGAGAGCCCTGCTTTAACCTTGTGTTCTCAGAGGTGGATCCAACGTCCCACTGGCCAAATAAGTTGCCAATATTAAAATCTGAACATCCATTGGCTTGACCACAGGATCCCAGAAATCCTGTTTCCTGTCAAACCACCACMCTAGGGAAAGGGTTTTGCTACTCTCCCTGGAAGTAGTCGAGCAGTGTGTGGATGTGTCACCTGGGGACAGTCTTTAGTGGTGAACACCGCTGTGCTGGGCTAAGGGTTGGGCTCAGTGATCTCAGAGGTTTTTTCCAATGATTAATGATTCAGTCATTCTGTTCAGTCGGGGCTCTTCCAAAAAGACCTATGAAAAGGGTTGTGATGTTATATATAAGCATTACAAAAATCATTAATGATTGTTGGGGTTTTTTTCAATATTCAAAATAAGGACTTCTTTTACACTTCCCATACATCTGAGATCCTTAACATCTCAGATTATAATTTTGATTTTCAACATCAACTTTCTTATCCCAGCATACAGCAGAAGGTTTCTGTGGCATATTGATTTGTATCCATCAATCATGAGACCCACTTTGGTGTTTTAAAGGAAGGGAAATATTTTGAAATTTGAGGGATTTTAAAGCGTCTGTTTACCATTTCTCTCTAACACTGGATTTCTGAGGTTACTGTTGCTAAAGTCAACCAATTTACGAGCCACATCAGATTTGGAGAGGGGGAGGGGTCAAGGAGGAATACCATTTGCYTCAAAGAATTTACTGCTATCACTCTAATCAGTGAATATTTAGAGAAATGTGTCTTCTCAGAACTCTTTTTTCTGTATTTCAACTAGGTTTGTACAGCAATAATCATTATAAATTTTTGGTTGCTTTTGACCAGTGTCTGAGAGATCAGTTTTTTTACAGTCTTCTAATAACTGCATTGGAATTATTTGTGCGACAGAAATAATAAGTAATTTTCTTCTATTTCTAGTATTTAGGTCCATCAGTAATTATGCACTTTGTTTTTTCTATGTTATCTTTTACATTGGGTTTACTTGATCTATTTTTGATAGCAATTTATTTCACAAAAGGCCTTTTTGGCTTCAAAAAACCAGGGATTTTTTGTGTTAAAGATTGTGTATTTAATTATCTGTAACAAGTTGAAACTGTTCATCATGTAGCCTTTGCATGGAATACAAAATGTCAACTGTAAGGCTTCACAAATTAAAACACCTCCATAAGGAACTTAAATTGATGCACAGTGAAATAGAGAAGTGCTACTGAGAAAAGTCAAAGTGCTTTAAAATGAGTCTGCAGTGTGTGTGGAGTTTCAACAAATTCGCAAAGATATGAGGCCTAAAAGTGAAACTTCAGAGTTGAAATTTCCTGATTGAAAAGGGTACATCTAGGCAGAAATATTATTCTGAAGTTTGTTAATAAGTACAAGTGGAGGAGAAACAATCCCGAGAAAGACTTTTCCATAGTAAATATTTTTACAATTTAGTTATACTTCATAGAAAGCTGGGGGGGGTTGGGAGTGGGGGAGAAAGCTGATGTTATCACAATGTGGAAATTTCGTCTTTGAGTTTTTGAATATGAAAAATTAATTTTTAAGAAGTGTTGCTCATGAATTTCTAATTTAGGACATTTCTGAGTTTACCTAGTCTCTCAAGACTATCAAGAATTGGAGTATGAAATGGGAGGTTATGCTTTCTAGGAGCTGAACAGTATAAACAGGAGTTGAATCCTGCCACACCTTTTGGCTTGTACTAATACACATCTATACCCAGAAAAAGACAGAACTGCTCACAAGTGAAAGGTCAGAATTTGGCAAATCTAGGCTTAAAAAACAGAGTGGAAAGGGAGTGGTAAGTGAAATAAAAAACCTAGTAATTGTACATATAAATTACCAAAAACTTTAGCGTCTGCTGTTAAGTATTTTTACAGGGACAGACTTTAGAGACTGAGGAATTGAGAAATTTTTTTCTGTTGCTCCAAGGTAAGGGACAGTGTCATTTTTCTCTTCAGCAGGAATTAAATTTTCGTGTAAGATATTTAGGCAGAGGGCAGAAGCCTTGGACATATTTCACAAGAGAAACTCTTGTTGTTTGGTGAATATCATCTATTGAGAGTGAAAACATTGATGAATAATCCTAAACCAGAAGAATGTAACTCCTTTTCCACCAAAAGAGAATGAAATTCTTTGAGTATTTAAGGGAATTACCTACTTTCCTTAAATACACAAAGGAGGAGAAGTAAAGTTTGCAATAGCTAAACCTGTAACTTTGTAGCTACTTTTCTTTCTTTCAGTTTCTAGTGGGGAAAAAAAAAGTGCAATTACTAATGGAAAAAGAGAAGAAAAAAATAGCTTTTTTGTGCTCCCAGGCTGAAAAGTGGTATGGTTACATTTACATTAATATTATCATAGCAAGTTTGCATCAGTGAAAATATGAGGATAAATCAGACACCATATGTGCAGCTCCACACTTAATTACTAGATGAACACTTCTGTAATGAAGATTATGGYATTGTTTTGAAATTTGCATCCTCCTTTTTATCCTTGCATGCATGTTATTTCTGGCCATCTGCATGAAATATTATAACATTAGAATCAGTGAGCAAGTCTTAACAACAGAAAACTATTAATGGCAAAAGTCAGCATTACTAAAGAATAGTCCTAAATTTCTGGATGTTCATGAAAGGCTGTTATGACCAGAAAACCACCCTAAAAACTAGAATGCTTCCCTAGGATGGCATTTACAATAGATAAAAGAATAGATAATTGAGAGTCACAATAGCACAAAAGTATTCCATTTTGCTCTGGGATTTTTGGACATGTTTATTGTCACAACAATGTAAGAGAAATACTGATGTACTAAGCTTGTTTAAACAGCCTGTCAGTTATATTTTAAATAAGTTGATTTAAAGTTTATTGTGTTCATTTGATGTAACTGGGCAAGTAAAGCTCTCATCAGAGAATAAGGTGTGCAATTTCACTTTGTAGCTAAATAGATTCATAGTTTTAACTGAACTGTGTTGGGGTCTCTGCTATCCCTCGTGTCTTATTACACCTGTTGATCAGTCTTTCCACTGGCCAGTGGTGTTAATATGAGTGGTGAGCTGGATTACAGAGCTGATCTGGCTAGAAATGAACCTTTTCCTGCCCTGCTCTCCACCTATCAGTTGGAATATCATGGCCAAAGATCAGTTTAAGCTCCCATGGAGCAAGACAGCTTCCTTCAAAAGAATGTAAAACTGATTTGATTTGAACCAGTGTGTTACTGTAGACATAGACTGTAAAAGTAGTTGTCTGGGATGAAACTTGAACAAAGCAGAACAGTCTTATGAYTTTAGACACTGAACTGCAGGTGACTCTCTCCCCCCTGCATCCCAAGACATAGCTTTAAGCTTTTCTCTCAAAGCTTCTAGTGGGATACTTTATCCCTATAGCATTATCTGATGTGAGTGAGGATAGCCTTATGGGAGTGCTAATCTAGAAAGAGATTGGTGTAAAGCAAACAGCATTTGTCCTTCCAGGCATGTTTCTGGTATGCCATTATGGTAGAAAAAAAACCCAACAAAACCAACCAAAAAAACCAACCCAAAAAGCTGGCAAGGGCTGCCTTTTCCAGTGTTGCCAGTGGTTCTTCAGGAGTAGTTTTAAAATATTCACTTTCCAGATTTATATCTCTCTTGGGCTTTAAGAGTAGCCAAAACATARAGCTGAATCTAGGCAATCTTTCATGGGTGATGTTCAAAGAAGTCAAGTGACTTTGGAAATAAGAGGTACTTTTTAATACTTCTAATGGCACCTATCCTCTTTTTTCCCTCAGTATATATTGTGTGTTTTATGGTTCACTTAGAAGTGTAGGGAACTCAAAAGCTGTGGTATTATTTAGGAACATGAATAAGAAGTACGTAGCAGGACCGTACAAACTTGATCTTGGATTGTTAGGGCTGGCTTGAAGCATAGGAGGCTGCCCAAAGGAGTCAACTTTGAGAGAGAGCAGCAATGGCTCTGCTCTTGTTCTCTTTCCAAGTGTTCAACGTGGAAATTTCAGCCAGTGGGTGCAGCGTCAGCTCTAAATGTTGACGCTCTTTCATTAAGCGAGGAATTAGGGAATATGAGCAGTATACATTGCTACATGGAATATCCCCTCTCCCACCTTAGCAGCATCTGCTTTTCCCTTATCTGCACCATGCCAAGAAGATGAACAGTGAACCTGATGCATCAGTTTGGTCCCCTACGTTTATTGCCTTTATCCCTCTTTGGCACTCTCTTTTTCTTCCTGCTGGAACTTTCTATTGCTACAGATCATACTCAGTATTTTTGGAGGAGGCAAAGAGAGAAGGTTGGACCTGGGTTTCCTATCAGCTGTGGTTTGAGATGATCCATGTCTTACTCTGGAAGATATCATCACCTCTCTTTGCTGAATGTCCAATTGCCTCAACTTTAAGACATTGAAGATGACAAAGAAAGATGGATTCTTCCCTCTATCTGTAGGCAGGGTAATCCTGATTTTTCAAAATTAGAGATTTTCAGAATGCAATAATGATTCTATGAAACTGATTAATATTAAATTGATTAAAGTCACTTGGCTATCCTCCACTGGGGTTCTTTCCTCTGCTGCATAGTTACATAAGAACTGCAAGAGAGTAAACAGTCTTCAGACTCTATTGCATGTTGCTGAATCAGATAGAAACCTTCAGAATAACTTTCAAAACCCTCTTTCTCTTCTTTGATGAATTTCTGAATTATGGGGCTTCCAGAAAATCTCATCTGGATAAAAGAAATATTTGAAATTGCTGAGAGGTAGGCATTCCCAGGCCTTCAAAATACACACAGAGGCAAGAGAAGCTTTCAGTTCTCATAGCATAGGGATGCTTACCTTAGTCAGCACTGAGGATCATTCATGTGACAGTAACTGATTCATCAATAAAGAGCCACTTGGACATTTGCCACATGATTGGCGTTTGTGACAGGGCAGTTGGAATGTGGTGTTCAGTGATATCTCCTGGCTCCTCTTCATGAGCATTGCACTTCACAGAGGTGTCCTGGACAATCCCAGAATCAAGGTGGCTGAATAAAAAATGAGACTGCCGTCAAGATGGRATGAAAGAGGGAGCACAGACTTATATTTCAGGGAGATGGGGTGGTCAYTCCTCAGGCTGTAGCTTCAGAGTGACACTTTCAGGTGAGAACAGATAGGATGCTCTTGCCTATGCACAGAGTTCATACCAGATGTGACATAGARTATCTGGTGATGGCATCTGAGCATTAATTTCTTGTTGAAATATAGGTRTTTTTGGTTAAGAGGCTGTTTGTAATGTTTCCTGGCACATTCGTGGTCAAAACTTAATTCTGATCAATTCTACATTAACATTTTCTTGTATTTCTATTGTATAAATAAAACTGAAGATATTTACCTTTTTGCCTTTCCAAAAATAACCAAAGAGTGCAAAAAATCCCCTCAAAACCTAAAAAAATCCAAACCAAATAAAATATATAAAACTTTTTGGTATATAATACCAAAATAAATTGTTTTGGTATTATATACCAAAAAAAAATTGTTTTGAGTGTATTATACAATGGTRGTTGAGGAGACACAAAATACATTCCTTTCACATACTACCATTTCATCACCACATACTGGCTGCTCCTTGCTTTGTATTATCTGCATTCCATTCTTCTTAGGAATGACAATTTTTTAAGCTAAAGAATTTTTGAAAAAACCCCCTGTTTTTACAGTCCTATTTAGCTACAACCTAATCAGGAAATGGTAAGTTTTTCTGGTTTACTGTCAGCTTTCCAACATGCATTTGGAAGGCTTCTTCCTAGTAGTTATATTAGAATGGTATAAAACCATAAGCAATAAAACTCAGTAATATAGTGTAAGACAGTTAAAACATAGCAAGAAATGAAAGTTTAGATCCTATTTGAACGTGGTCATAAGGATACAATATGAGAAATGCATTGTTTGAAAATATCTTTGCAAAATTTAAATAAGACTGCATTTTTTCTAGGAAAATTACTGTGTACTAAAATAATGAACTGCATTTAATATAGATTGTAGAACACAGATGACCAAGTCAGCTGTCAGAGTAAATTTATTTGTTTTGATCAGGTATGATAGCGGTGAAGTTTTTTGTTCTATCAGATCTCAGAAAGAGTGTGTGTTTACTTCCGATGTTTTTCAGTCTGTTAATTTCTTTTTATATAAGGTAAGAAAATCCTTCTCTTATAGACTTGGACTTAAACATCCAAGCACATGGCACTAGGAGTCTATGCCAGCTTTATGACTGACAAAACAAGTGCTATTTTCTGTATTTCTTTCTGATTGTTCTGAATTGAGGCTCATGAGGAAAGTTGACCTTTGTGATAATAAAGAAGAAAGAGACTTGAGTCACCACAAAGCACGTAAGGACAGAGGCAAAAAAACTCCACAGCAGTTAAATTGAAAAAGAGAAAATACCTGTAACTAGTTTGGCCATTCAAGTACAGAACACTTCACTCTATTTGTACAGCTCCGTGAACCTGTATGAATAGACATAGATTTTTTTTCCAAAAACAATAACAAGCAACTTTGAATTTTTTTCATTTTAGTTAACAGAGTTATTTTAAAGTTTTGTTTCCATTCTTGTGAATGTTCGTTGCAACCAAATTGTATAAATAGGGTGAAATTCTGTATGAAACATATTAAATGTAGATTTTAAAGTTGTTTTCATGTTGTGAATTGGGTCAGGATTTCATCTATAGTTAACTTAATTATATTAATGTGGGCACTGGGGGAGAGTACTGGAGGGCAAATGTATTTTTGGTTCAATCCTGATAAGGACAAACTGCCCTCAGCTACAGATAGTCCATGTTTATTTAAATTGCTGCAACGTTCATCAGTCCGTTTGGTTACTGATTGA
The DNA here is from genome assembly GCA_014549065.1 of Cardinalis cardinalis. Taxonomy (NCBI): domain Eukaryota; kingdom Metazoa; phylum Chordata; class Aves; order Passeriformes; family Cardinalidae; genus Cardinalis; species Cardinalis cardinalis. Next base: position 5,423,617 of record JACDOX010000035.1, on the reverse strand, counting down.
GCTGTGCTTCAATCCAATTACACCAAAATCCACGTGCATCTTTATTTTCTGCAGTTTGATAATTTCATGTTTCCTGTCAGTGTTTGTACTGCTGTGCATACTCCTCTCCATCAGACCAGAGTGCATCCATGTCCTGTGTTTCAGGAGCTCGTGGTTTCTTACATGTCATAGACTTTCCCATGTCACATCTCTAGCTGATAAGCACTCTAGTAATCTTCACCATCTTATGAAGACTGCTGAACTGCTGCTTCCTCTGTCCCTAACTACCTTCTCTCTTTATATTTTTGTGGTTTAGGACTTGGTTTCCTTTATAATTTACAGTCCTTTATAATTCTTTTGTACTTCAAAGCTGATTATAGGCAAAAAACTCAAATCCATCTATTCTGGTCTTGCCATTTTCATGGTGATCTTGAGGAACAATCTCCAGGGGGGTTGGGTTTAAAGCAGCTGAGTTATGGAAGAATCTTTCTCTGGGTAAAAAAGATGGGATCCATCTCTGTTGGCTACAGCACATCAATGCAGAGAGTTTCATAGATGTAAAGGGATAATAACATAACATTAACCAAAATACTTAATGGAAAGTAATTCTCTAAATTATCATGGCTATTGGAACTAATGACAGACGTATCATGGTTCAGCATTCATCCAAGGAGTTCAATAACATAAAGGTTTCAATCATTTTGCTGTTAACTACTGTTTTACCAAACGTCAAGGTTTTCTTGAATGACAAAAGAGAGAAGTAAGGGTGGTAGATAATATATCACAGCAAATATGGAGAATTTTAATCTTTAATTTAGCATCTCACCTGTTTAAAAAAATTGTATCTTAAGTGGCCATTTTGCTTTCTCTAGGAAAATGTCTTTTCTCAAACAGGCTCTTAACAATTTACTATGGGAGTGCCAACAGCTGTTGTTTCTTCTTACATTTAGTTAATGTTAGTAGTGTTTGATTTTAGAAGAAAAACATTAAAAACTTGAAAACCAAAATATTTATCTTCTCTGGCATGTGCGAAGGACACAGCTACACAATGGTATGCTAGGTGTCAATTTACAAATTATGTAAAATATAAACACTACTAAGATATTTACCTGAGTTCTAAGCTGGCAGGTTTTCTGTTTCTGGTTTCATAATATAAAGTGGTTGAATTCCCATCAGTTCAGATACTGCCATGATTGTAAACATTAATCCTCTGGGATATTGAGGAACCAGCTGTGACGAGTTTGCTTAATGAGGGAAGAAAGAGATCACCTGGCTAACAGTATAACCTCCACAAACCAGCACTTGCATGTATCAGTGATGCTAAAATCACCCTGAGGTTGATATTGTAGTCTTGGGAGAAAAATAAATTAATACACACAACTAGAGCTCCTCTGAGATGTGTGAACTATAGTACTCTCATTTTGTTCTTTCTGAAATATTAAAGACATTATGAGATCATGTGAAGAACTTATAAGATTTTGAAATTGCCATTTCTCATTTTATTATAATTCAATGAAACTGGGGTTACTAACACGAAGACATCTGGGTGTCATCCTTTATATAAATAAATAAATATACTGAAAATGGTAAGATAAAATTAGAGCATGATTTTAGTGTCAAGATAAGTGTCCTTGCTGTGTCTGCATTTCAGGAACTTTTCAGAAATGGCCCTGGCACGATCAGGCTACTTGTGTACAGGTTCACATGAGGCACTGTAAATCTCAAGGGCCAGTTCCAAAGAAGTCCTTCTAGAAAAGCCCTGGGCAAATGGCTCTTGCTTGCATCCCCCCACAGAGAGGGGATGGGCTGCCTGGGCTACTGCTCTTACCCACCAGCACCTGGAAGTGCAGGTGGTGGAGGGCAGAGAGAGTAACAGGGAAAGGCAGGGAATTCTGGCCTTGTGCTGGCTGCTCACCACGGTGGTGCCCGGACGTACCTGCCTTGGAGCAACCTGACATGTTTGTAAGGTCTGCACAAAGACCAAGTGCACTAGTACAGGAGTTCAAGGGCCTGCCCTCCACCTTGTGTTTATGCAGCATGATGGTTTTACAGTTTAAATCAGGAAAGGAGAGACGGACAGGAGTCAGCAGAAGGCAGGGTACATCTGGCATGATGAGGGCTTTTTGTGAGATATTTTAAAAAAAGTGTTTCTCATCCTGTGTGTTCCAGCACATGAGCTGTCAGTGGCATTGCTGGCTGTTCTGAAATGACTTGCCAGCCTGTTTTGGTGGGTGAAGGATGAAGAGCATGTGCCTGCACAGTGAGTGGCTGTAGCCACATGAAGCCGCAGCTGAGAGACTGAGCAGATTGGTTCGCAGATGTACGAGCTGCTGGCTGCCGTGGCAGCGCTGCACTTCACTGCTGCCAGCCCAAAGCCTGCTGTACATAGTTAAGGGGACCTAACCACTCTGGTTCAGAATGTAGCTGCCACTTCTGGAGGAGAACTGGAAGGTGGCAGCATGAAGTGTGCAGTGCTCAAAAGCTGTCAGGAAGTCGTGGGGTTGAGAGCTGCCCCCATGACACTGTGATCTGCTTTCCACGGCGCATTTTGACAAGCAGAAACATTGCTGGATATGGATTACAGCTATATTCATAAGAGAATATGATACTGTGACTACTTTGTAAGAGCCCCATTTGGTGTAAAGATAACTGTTGTAAGGTTTTTGAAGGCAGGCTCTGTGTGAAGATGTGGGCACTAGGGTAGAGTAGAGGCAGGCTAATGGGAAAAGACATGCTTTTAGCTAAAACTTCTGCTATTCATTCAAAGCTAATGCAGTATAATTTTCTCTACACAAGAAAATACTTTCTTTGCTGCTACCTTTCTGCCATGAAACCATAAGGGTAGATAAAAGCATCTTAAGAAATGGTAGCAGTATATTCTTTCATGCCTGGTTATTTGTGTCCATCATGATATGCAATGAAATCCTCAAAGTCACAGGCAATGAAGCATGGTTTATATTTATTACTGTGGCTGTATTATAAACCTATTAATAATACTGAATATGGTGACATAGCTTATGGTCTTTTTTCTGATCCTCACAAAACAGACAATTAATTTTATTCTTATTTATTTTCAGATTAATAATATCTAAAAGATAGAGACTGACATTTCCTGAGAGCATACAGTACTACTCCTTGATATGTTGAAATTGACCTTTCAAATAATTCCATGTTAATATCTGATATATCTTTTCTTTTAAAGGCAGGAGGAATGCAGTGATTGGGCCATTATTTAAGATTTCATTTGTTATACTTTGTAGGGGCATTAAATTGATCATATCAGTTTATTGAGGTGGAGTATTTATATTTTCAAAGGAATGATATTTCTTCTCTTAAAGCCAGATATCCTGGCTAGTCACCATTTATCAACACAGAACAGAGCATAACAGCTGAAATATTTTGGAAAAAAACCGAACAAACTAAAAATGGCCAAGTTCTTAATTTTAAGTATGTATGCATTTTAAAATAGGGCATTCATGTAGCTGGGTATGTGTTTTAACTCTCTATATAAAGTCTGGCTAAGCCAGGTTACATTAGTTATATTTTTTAGTACACTGTAAGTACACATTGTTACATTTGGAACTAATTGTGTAAAATATGATATCTTTTCAATCTTCCCTGTGAAGATTACAGCATGAGGACAGGTAAAGCAGTGCTTATTATGCATTTGCTACATTCTCATAGCAAAAACCTCTTTCCTAGTCCAACGAGAAAAAGTTAGGCAAAGAACAAAATTTATATTACCAATGAACTTATGAGAAGATTTAGAAATCATAATAACTTTGAGAGGAAGCACTCACTATGGTATTGTAGAGTATAGTAATGATTATTAGATATTCATAAGTAAGCTGTCAGAACTGGGATTTAGTTTGTTTTCCGCAAAGTATTGGAAAAGTGTTGGAAAAGGACTAGCAGGAGAGAAAAGGGAGATATAGGTTTGGCATTACATTTCCTTAAGAATTATAAGAAATTGTCTCTAACTCAGCCGTGACTATCTGATCATTAGGGTGGTGGTGGAAACACTGTGAACTTTTCATGTAGTTTTCTTTGCTTAAAAAAAAAATCTCTGAAAATTATTTAAGGGTGCCATTTTCTTTACCTAAAAAAGGCAAGTGAGATATCCTAAGGTATTCCTTTTGTCAGTTCAGAAGCTATAGCTCTCCAAGCAGTGCTTCTCATCCAAGAGTTTTAAGGTATAAACTTGACACAGAATAAAAGAATGCTCTTATAGATGACAATTTATAAAAAAAATTCAGAATTAACTGAAATGGAATGAAATCAATAGTGAGAAAACTGCAGAGTACATCAGAGTCATGAATGCTCTGGAAATGGGCTAAAAAGTGAAATGACAGAGCCTTCTGAGAATCAGAAAGGAAAATCTAAATTTGATGCTGGTGAAATTACTGTACAGTGAGAAATAAGGAACAACCGTTATCTGTTCCACATCCTTTGTTCTATTCCTCCTCAGCTCATGAGGAAAATCTAAGGATGATAAATAGCACATGAGGCTTCTACAACGCCAATCAATTTGATGCTAAAATAGTGCATTAAGCTCATTGTTAATAAGAATTAGTGCACATTGAGGAAAGAAACTCAGCACCCTACTCATTTGTGTGCAACTGGGGAGAAGCCCAACCCCTAATTATTTACATGCAATGAATAGCTGTAAATTAACTGTTTTCATTAATGAAATGGATGATATGGAATTACTGCTAGTAGTTGTTTAAGAATTTCAGTTCTGTATTTACTGGCAGAAAAATCATATATATATATATGTTAAAATATCTAAAGTTAAAATAGGTACTGGAATATTTTATAATTTTTAAGTTTTTTTCATTTTAACCTATAATCGATGTTATAAGTGAGAAATGTCCAGAGAAAGAAACAGGAAAATGCAGCGTATCTACTGAAAGAGCAAATAAAGAGAGCCAAGTTAACTAATCAGATTTCCAAAAATGGTTATATGAGTATAAAGAAGCAACAGTCTTCAGTGAAAATATAAGTAGACATATAATAATAACAASTCGAAGCAGTTCTTTCACAAATATGTAATTAATGAAGTTAAAAATAGAGAAAAATGTTATCTAATCACTGAAAGATCAAGTTCTGCTAGATTATAATAATGAGTAGAGGGTCTAGATCATTAATGTAAATTTGTGTTCAAAAATATGTCATTTTGCCTCAGAATGCATGATATAACAATTTTTCAAAAAAAATTCTGATTTCTTGATAATACAATATTAAAATGAAATTAAAAGACCTCTTTGCTGATAATTTAGGCTGTACCTTCAAGTAGAAATACGAAAGAGACAATTTTAGGCAACATGAATATATAGTCTTGATACCTTATTTCTTTCTGTTCAGCTATATGCAGCACCAAAATCTGGAGTTGTAATGAGGCTTTGAAAAGTCATTTTTATTCCTGATCTTAGTTCAACTCACTAACAAATGTAAATCCTTAGGACAGATAATATTTTTCTTAAAATAAAAGCTTCATAATAGTACTGTATTAAGGAGAACTGTGTTTTTTGTAGTTAAAAAATCATTTAAGATAGCAAATAAATTCCATAGAAAATGTATGCTACTTAAAAAGGTGGATATTTTAAATTCTAAAAAGGCAAAAAATAACTGCATAGACACTGCATACTTTTGGGATTTTAGGTGGCATGTATCCAAAAGGCTTACTTTTAAAATTTGTGTTGTATGTGTTCATCCAAGTATCAGGCAATGAAGTCAGAAACTGAGCATGTAATAATTTTCTGTTCTGTACAAGTACAAAGCATGAGCCTTTCAAGGTCAAACAATTTTCAAAACTATAAGGACTCTATTCTTTTACGCTACATGAGACTAAAATCTATTCAGTTTGTGGGAGGGTGGTGGAATGTGGCTGCTTTTACAACCTTCTGTGAAATTACTGTTTTCCAACCAAATTTTCATTGTACAGAGAGGTATTCCAGAAGTGCACAAAGGGGACAAAGGTTCAACCATGCTAGTCTTAGCATGCACAAGTGCTAAACAAATCTGATTCTGGCCTTGAAAGTCAGCAATTGAGTATTTTAAAAAAAATTTCAACAAGCGCAAATAGATGTTTTCTTTGAGATTAAAAATCAAGATTCTGATTTTTCATATTTCTTTTGTTCTGGTGTTTTGTTGTTNTTTTAATGGACTTACTTTTCCAGTAACAGTGATACTGAGAACTAACACAGTCAGTGAAGGAAAATGCCATACCATAATGTACTTCAATCCTCAGAGTTCTGAAGCAGTCTTTTTTTGCTGTTTCCTGTCAATAAGCTAGATTAATTCTAGTAATACCATAGCAAAGGTCCACCAAAACACCTGGTTAGCTCTTCTGTTTTGGTGGAAGATTGAGAAGAAAAATTTCACTGTGTCATTTCCTGTCCTCACTATAATATCCCATTACTGGGTGGGTGTAGAAGAACAAGCCTCGAGTTATTTATGTAAAATATCCCTCTGTAATAGAGCCTGTTTTCTGTGTTTCAAATAATGCTCTGCTTAATGTATTCTGTGCAAGCTCTCCTAAGAGAGACACTTCTACTATGTATATTAGAAAAGCTGGAGTGACAAAGGAAGGTAATTGAAGTGGAAACTGTTGAAAAAAGTAATGATAAATGAGATGAAACGTTAAGTTTGATTAATAGGGAGAGCCAGAATGAGATTGGGTTTGGTGGAACAAAAGGTAAGTGATGTCAAAGTAATATGGTGTATTAATGTYGAGCTTTTGTTTGAATTACAAGTGTGAAGGCAAGGCAGGCTGGTAAAAATCAGCTGGAATGAGGATGAAACACACCTGTAGTGGTTTCACCAAGTTTGGTAGAGTAGTCCCCTGGGAAGGGTAGCAGACTTAAGCAGGATCTGTTACTGAGACTGTGAATAGAGGTAAGAGTAGAGTCCATTTACTACATGTAATATCTCCACAGGAATTAATTCTATTCAGTCTCTCTGCCTTCAGGTGACTGTGAAGACTACTGCTATGTGAGGAATGATAGGAATCAAAACCACRGTTTGTGTAACAGTATTGCCAGGAGCATGACTGTAAATGATACAGGATAATAAGTGATCCCCAATTTGTTCACATTTTATGCTTAGATGATTTTCCATAGAAAAGAAAATGTCAGGCAAGACTTCAAAATTCGGTGCACAATCTGGGCTGCTAGGGCACTCTTATGATGTTTTGTACTTATTCCTGTATATCTTGATTCTTATCAGAGGTTTCTACACTGGCAGGTTAAGTCGACTAAAAGCAAAATAGAAAGGGGAAAAAAACCTCCACTCATGCATGAAAGTGGCTCATCTCTGCCCCATAATGCAGGATTAAGTAATATAGACTAGCAGACTGACTTGGGAGTATCTTGAAGTAATGAAGATCAGTTTGCTGTGTTGTCTGTTTAACATGATGGTTTCAACACAAATGCTGAATATCAATAATAAATATTGCATATCTCTAAAAGGTTCTGAAACCACTTATGTAATGTATATGTGTACATCCATTAGGAAACATACAAGGTAACTCTCATGCCATATGTATCTATAAATCTGTGAGTATGATTATTATAAGCTTTTAGGTTGTGAATAGTGCATCACAAGAGGCCGTGTTTATAATAAAAAGTTGATGAACATGTGATTGATGATAAGTGTTTTTTCTTTCCTCTAAGAAAACTTACTGCAGTTTTCACCACTGCTTTTCTTTTATGTTCTGTCTTTTCTTTGGCTTTTCCTGGTTGTTTCCTCAGTGACTCCCTCATATGAGTATTGAATAGTGATAGGAAAATTCTCAGTTCAGCACAACTGAATTGATACTGCTGTCCCAAATACTACCGCCATTTTTTCTCTTTGCTGTTGTGCCAGATGGATTGTCCTAAACCTACTGCATTTATTCAAGTCCATAATTGGATTGTCAGTATTGTAAACCTTTATTATACAGTTTTTACTAAAGTAATATTGTATCTCTGAACTTGTTCATTTTATTTTCACAGAAACAGACCTGTAAAGATGTTTATGTGGTGGTCCACTGTTTTACTTCTTGGATGCATTCTGCTGGGAGCAGAGGGGTGGCCAGTCAAGGAAGGATACAACTTTAGGCCCTATCAGCCCCTAGTAAGATTACGACACAAGGTATGGATTATTCTCTAATAGTTCTTCCTTTTCTTCCATGGTCAAGGGATGAACTACATTCTAGCCTTGTCTATTTTGTGTTTATTGGAGTAATGTTCCAAAATTAACTTTTTCAAAGGGAATGAGATAAGATCTGTTTTAGCTTCAAAAACTGGAAATTAGTTATATCGGCAGAAACTCAGAGGGGGAGCCAGAAGAGGCTCTCTCTTAAAGCAGCTGTCAGCATCTGCTTAAGGCAGTGACTTGCGCCAGTCCTCAGTGAGTTTCAGTCCAAGCAGCATWGAGGGAAACTGCCCATCATAGAAGAATGGTGTTGAAGTTAACTGATAAATAGAAGCTTGCTTGCAAGAGGTAGATATTCCCAGYGCATGCTGAATTTAGCAGTTTTGGACCATGGCAAAATGCAGATGTTTTTTGAGTTAAACGGTTCCCATATTCAGCTACTACGTGCCATTCAAATTTTGCCCACCTGATGCTCCTTTGTCATGAATCCAGGACTCCCAAAACAGTTCTCAGCTGCCCTTCTTCTGGTAGCTAAAAGGGAAACTTCTGTGGTGGTTCTGTAAAACAAGGGAAAAGGCTGTAATGTTTCCATGGGCTGTCTAAAGTTAGCCTAGTTCTGATCAACTTAATTCTTTCTTGACATGGTAGTCATGGGAGCAACATCTTAGGWGCCTTAAGACCTACAGTCAGGCCAACAGAGATGATCAAAATATTTCACCCTTCTGAATTTTTGTTCTACAAGTAAAAGGTCTGAACTATAGCCAGAAATCCTAAGTGTTAGTTTCTATTAGTGTTTCAAGATAATGCTAGTTTTGTTTCTCAGTACTTTTTTGTAAAGTATGAMAAATATTTCTTTTTGGTCCTCAGTTTAATAAAAAGACCCAATATTGTGTGGTTTTATCTCAACATACAAAGAGGAACTGACAGCATGAGTTCTCAAACAAGTAAAATACTTGCCTATTGGCTAATTAATGTATGCTATGTAGATTACATACAAAAAGTTTCTTAACAGATAGAAAGTAAAATCTTAAAATCATACAATTATGCACCCTCTAGGGAATGTTCTCAGTCAGAATAAGACTGAAACAGGCCACAGTCAAGGAAATAGGTAACTGTATCAGCACACAGGTTTTTATGCTGAGTATTATTCAAGACTTTGTCTCGTCACTTTATTTCCATTTGACAGCTGTAAGCAAACTAAAATAAAATAGCACAAGAAAAGTACTTTGAAATCTGGAAGGAAGACAGAGATGAGTAATGAAACCGTGGAATAAATCATGTGAGAGAGAAATCACATGTGCAAAAAACCCCAGCATAAAACCATGAAGACTGTGAGAGCAATGAAAGACAAARTATGGGGTAAAATTAGCATTATATGTTACATTAGATGGTCTCTGGTCTTAACGAATGTATGTGGAACTATTCATGTGTTGCATTTCTTAATTATACTTTTAATATGCTGATAACTCTCATTTAATTCTTGGAATAGGATGTCATAAACTCTTAAAGTTTAATATTGGGGGAATCACACTTAGACATATGCAAGTAACATACAAATAATTAAAACTTGATATAAAACTTTGTATTGAAAAATATGGTGGGATTTTCCTTAGGCAATATGTCTAGATAAAAATTGGTTWAGTATAGTTCAGCTTTTGGTATTAGGGACATATGTTTCTATAAAAAATCCCCTAGGAATGTAAAACTTTTCTAAAGTCAATTTTTAAAACCAACTTTGGCACAGATAGGCATACTCAAAATGTAAATAATRTGGTAAAAAACTTTCTGCTTCAATCAAACACTTAATAAATCAAGTACTTAGATTAAGTTATGCCGATAGAATTCTTACTGCAAACAGATGATAATGAATATATGCAGCTATATTTGCTTTGATCAGGCAATATGTATGCAAGTTTATGTGTGCAAAGATTAAAAAAAGAAAAAAGAAGATTAATCTCTCTTGCTCTAATAAAGGGGAATTTATCTGACTTGAACAATAGTCCAACCAGAGCAACTTTAAATGTCAACCTGCAGGGAAAAGCAATCCTGTTGGTACTTAGATAATTTCTTGAAATAATGATTGTGTTTGTGGTGGAAACAGGTATTCATATCATAAAGGTTGTATTGTTTTAAAAGGGATTATGAACGATTTCAGCTTCTCATGCATAGAAATTACAAGCAGGAATTTAGTCTGTATATATGATAATCTGAAAACATAAGAACAGCATTTCTATGGAAAAAAACTTTATAAATAGAAAAAAAAATTATGCATAGGAAAACATTGTTTTACTTTGAGCACTGGAACAKATTGCCTAGAGAGCTTGTTGAGCCTTTGTCTTTGCAGATGTTTAAAAACTGTCCGGACATGGTCTGGGACAGCCTGTCATGGGTGTCCATGCTTGAGCAGGGAGATGTGACAGGGTGACCTCCAAAGGTCCTAATGTTCTTTGATTATGTGCTTCATTATAATTCACTATTAATTATAGTAATGTTCATTATCAYGGCTGTTATAATGGTAATGAAGATCAAATGTTTGACTGCATTGTGTATATATGAAATATTCAAACCCAGGAAGAGATGAATTCTCTTGAACCAGAACTGGGAATGATTATTACAAAGTACTCCTCCAAGTTGTTTTCAGTCCCCTTCCCTTGTTTATCTGCCACGACTTACACTTATGTGGTTATGCTGAAAAGTACTAGGCTGTATCTGAACAGCATGTGAATTTCTTGTTGCGCTAGGTAATCCTTGGTTCTTCATTTGTCAAAACACTGGAAAAGTTTGTAAGATACTTTCCATTTGGGAGTCTTCTTGCATTGCTKCTGAAGTAATGTGAGCAATTTGTTAATACCTAGGTTCCCACCTGATATTGTTGGGAAGTATTTTTAGCATCCTAATGAATTTTCTTGTAATTTGTATGCCTCTGACAGAGACCAATGTTTATGCAATGTCTTCAGTGAAAGAGTGTATGCTCTGAGATTTCCAGGTATAAACAGGCAGGTGGCAGCCAACAGAATGGCAACAGTTGGCTCCAGATTCTCTGTCAGACGCTAAGAAATATGGAATATAGCCTGTACATCCRTATGTATACTCCAGAGTGTGCCAGCTCTGCATATCTAACCAACACATGCGTGCACAGCCCTCCTTTGCAAGCCAGGTGTTTCACATGGCTTAGGAGGGAATAATACTGGTGACAGTGCCTCCTTGTTAATGATGTCCTCATAGGTAGGGAGCAGTTCAGTTTTGGTCTCAGGGGACAGTGTGTAGATGTAACTTAGTCCTTGTCCCCTGGGCTCCTTTTACTTAGGCCTAGTGCTGAACTTTGAGGTTAGGACAATCAGGTTCCCAGTAGTCAGAGCAAACCCCTCACTGAGAGCAAGTACTGCCCTGACAGCATGTGGGGGGAGCAGAGAGAGGGGAGAATCCAGGGAAGTCAGAGTTCAGCCTCAGCCTTGGCCTGTGCAGGATGCTCCATCAGAAAAGAGCTTCTGTTGCCCAGCTGGGCAGGAGTGTATGGAGGATGCAGCAAAGGGGATGTGCCAGCTTTCACTGGTTWCTGGTGATTCAAACTTCTTTCCAGCCTTGTTTGTTTTCATCTTGTTTTGACKAAAGGGTTAGGGGGAAGTGACTCTCCTGTGCAATCCTCACTCTTGTCTGTGATATTTCTCCAGAGTAAAATATTTCTTTTAGCCTCTTATAAAGAACCCTCCTGTCTTTCTTTTCCCTCTCTCTTTCTCTACTTACTGTTGCTGTTTGCTGCTTAATTCATCATTTCAACCCTGATTCATGTTAAATTATGGCTCAAGGCTAGGTCGGGCTAGAGGGGTTTAGGTTACATTAGAATTAGATCCAGTTTAGAWGTGTTTAAGCAATAAGGACTTCGAATTTGAAAAAAGCAAGAGAAGAACATAAGCTTCTGTCCTATGTTATTAAAAGCAARTTTGAATGCATAAGCACAGAAAAAAACCTCATGTATGACTTTTAGGTTTTTGCCCACAGCCTATGAAATGTTCTCCTGCTACTAGGAGCCCTGAAACGCCTGTAAAATATGGACAGCCTGAGTGTTCAATGATTTTATTGTCATTTAGGGTGTCATGGCCAAGAAAGAATTATGCAGAAAGTAGTATTCCAGGATTCAAAAATAGCCTGTGCTTTCCCTGTGTTGTCTGGTCTCCAAACAACCTGAGATTTATAGCTCACAGTGTCTATCTGGAAAATCTGTTTGCTTGCAGGATCTGAGAAGTCATAAAATTTGATCCTGTAAAATCCTCTGTCCTAGAGAGAGAAGGGAAAAAAATCTATTGAAGATGAGCAGTGAATCCTGAGGACTAAGAACAGAGCTTTTCCTGTCATGTCAGTGCTGTTCTCAGCTCTAAAGTAACATGAGAATTTTCTTCCTTCTGAGGCTCCGTGAGCCCAGTATCTATGTCCTATGCAAATTCCAGGATTAGAAGAAGCAAGACTCRGTTTTAATTTTTTTTCCCCCTTAATTACTTGTAACTGTAGTCCAGAAGTCTTTTTTTGTTGTTGTTTTGKTTTGGTTTAATTTKTATTTTATTTTCCTTTTTTGGGGGAAGGGAGGGAATTCTGCAATCTAATCTGATTTTTCCTGTGGGCAATATCATTAAAAAGGCATATATAATTTTTTTTTTTAACCCCATTACAAATCACTGTTCCTTAATAAGCTAATATCAATTAAACATTTTATTTCTGCTGTCTCTCACTACCTGCTCAAAGCATTTTTTAAGTCTTAGGAAAGTTGCTTCTATAATCCTTCTTCCAACTAGTCAGTCACTGGAGAGTGTGGAGTGTCAAAATCTGGAATTAAGGCAAGGCTGATTCCTCCTTTCAAGATGCCTGCTGATGCTTATTAGCAATGACTGTCTACAAACTTGTAGTGAAACCAAGAGGCCCAGTCAAGGAGCAAAGRTGCATTTTAACTTCTGGGCTGAACCTTTTGCTGTGCCTATCTTTTTTGTTCTTGTTGCTGAACATCATCACTGTGGAAAAGATTAATCCCAACCAAATATTTTCAGGGGTATATTATCTACCTGTTGATTAGCATTGTTTTTTTTTTTTTTTAATTTCATTTTCTAGATTAGCAACAAAGAATGAAATGTAACATGGTGGTATATGGAGGCAATGTCATTATCTTCTCCAGTCAGCTTGGCCTTCTCACATTGAATCCTAGGAGGAGGATTTCCAGTTACCCTCTGTATAGATAAGAAATGTTTTTTTGCCTTTCTGATATTTGGGATTCAATGAAAACACAATCTGTATCAGCTAGCATTTCAGATTCTTGATTAGCATGTTTTTTCATATTCTATTAGGATGGCAAATTGTAATCACAAACTGTAATTGCAGTAATAGCAAAACAAAGTCAGGAGAGATTTTTTTGGATATATATTACTTGAGGTGATTTGTTCCTGTTTGAATTTGTGCAGTTTGGATTTCTGAGATCATGAAAGACACCAAGTACTTGAAGTGTGTGTTTATGAAATCTGGCTCTTTTCCATAGCTTCCTTGCTGCCTCTTTTTCTTCAGGTCCTCAAGACTAATCTATAATTTAATTCCATCTCTTTATTTTTTTCAATACTGGACAAATGCTTTSTTTTATTATTTTCCATTGCTTCTTTTTCTCAATCATTTTCCCCATGGATCTAATACTTCTATTTATTGCCTAGAAGATGTAGGCATTTATTGTTTATATTAACCTTTATTATCTTGGTTTGTTAAAATGAAAGTGATATCCTGTAGCACAGACAATTCTTATAATATGAGAAATAATATTCAAAGGTCAATATAAAATTATRTTAAGTCATAAATATGGTGTGTAACAGTTTCATTGATATGTAGACAAACTGAGCTGTACCCCAGATTATTATTTTTTTAAACTAAATAATAATCAATTTAGTCCGTGGTTTATTTTTCACCCCTTATTCTAGTTATCTATTTAAATTCTGATTTTAAATTAAAATAATTTTGTACTTTAAGCATTGGCTTTTGTGTTGGGTTAGCATGACCTGATTTTTGTAGCGGGGGCTGCAGGAGTGGCTTCTGTGAGAAGCTGCCAGAGSCTTCCTTYRTGTTTGACACAGCCAATGTCAGCTTGTTCCAGGATGAACTCACTGCTGACCAAGGCTGAGACAATCAGAAACGATGCTAACCCCTGTGATAAGATATTTAAGAAGGAAGAAAAGTTATTGTGCAGCTATAACTGCACTAAGCCAAGACCAGAATAAAAATTAATGAGAGGAGCAGCTCCACAGCCACCAATGTCTGTGTAGAAGGAGAGGGAGGAGGTGTTCCAGGTGCCTCAGCAGAGATTTTCCTGTAGCCCATGGTGGAGCAGCAGTGTCCCCCATGGAGGAGCACGGGATGCAGAAAAACACCTGCAGCCCATGAAGGAGACCTGCCAAAGCTGGTGGATGCTTGAAAGGAGGATGGCAGGGACCTGCAGACCCATGGAGAGAGGAGAGGAGAGCCCATGCTGGAGCAGGTCTCCTGGTGGGGAGCCCATGTTGGAGCAGACTGTGCCTGAAGGACTACACCCTGTGGAAGAGTGACCCGTGTTACARCAGCAGCATTATGCGGGGAACTGTCGCAGAAGGGATGGATTCAGGTTGGAGAACTTCTTGAAGGACTGTCTCCCAGGGGAGGGACCCCATGCTGGAGCAGGGGAAGGGYTTCTCTCCCTGGGCAATGGCAGGAACAATGTGTGATGAACTGACCAATTCCCTGACTCCCCATGTCCCTGCACTGCTGGGGTAGAACAGGTAGAACTCAGGAAGGAGGGAGGAGTGGGGGGAAGGTGTTTTTAAGGTTTTATTTTGCTTCTCGTTATCCTGCTCCAATTTTGTTAGCAATAAATTCARTTAATATCTCTAATTCTAGTCTGTTTTGCCTGTGCCAGTATTTGGTGAGTGATCTCTCCCAGTCCTTAACTCATGAACTTTTCATTTTATTTTCTCCCTGCTGTCCACTTGTGGAGGGGTGTGATAGAGTAGCTTTGGTGGATGCTGCCATCCAGCCAGGGTCAACCCACTACCTATTTAAAAATTAGTATACAGTGATGTATTCCCAACTGAGGAAGTGTAACACTGGTATACAGCAATAAAAGAAAGAAAGAAAGCTCTTTCATACATTGGGCTTTAGTATAAAATCAAATAATAATATTTGTGCACTATTAGACTCGTTTTAAGTTAGCCCCAATTAGATTGGCTAAATTTTAAGTTTTGCATCCATATTTCTTTTCAATATTCATATTTCAAAACATCCTTAATACTTTTATTCCTATACCTGTGGTAGAAAAACAAGTTCAGAATAAATTACATCCTTTTAGGAGAGGGAAAATATATCACTATTTTTAACTATTTCTTCTTCATTGCTTACTTTTTTCTAAGTAGGTTTTCGGTTGTCATTTTGAACGGTGATAATTTTACTAAGTGTTGTGATAGGCAGTGGGAGAAAAAAATAGATTTTTTTTAGATAAAACTATATTTAATTAAATAGTACAATATCTTTTTCTTTTTTTTTTCTTTTACATTAGCCAACGGTTTTGATTTATGTTACCAAGATGTCAGGTTAAACAACCCATCTGTACTTCCTGTGAACCATGGCTTTTGTAATATTGCAGTACAAATATTTGCCATCACAATAGCTAAGCAATTTCTTAGCATTTATCATCCTGATTGCTTTAAATTTTTTCATTTGAAATCATTTCAAGGAGACATGGTAAGAAGCATTGATCTGTGTTTATGTGTATTGGGTTTAGGTATATTTGATTTGGCTCTCTTCAGCAGCCTTTCCTTTTGAGAATTTTGTAACTGGAAAAGTCAGTGGCTTCATCTCCATTGTTTATAAAGGAAAATAGCAGTAAGAAAGTCTCTTAGCTCATGAACTTACTGAAGTAGGCTATTTACCTTAAAATGCCTTCAGTTCTGGGTAAGGTGACTGCTAGATCACAGTAGTTGTTATGACATGTTATTTTTTCTCTTTTATAATKGCTATTGGGATCATATAAGTAGTCCAGCTCAGGGCATTGTATTCGTTTTTGATAACTGATTCCATGGTAAATCATACCAGACAAGAACACTACATTCATCAGAATATTCAAATCCCTTCAACCACGAGCTAAGGGAATGTGATATCTTTCAGTTTCAGATTTTTTTCCATTATAAAGAAAACCCAAACAGCAGCATTAGTAACAGCAACAAAAAGCCCCAGTCTCCTTTCAAAAAATGAGGCTAAAGGATAGGATACCCATGGAAAACATTTAAGGCTTTGGTATCTGTGCTTCATCCTGACATAAAGAAAACGGAGTGCTTAATGACGGCCTAATGAAAAGATGTCTAATTRCATTTTTTTTCTTCTTGTTATGCATTGATACAACTACAATTAAAGAACTATATTGTTAAGAACATCGAAGCTTAATGCTAAAACATAACATTCAAAACAAAGCTCTCCCAAACTTTACTAGTAGAAAACTTYTGCTATTTGACTTCATTAAAACTGCTCACAGAATYGTAGAATGGTTTGGCCTTGAATATATCTTAAAGATCAACTAGTTGCAACCCCCCTGCCTTCTCTGTGGGCTGAAGAACCCCAGGTCTCTCAGCTTGTCTTCATAGGGGAGGTGCTTCAGTGCTCTGAGCATCCTGCTTAATGTTCATTGGCAGTTCTATCAAACAACTTTACRGAATTGAATTCCCCTGCCCAATGTGTTCTAACAAAATAGTGTTTGAAGTAAGAGAACTCTAACAAGCTTATTCTGTACCCCTTCTTCCAATGAAAACAAACCAAACAAAGATTATTAGYGATTTGTTTTATGTATTGATTATAACTCTGGTTATGTAACCTGGAATAAGCAGCCAATAATTCAGGTCTATTTTCTAGGGATAAGCAAGGCTTATCACTCYCTTGAGGCATCAGTGGAATTTTTATTTCACTAATGTTTCATAAAAATGCCATTACTTTCTATTACWATTGCCTGAGGATTATTGTCATACATCAATGCAAGTAATAAAGCACTAATATTATATAGTCTTAATAGAATGTATTCAGCTTGTTGGTATTGTGTCATTATTTGGTGTTACATAACTTGATGCTACAATTCTGAAATCAATAGTAACTACTGTATTACTGATAATAAGCTAATAAGCTGATCCCCAAAATTGTAAAGGACTAATSTCACTGCAACAGATAGTTAGTGGTATTTTTATAAAGATCAGAGAACATTGCATTGGTCAGTCTGACTGTCCATAAAAAGCTCACCTATTTATTTCATTGTTACTTCATTCCTACTCTAAGAGAGGCATGAGTAAAGCATGCCTTTCAAAGAACTCACTGAATCTTCAAATATTTTCAATACCTTCATATTTTGAAAAATTTCTTTTGGTGGTTTATAATTAGCAATTAGTAAAGAGCAGAGATTACCATTTGGATATATCTGTCTTGTTTTGCCAGTGGCTGCTTCCTGGGACMTACTCCATCATTWGGTAGAATAAATTCAAACTCATTGGTTTGGTATGAGGAAATATTTTCAGGACATTATTTAAAGTTTATTATTCATAACAAAGTCTACTTTATTTTTGTTTATTTGTATCAGTTAAAGACAGGGAAGAAAACTAAATGTCTTTTTTATATATATACATATAAAGGAACTGTAATTAAAAGTAAARTATCAATTAGATTAGAACTTCAGCTGTTTATTAGATTGTTATTTCAGCTCTCTGCAACCTATTTTTTTAGCYAATTGTTCCCAACATGAATGCCARGAGAAAATAACTAAAAGCTTTACARTACATTGCCTACTGCACAGTAGAAAAGCTGCAACCAATTGTGAGTATATCTGCAGAGTATATAGCTGCACTTCATAATTAATTTTGAAAAATAAGTTGCAATCCACCAATCAAATACTGAGTTAATACTGAGTTTTCTAAGATTCAGTAGAAGAAAATAGGATSCTAATTTTAGTTTCTAGTTTCCGAAATGTCACACAGTAGGTAAGATGATATAACCTTTCATCAAAACTCTGGTTTAAATGAWTGTATTCCTCAAACATAGAATTGAACACTTTACAAAAGGGCAGTTGCAATTGATTAATATTCATATCATTAACTTCTCTTTTGCTTTGCTACACTACCTTATTTTCCCTTAGAAGATGAATGGTAGAAACAACCTCTTTGTAACCTAACAATGTCTCAGCATACTGGTTTTAATCAATACTGGTAGATAGACTRCAATTTTACCCATAATTATGTCTTAATGCAGACTAAATATTACTTGAATTCCTGTTTTGTAAGAAGGTAATTGATGTTTATGCTCTCATAGCTATAATCCCTAATTGTCATTCTTCCTGTAGATTTTCTTCTATCTGTACAAAAATTTTCCAAGAGGAAAAATAAGATCTGAATGAGCCTCAGACAGACTGAATAATAAAAAGCAAAATACATTATGTGGTTTTAGAAAATTACACTTAAAACCACCTCTTAAATTTAGAAAGAAAAACAAATTGAGATTTTAGGCAGATTGCTTCCATTAATGTCATTGGGAAGTGGCTAGGATCCATGTGTAGTAGCTTGCTTTTTCTTTTTGTTTTTTTGGTTTGTTTGGTTTTTTTTGGTTTTTTTTTTTTTTGTTTTTAAGTAGCATTATATTGTCAGGAAATATACTACTGTTCAGTAATTGTGAAGGTACCTGGAGCTTTAGGAACTCGTGCAAAGGGGAAGGTAATAGAATACCCATTAAATACTGTATCCTGGAATTTCCAGGGGTAATTCACTATGCTAAAGTGTGGCTTCTTGGAGATCTCTTTCCCCCTTCTTTGCCTATTCAAATCTAGAGTGCTCTCAGATAATTGCAAAATAAATATATATCCACTGAATATGATTCTGGGCAATATCAGATAAGTATATCCGTCTGCAGCACCTCATTGACTGTCTTGGTRGGCTTGAAGAAAGTACATCTTATGCTGTCTATGGATGAGGAAGTAATACTACACTGAGTGAGCATATAAAGTTTAATGCAAAATATGCACAAATAGCAGTAATTACTTCTGTAAAAATCTTTATTTACATAGCTCCTCCAACTTAGCTAAGGAGAGCTGTAGCCTGGATTTAGCTACACGAATTGGCTTGAAAAATCTTCAKTATAAAAATGGTTTTGTTCATAGCAGTACATGTTTTAATGCAAAAGTATACACCACTTCTTCTGCTTACACCATGCATTAAGCATCTTAATGCTTAAAGAATTATAAAAACAGCAACACTGCACAGCATTATAAAATTGGTAGAATGTTTTCCTATCATGTACTGTGAATCTGCTTATAAATTTTGAATGTATTTGGTCTATCATGAAAGAACAATGTATGAAGACATCATATTAAAGAAGCTATAGCTCCACTGTATTTCTGTAAGAGTGARCTGCCTAAGAAATCTGTGCAGAGTAACCTTCTGTGCATGTTCTATTGGGATTTTTTTTCCTGAGTTCAGCTCAGAACTGTGGCCAGTTCTAGGCCAATTGATGATAATGAGGCATATGGATAGAAGGGTAACAGCCAATGGAAGAATTAATCCTTAAAGTTAGCATGTAGATCTTATTWGATTTTTTTTCATTATGGAAAAATGACAAGATTTGGAAAACAGACCTTTCTCTGCTTCAGCTAAATGAAGGAATATCTATTTGGCCTTTCACTACAGCTTCATTAGGCCTCTAGGATCATTAGGATTCCTCATAGACAAGGTATTAAAAAAAATGCGAACCTGGAAAACAAACAAACCAAAGGATAATTTTATAGTACTACTAAACCCCAACAATTTAGTGAAATAAGAATCCTTGAAATTAAAACCCTAAACTACTACTGAGCTGGCTTTCAAGACACGAGTAATTAGAACTTATAGGTCCTGTATGGTGCTTATTTATCTTGGGAGCTACCTGCATCCTGCTACAAGCAGATCTTTTTACACTAGCATTGCTTTGGAAATGTGCCTATATGGATTGTGAACAATCCTATCAGAAGGAATTGTTTCTTTGAAAATGTACTAATCTGACTGACTCTGACTATTTTAAGAAARAAATGTTATTTCATAGACTGCAATACACGGTGTATGCTTTTGGTATAAACAGTGTTACTGTGTCATTAGCAGGAAGCTGCTTCAATTCTGTTGGTACTGAAGAAACATTGGGATTTAGACAGTAACTTTAGCCCAGAACTGTTTCACCTTGAGGGCGAAGGCTTTGTCCGCTGTGCTTTACTTGATCCAAGGCTGCCTTTGACAATAATRTATGCCCTTCCCACCATCTAGGTTWTTTGCTTTTATGTCAGACAGGCCTGAATAGAAAAACCTGTGGATCTTTGTGTAGAACTTCTTCTGTCCACTTTTCATCCATAGAAATCACACACCTTGTTGAAGCCTGGTCTAGAGGTAGTTTTCCTTCAGAGTATGTAGACATAGACAAGATTATACTGGACTTTTTCATACCTTTATTTTTTCTCTGCTTCCTTTTTGCTTTTAAGTAATTGTAATCTGCATGCAGAGAGGAATAACTACTTCAAACTCACCTTCCTGGATTTGCCATGATTGTTCATGTTCCTCAGGGACCTAAATGAGCAAAAAAAGAATGAAATCAGTGTATTTCACAGTTTACCCTTCTCATCTCTGTGGTTGGGTTTCTCTTGGTTTGGTTTTGGTTTTAATGATAATCATTTCCCTCTTGTATCAAGGCTCCCCAGATACTGTTGGGTTGCTTTCATATAGATTCATGAATTCAAGACTTCATCATGGCTTCTCCACAGGCCTGTAAGGCTTATTCTTTACACTTTAATATTTAGTAATATTTCTGGGAGCACCATTAATTCTGAGCACTTCAACAGCTTTATATATTGCCTTATTTTTGCCTAGCAACCTTGCTTCGCATCTTGTTTCCTTCACACAATCTTATATTCATGTGGTGCCTTAATCAATACAAGAACAACCTGTGGCATATCATTTTCTCAGAATTTGGTGCTATAAATGGTGGCAATCTCTAAGAAGACTGGGCTGTGTATGCAGAATACCAGTTCAAGAATCCTGCAGCAAACGTTAAGCTAAAAAGCTTTCTGCAGTAAATAGCATTCTGACAAGAGCAAGAGGAAAATGGTTCACTTTTTGCACATTCTTTCTTCCTTACCRTAGTAAGCAAGGCCTTGCTTACTGCTGCTTAACAGAACAGCTTTACAAATGTAAATGTCATTGCTTCTGCTTTGCATGCATTTCTAGTTTAAATTTCAATTGTACTGCTGTTGCTAAGAGTCTGCTGAAGTCTGATTCTATAAAACTTCTTTGAAACACAAATGTTCAGCCTAATGTCATTGATCAAATTGGGTCTGAGAATAGTTTACCAGATTGCTTTGTGCAGTGTGTGTGCTTGTACTCCCTGGCTGTGACCATCCTTGTATTTCACCCATGAATAAAAGGTTTCTGTACATTCGTAACTCAGAATTATTGTAATTAAAGTTGTTGTATTAATTCAAGTGAATATATTGTTAATTCRGCTACTATAGCTTGTACATGTTTTAACAGTAATAACTATTCTGGTACCTCTCTTAATGAAATATTTTCTTTAAYAAAAAATACCCCATTATTATTGTTATCATTATCTGTATACTTGTATACTGCAGAATTAGCCATAAAGATAATGAACACAAAACTGATTTTCTGCATTTTAACTATATTTTATTATATGTCTAATGGTAACTTTTCATTATAAAATGTTAGAAAAACAAGTAACTTTACACTCTTTTTCATCAACTTCTGTAATTAATGGTGTATGCTTATTAAATTTTTTAAATGTTTGTCACATGTCAAGGAAAATCTACYATATGCTTTATACTAATTAGTACTTTGTTTATTTTAGGAATTCGATTAATTCAGCAGCCGCTTTTTAAATAGAGCCAGCATAGCAAAGGAGGCTTTGTCTGAGTTTTCSAAAGACAAAATAAGACTCCTCTTCTTTATCAGTGGCCAGCTCTGGCWGACTCACACCCAGATCCTCAGCAGATGATTCAGGCAGAGCCATAAGTAGGGTTCTGTATGAAATACAGTYATGTAGTTTGCCTTTTAAAAAAACATAGAATTAAGTGGCAATAGTGGCAATCAGAATGCTTCTATGTGCAACATCCAAGGTTTATAAACAGTAATTTTCTTTCTAAAAGGGAAAAAAACCAAACAAAATTCACATGATGTAAATTTAAATRAGGCTAAGAAATGAGCGTTACTTTTTCTTAAGTGGTTGATGTGTTTTCTTAGTCCTAGCATGTCATCTACCTTTACAGATCAGCTGTTGTCTCTCTTATAAAGAGCTTTGTACCTTCTTGGTATATTAAGAGTCCCTTTGATCATCCTTCTCTACACCCATTATTGCTAATACAAAGCCCTKCTACATAAAACTTGGTACTATGCCAACCTTATTTAGCAAACATGATATTTCTGAATAATGATATCAAAATGTTTTAAGAGATGTTGATAGTGTTTGTGTATTAAGACAAAAAAGAAAAATAGCACTAGAAAAGGAGCTTTTATACCTTGGAAAAGCATTTCTGGATATTTAAATAATTTTCTTTGCAGAGCCTCATTTGATGTATATTGGAAATAGTTTATGACTTACGATTTGAAGCAATAGTAATTTTTATGGTCAACCATCTGTGATAGTTTTCCATTCACAAACATAACAAAAAATCTGACATTGTCTCCATGAAAAGTTTACTTTAAATTCAGCCTTTTGGGCACACAGGAAAGGTTTCTTTACAGTTCTAGTATGTTCTGCATTGATACATTTCATAAGGCTGATGYGCTGTAATGCAACACCAAGCCATAAAATGCCATTCAACCTGTCTGATTAATTTGTTTGGAGAGTGTTAAACTCAAAAGTATTTTGCTATATTGAAGCTGATAGAAATATCCTAGAATGCAAAATGGTTGGTCCTGTTTACAGATGGCTCATAACAGTAGGTACCAATATAGYATTGTAGTTCGTGTAACACTTCTAGACACATAGATCCAGAATGATTAAATGAATCATTATATATATGTATGTATGTGTGTGTGCATTTATATAAAATTTATTTATATATCGGTTTTGATTGTTAACATGTTGGGTAGAAATATTTTGTTTATATATCATAATGCAGTACAGGAGAAAAAGAACAGAAATATGTGTAATAGTAGTTTTCTAAAGTCTTCCATACATGTGTTTATACAGAAGTATGATTTACTTATTACTGTGATGCTTGCACATTTATATATTTTCTAATAGTACATGGGTAGAATTTTGTTGTTTTCAGGCCAACAAGCATTAAAATCTTAGCCCATTGCACAAATGCAGGTGGAAGTAAATGTCATTATGAACAATTTMTTCATTATGAACCATACTGAAAGTTTCAATAGTTCATTTACCTCTCTCACATTCCAAGACCCTGAAAAATTTGTTTATTTGTTTGTGTGTTTCCCATGAGGAAGAGCAGTTCCTATTTCCCTGAGCATCTGAAATTAATTTTTCTAAGTTACAGGTGCTTTTAACGTTGGGTCACTAGCATAATTCATTACTTCTTACTGATTTTCTACAGAAAATATTTCACATCATTTATCTTTCAATATTAAGGAGGAATCTGTATTTAATTCACTCTCAGTGTAAACTTGTCTTAGTTTTTTAACTCTGTTTTCTGATGAAAAGTCCTATGTAGCAAGCTTTCTCTAGGCAGAAAACTATTTTCTGAGTTCAGAGATGTTGCTCCTAATTTAATCACTGGTTAATTTTGAAATAAATTGAGGCAWAGAGACTTTTCTTTCTGTGTGAGTGCTCTTTGCTGCTACCAAGCATCTTGRTCCAAGGAATATCACACCGAGGTTGGTCTATGATCTAAGAAAGTCTTTTCTTTGTGGTTTGAATGGCAGCTTAAAATTAAAGTGTGAGTGTTTTGAGAAAGCTAAGCCATGAAAATTTGCTCCAAAATCTTGAGCTGAAATTAAAGAAAATAAAGATATTAGAAAAAAAGTCTGAAAAGATATTTTCAGTTAATGCCTCCTTTCCTTGAAATCTTAATACAGTTCATTAAAAATCCACCGCAATCTTTTTTTTTTCAAATGTCAAAATTTCATCTAAATCCTTTTGTTTCTACTCTAAACTTTGCCAAGTTTGTTGCATTCTCTTCTTCCTAAAAAGTAATTCTCATCCTAATTAGTGTTTCTCTTCTCCTTTGATACCAATATTTGACTTTTAATGTTGTTTTCCTGCAAGGCTACTCTGATCTAATAATCAGTTATTGGATTAAGTCTTTAGAATCTATTGCAGCTTTGTTGGCAAAAARTTCCATTCTTCTGATTTCAAACTAAAGAAGGGAGAAAAGACTAATGAGTTTTGTGGAAGTGGACAGTGTCTGTGGAGCCCATAAAATTGCACTATCTGAAATGCTAAGACAACTTAGTTACATCATGACTCTAAATCTTGGTGATTRGTTGATATTTTAATAAGCACAGATTTCTTATCATGAACAAGATTTTCTGRGTTTACACTGGCCTATTAAAGGCTAAGTTTCACTGCATGACTTCTAAGGATGTATAAAATAAAAATTACAAGCAAGTTTTCCTTTAGAAGACTTGAAGAAAGTACTAGACAGATTCTMTAAACCAAATGCTGACTGTAGTGTAAAATGAAATGCAAAAGAAATTCAGTAATACTAAAACTATTGCTTTAAATTTAGTATAGCATGAAAATCAGAATGGCATGAAAATTGGTTCTGGTAAATTCAGCACATCATATCTAGTATTTCAGGAAATACCTTTCATTTGGTTTAGGAAATACTAAAAATGTATCTAGTACATCCCATTTTACTGATAATCAAWTTTTTCCTTCTTTTTTTTAATATCTTATTAGTGTTTCTAATGTAGTCATGGAGAAAATTGAAGACATATTTTCCAAATACACAGAAGTTTTGACATACTTGTTTGTTKAAAAAGAAACAAGAAAAGAATCATTGACTTAGATTTGTAAAATTGGCTTTCAGGGAACAACAAAAATAGTGCATCACTAGCCATRTTATTTATTTTTTTACAAAATTAAAAATATTGGAACAATATGTTTTACTTGTTTGAGGATAAGATGGCCTTATGCTTAAGTTAATGTTAACTAAACATTTCCATGTCCCTGAGAGTTAGAAAATATTAACAGATACCCTGTTAAAGGATGTATGTATTGGTGTAGAAGTATTAACTTCTTTGTACAGATTTCTATGTACAGTCTGGATAGTTTTAAGACTAAATGAATCTGTTATGAGCACAGTAAGAACAATCCTTGATGTTTATATTTAAAATAGAACAGTGCAATTAGTACTGAAGGGTAATCAGCRCACTCTCTTTGTTATCAAAAGCTAAAATGCTTAAAAATTTAGAAGTGTTTTGCATTTAGCCTATTCCTAATCCTGTTTTTACTGGCATAAATTTATATAGTAGCAAATATTTGAAGAATTGCAATACCCAAAATAAAGAGCATTTTTTTGGAGCAAATATTGTGTAAAATCAAAGTTTGAAGTTTTGGGGGTAGATTAGTGCCTTGGGTAAATTTTCATGCTTCGTAATTACATCATGGGACAAATCCCAGTTTTACAGGGACTTGTGCAGTTGAGTTATGAGCATCTCCCAAGACAGAGGTCAAGTGACAGAGACTGCATGGCCCTGTTGGGTAATGTGTTCCAGCATATCCAGTCATTTTGGGAGGGAAAAAAAAAAGTGAAAAACACTAGTTTAAAAATGGGTTATATAGGACTCTTTAGGCATCAGGCAAAGTGTAGTTGATTTTACTTTGGAGCAGGGTGGAGGAGGAACTACACTGTCTCRTTTGGGTCATATATGTCTATGATTTTATGATTTTGTGATAAATAATTCTGAAATTAATACATTTTTCTGCTCTTAATTGCAGCAGGAAAAGAATCATGAAAGCTCAAGAAATAAAGGTAAGTGCCAATTGTTTTCAAAATGTGGACATTCTTATAATTATCATAAATGTAGCATTCATTTTTGGTAAAAAACATCCAGATGGATTGCTTGCTGAGTATTTTAGTGTTTGAAATGACAAATATATTTTTAGGAAAGGGATTGAAATTTCGAAAGTAAATGTATTAGCTACTATTTTTGGAACCCTGAGATGAACAACACTGATTGCTGCACTCTGGATGGGATGGGCTGCACAGTTTCTCACCAAGTCCGTGTCTTTGACTATGGCTGGTTATTATCCTTCCATAAAACATCAGTACCATCAATTTAGCTACTCCCTTTCCATTCAGTAAATCTGAAACTGGGTGCGATTCCAATTTTTGCACAAATTAGTCATGTCCTAATCAGTTGTCTTGCAAAACAACYGTTGTGGGTGGTCTTTGTGTACAATTTATATTTTCACTG
This sequence comes from Cardinalis cardinalis, assembly GCA_014549065.1. Taxonomy (NCBI): domain Eukaryota; kingdom Metazoa; phylum Chordata; class Aves; order Passeriformes; family Cardinalidae; genus Cardinalis; species Cardinalis cardinalis. The sequence continues at coordinate 5,397,071 of JACDOX010000035.1, read as the reverse complement.
CACCTTACTCTGTGCCAGTGGCTAAGCACTATCTGAAATAGAGTATCCAGGTTAAAGAAACAACCTTATATCAAGAATATTAAGACTTCCAAAACTCAAATTACATTTCATACCTTTTTTTTTCCTAAAAGAAAGTATGTTAAGAGAGAGAACATCCAAACCCCTTCATTAAAAATTGCTAAGAAGCAATGAAAATCAAAATTGCCAGTGGTGGCAAAGCTTGTTTGCTTGATACTTCAGTTTTTTATAGAGAGAGGATATGAGATACTTTAAAAGGGAAACTAGGGGAGGATAGGAGAAAGAGCATCAGCTAAATGTTGCAAAGAGAAGAGGGAATTAGGTGACAAACCAACCTATATCTTTTTTACTACCTTAGGAAGCAATGTGTAATCATATCACCCGAGTTAGATGTTCTTAATTCACTTATTTATGTATCACAGTACTCATTCATCTCAATTTTCTTCCTTTCTCTCACATGGAGGATAAACACAAGCATCTAAAGCCAAGCTAAAGCTGATGGTTGATTGGAGCTGTGTCAGGACAATTAGATTGTTTATGATGATATGATAATTTACATTATCTGAATGACCTATGGTCCTTCATTTGAAGAGTATGCATGGGAAAAATAACTGAACCAAAAAATTCCCTTTATTTTCAACCCATTTTGTGATTTATAATTTTCTTTTCAGAGGTAATACAATATAAAGGTGAATCTTTTCTAGATGTAGTGAGTGTATCCATGATATATTGTTCAAAATGCTTTCTTGTCTGATGACTTAATACAAATTATAAAAAGACTGTGACAACTCAGATCAGATTACAGGAATAAATGATTTGTGAATACTGAAGGATTCTGAAATGGGCCTTTGTTTGAGGATTTTTATTATTTATGTCAGTTATTTATGATGTTTGACAGTCTTTCTCACACACCCTGCCCCATGCTGTTGCCAGGTGGTCATCATGGTATGTTTGWGAGCAACAAGTAAAAGTAGGAGCAAAGTAATGAGCTGGATGGGAGTGCCCAACTTTGTCATTAGCGGTTAATTTAGTGAACTAACTACGGAAACAATTTTCAAAAGATTGCCAAGTGTCCACACCTTCCACCAAACAAACCCATTAAACTCTGCTTGAAGGGAGATACCCATTTTCTTCAGCTAGGCAGTGATATTGGTGCTGAGCAGCACAAAATTTGTTGTGATTTTATCTGTAGCATCACTTGAGGAAATATTTAACCTACTAAACTTCCTGCGAGATATGTTTGTCTCTGCCTAAAMTGACAATTCAGCTTGGAAGATTTCAGTGGTCTGGAAAACTAATAATGCACAGAGTAGTCTTTGAAACATATATGTATCTACACATATACTTTGCATAATGCTGTTTTGAGGTGAGTTTGTTATTGGGCTTTTTTGTGGTGTTCTCTTTTCATATTCTTTGAATTTATTTGTTTTCATGTGTTCTTTATCCATGTAATTGCAAAGTTTCAGGAAGCTATTTTTATTTCAGTTACAGGATATAAAATCTCAAAATTCTTTCTGCTTAAAATACTGGTTGGTTCAGATGAAASAGGACTAAATAAATGTTTCAGCATAAGTATTTTTATCTTGTCAACAAGTAACTGCAGTTCAYATGCAGTATCTAAATGTTTTGTGCTCTGCATATGTTCTTCTGAGATAGGTAAATTTTCCTCTACTTTTTGGGATGGGTTTCTAACCATATTCCTTACCCTCTACRTATTTCAGCCACTTCATATGGCAAAAGGACAAAAAGTTTTCTGTGGTTTYTTAACAGTTCCGATGCTTTCAGAAGCAATCTTGTCCTCTTAATTCATAGGGCAAGTTCATCCTTACCAWGTGAAATGCTGATGTCTCTGTTGTGCCTTATAAATTCTGTTGAAGTCAGTAKTTCAGTATCTAATTTTTATTAATAATTTCATTAGGTTGTATTTTTAAGAGGGTGGCAGAATTCAAGTCAAATGCTTTTTGACTTCAGTAGGATCAATATATTAGTATAAAGGAGCATTCTGCATATTTTATTACATTATAAATACCTATGAATTTTTCATTTTAACTAATTTATAAAAAATTGCTATAAAATACATCTGGYTCCTATTTTTATTTTAGTAAGTATGTTTTTATTGTTCTGTAGTGTTTTTTTTCCTCCTGATGCATTTCTGRACTGTTTGTTTTTCCCATCTGTTGCTTCTGTTTTCAGCCTCTAAGTCAATCACACCAGAATAGAAGCCAATACTCAAACACCCCCTGTTCTGACACTAGTCCCATCTCTTTCTGATCTGTGATATTCTTTTTCTTGTTTTGCTTAACAGGTAACAGATCTTTTTGTACCCTGCTTGAGAAAAGCAACACTGCTTTTATCTAAAACACTATGTAACATTTTACAGTTTTAATGGATGTTGGCAAACTTCCTTATGCTTCCAAGAATTTTTTGTATGTGAAAATGATTATCACCAGGGMAAAATACAAATTAAATTAGTTTTATAACACTTCTGTAATGTGAAAGAAATAACAAGGCAATTACCAACCAAACCTTGCTAACTTTTAATTGCTAGCTTGAAGTCCCATTTGACCTTCCTTACCTTTGCTTTCCAGTGTTAACTCCTTCAGACAAAAAAAAATATTTTGTTTCCAAACCTGTAGTGGAAGATAAAATAGAAAGTTTTTGTGATGATTTGGAAAGATCAGAAATTGTGTTACATTTAAGCAATGTGCCGAATTTTCTTCCCAGCCTGTTTCACTTCGGAGACACTAATGTGCTTTTAATAAATAACATTATAAACTTTAAAGTATAAATAATTTCTGACAATATTATTCTGAAAAAGTTTTACTTCTGAAGTACCAGAAGGTTGACCCATTTTAACTATTTGCCAAATCTTAAAGGCATCTCAATTCCTTTTCACAGAAAAAATACTGGAACTCAGGAAATGATGAGCCACAAAAATATTTCCATTAACTGGTAGTGTTTCAGATCAGTYCCTAAGCTTAGTAATAGTTTTAATTACTAATATTCAAATATTGATTTTTTTTGGGAGGGGAATAAAAAAATTGGTTTCAGTATAGAGAAACAATGTGTATTATCTTGCTAAAAAGCTACCAGCAAAATCAGAAAGATGTCTCAATTTAGGCCAAGAGTAAGGCAGTTGTGTTGATATTGAGCAATGGTACAATTGTGTAACTTTGCCTAATACTTCTAGCAACTTAAAGAGCACCTTTTGAAAGATAGAAAAAGTGCTCCACCTAAGATTTGGAAAATATGCAATTTTCATAACATTTTCAAAGTGTGCAGGCAAATAATTTTAATAATATTAATTTGAAGAATTTTACTTTAGTTAAGAGCACCTGTCGAGGTGTAGCATACCAGCTGTATAGGATGTTTTAAAATGTTTGCTAGCTTCTATTGACATGAGCTTTGAATATCACTAACACTCAAAATTCAACCATTTAGAGAATTTTGACTGACATAATTTTAATTACAACTTGAGTTTCTAATTGTACTCAATACTTCTCACTTTATGCTTACCTTAATAATCTGAATGTAAAACCATTATTGACTCACAGATTAGTTTCAAAAACATAATTATCTCTGATTATGAACATATTGCTCGACTCCTCTGATATCATTAACAAACATCTGTTCCTTTTTTAATCTTTAGCTACCAAAATTAGAGAGGAAATCATATAGGCATCACCTGCATTTCTTATCTGCTTTTTCCTTTTTAAATAGTTAGCATACCTTCACAACATTCCTGGCCTTTTCTGAAATCCCAGATTGGTGTAATCTTTTTCTATGCACTCATGAATRTAAGACATGAAGAAATGGAAAAAAGCTTGAGAAATTTTAAAATTTAGGGTATTTAAGGGACAAAATCAGTAAGGCCTTATTTGAATAATAACTTGTAAAAGTGAAATTGTGTCTGGAGGTACTCTCAAATGCCAGTGGGTGAACAAACTGTTGGATCTATCTGCCACGTGTCTGGCTGTTATTACTTTTGGTAATGGACAAAGCTATGCATGTTCTAATGCAGAATACATGATATCAGCATCATTTGTCATGTTAAAACCATGAACTGTGGCAAAAAATACAGTTCATTACATTCTGTAGTGTATCCAGTGATTCAGTTTGTCTACTCAAGCATTATTAAAAATATTATAATAATTAGAATAATAGTATATTGATATTATAATAACTATAAACATTATACTATAATATTGTATGTAATAATGTATGATAGATTAATAATATAATTATTATATTCAAATAATTAAACAAATTATTCTTAATTTGTTTTTCAACAGACCTCTATTAATTCTGTGTGGTTAGAATCTGAACTGCARTCCTCCTGGACTCAACTGACTAATGTTTTAGTTTGTTATGCGCTGTTAGCTTCTATACTAGATCTGTACATTTCAGAAAAAAATGTATTTTAGAGAATATGTGTAGCAGCAAAAGGTTGGTAAATGTTTGTCCAACCTGACCTATGGTTTTTGTTCTGAAGTTCTTTTCTTTGTCATTATGTTCTAATTTACCTGAGTGAACAAATTTGAAGAGTTGTATGAGGATTTTTGAATTAAGTGTGCCAAATCCTATCCCCTTTATCTTGTTCCGTTCTCCTCCAAGGCCTGGTCAACTGAAACTCAAATCTCTTTGTTACTTAAGAATTGTCAGAAGAAATGGAGTTCTGTTTTGCACCTGAATAATTCTCTTTTCCCTTTCTTACAAAAGACCTACAGACATAGTGTTATTAACTGAATGCTTTGGAGTGTTCTTTCTTTATTATTATATTGGAATGGCTTTATCATGATTAACATTTATAGAAATTACAATCATAAGGTCTGAATCAATTCAGATTATGAAATGCATTTAAAATAAACAAATTTATGCATGTGTGAAAATAATTTTGGTATAAAAGTTAATCCTAGAGTTTATTTTTCAGCATACTTGAAGCTCATTTTTATAAAGTGAAGTGTGTGAATCAGTGTCAGATGTCAGTTTTAGGTGGTATCTTTGGTAGCAGTGTGATTACCTGACTCACAAAGTATACACCCAGAGCAAGGTCYCTACTGTATATACAGATTTATGAAAATGTTTTCTTATTTCTTTTAAGCAAAGCATTTTTTGACAATGCTGAAATCCACTTTTGATATCTATCTGTCAGTACAGCACAGTATTTGTGTATTAACCTAGTCAGACTTGCTACCAGTGGACATAAACAGTGTAAACTGCACAAATATGGCCTCACCAGTTGTTGTCTTGAGGTAAACACACTTTATCTTTGTCAAGAAATTAATTAAAAAGGTTAAAGTAATAGCAAGTGAATACAGCACGGTGCATATATTTTACAGAATTGCAGCATTTRCCTTAAGATAAATTCTAGACCTATGTTCCATACCAGTGAAAAATTGCCTGCAGTTTTATTGTGTTAGTGTCAGGGGAGGAACAGTATCACATGGAGTTTCTTGAGTGTTTTGTTACAAATTGTGTCTGCGTTTTTACAGAGGAGTTATTTCCAACTTTATGCTGCTTGGCTGCAACATTTCCAAGTCCATTTTTGCTATGAGACTTAAAAAAAAATTAATTATGCAAAAATTCACAGCTGTCAGTGTATATTCAAAAAATCAATTGGAATAATTAGATGCATCTTTAATTTTTCTTAAATGCATATCCATTATTTCCASTTTTATCCATTATTTCCAYTTTCCATTGCCACTTTTTAAAACTATGTGKGGGGATGCACATATATTCTGATAATGATTACAGAGATAACTACTGATACTTATTATGTATAATTTATATAAAAATGATCCTATATATGTTATGTAATAGTGTATATATAATGATAGTGGAGAAAATATGAAAGCAAAAATATTCTACAACTGTCTCTATTGTATTCATAAAAGGACGAAATTCTTTGTGCCTAACTTGTTAACAGCTTTAAGAATTATATATACAAATAATTTCTTTCTTCTCTGGATTTTCTTTACAGCAGGAAAATGTACATCTGAGTTTGGTTTTCTTCTCATATGTAATATTCATGTCATTCAGAAATTTGGAAGGGAAAAATATGGTCTGTGTCAAAATTCCATGCAAGAACTCTTCTCCAATATGATATATCTATTCCAACAAGAGATACAATGGATATTTCTGCATGTAGTAGCATAGTAGAGCTAACATAAGAGATTGGTACCCTTGTTTTGTCTTTTGTAAAACATTCATCTGTGTCCTCCTAAAATTTAAGTTGCGTTCTGTTAAATTATTAAATCTACTTCAAAGCAGACATTGTGAACTTGACAAGAGAGAATAAGTTCAGTGGTATTCATGAAGTTTCTCTCTGTAGTGCACAAACATTTAACTTGAAGAGATACAGTGGAGAAGAGATTCAGCACTGGCAGGGGAGGGGAGTGCTGAATACTGACTGGAATACATATTCAATCCTATTAAAACTTTACTGTCTTTAAAGAAGTCACTCAGAGGATGAATGTAGCAATTTTGATTATTTAAATTTAAATGTRTTGGTAGTCTGAATTTTAATGTTGTGTGACCCACAAAAGACTTTGAATAGCAATACAGTTTGATTTTTGTTTTTTAAGCTTCCATGTAAGAGTAGCTACTGTTTAACTTGAATGTTAGAGTGAAAATGTTTTGGTAATTTCTTGTGTTGTTTCAGGAGTAGGCTGAGAAGAGCTAATTAATGTGACTTGACTTTAAGTTAGTCTATTCTTTTATTATTAATAATGTTGAGGCTTTAAAGTTAAAAATTAATGCTAAAAGCTTTGTAGTTTTATATATTTAGATTCTTTTTCGTGCATAAGACAATGTGTGTTTTCAATAATGGCTTTCATTTACCTCTTTCATCTTAAAAGAGGTACACGGACAACAGACGGCTATATGAGGTAATTTGAATTAGCTCTTGAGCACTGAAGGTTTGCACTAAATTCACAGAAAAAGTATTCTTGGATTCTTTAATACAGATATATATACAGTAATGCAGTGTCTGTAGGCTATGCATGCCATGTTTCTCACAKGTAGTGAATATTCCTTTGATTATGCTAACAATAGAAATCTAAATGTAAAATGGGTCATTTCCTGTGAAGCTTAGGTGGTTTAAAGTATTATCTACCTTTTCTGTGTACCCTATGCCTTTGCAGAGCCTTCGTTCTCAGAATGAAAAGCCAAATATGATTTGTATCAGCACCATAGATATCTTAGTTAAGTTTGGCATATAATAGCCAGGTGGAGCAAGCTGTTTCACACTACTTGTGATGTAGCAGGCAATTATTATGACCAAAAAGAAACAAATGAGAATGATAGAAAGTGCAGCTCACATTTTATGTAACAGACTGCTGAAGCAAAATAATCTTCCTATCTGAACAACTTGAAGTTTTCCTTTTAGAATAGATTTTCAAAAAGCAAAGTCAACAACTGTCCTAATGCTGTTAAAGGAAAAACTTGTGGTTTATTTGCAAATAAAAAGTATACCAAGTAATAGCTAAAAATGTATATTAGAATTTATACTGGAAGAAAGCAACTTTTGTTATTGTGTTTTATTTGCCCGTAGCATAACCTTTGCTTTATCAGTAGATTTCAGTATTATCTGTATGTTTGTAATAAATAGTCTGCTGTGATACCTCGTTACTGCAGAGAAAGGAGGCTATGGTATTTATATCACTGGAAAAGATATACATAGAGATAATTTTTAAAATCTATGCTCTATAATRATATTTTTAGATATGAACTTAAAATCCAGTGTAGGCTGTAGTTCAATTATGTGGAGGGATAGAATGGTAGAAAATAAAGATAGTGCAGAAGGCAATCTCRCACCYGAGGAGTTKCAGCTKTACCAATCACCAAAGATTAGGAACAGGCCTGCCCTTAAYAGGCCACAGCTGTGTCCAAYAAGACCAGTGCTACAAAAGARTGGGTTAGCTGCCTGGGGRGRGAGATGGAGKTTGTTGGCTGTGCTGTGAAGAAGAAGGAKTCAGTGCTGTGAGGAGMTGCCCATGAGAAATTACTGAGAAGGTATRGAATTTTTGAAATAAGATGAYAACACAGTTAGACTATTCATWGAAGTATTTRAAGTTGAGAAAGGGTTGTCATGAAAGAAAAAGCAAAGTTGAGGAGGAATACATAGCATTCAGAAATAAAAGATCCGAATAAATGCTGGTATTTCAGAAATAAATTCTATTTAATTTATGTATATTTTCAATAAATACCTGTAAATAGGTATCTTTTTTCATTCAGGTATGAGGCCACTGGTTTTTATTGCATATTTGTAACACTGACACCTATCAACGTAACTTACATATATGTTTTCTGTGCTGTTTATAGGCTATAAACTTTTAAGAACACTTATGTAGAAAAAAACTGACACATTTTTGTTACATRGAAGAAATTTCCATACTCATGCCATCTTAAACAGAAGTAATTTTTGCATTCATATAGTTTTCTTCAGAATGCTATTGATTATGCATGAAAAACATATTTTGTCTGATAAAATAAGTCTTGCAAGCAGCTTACTGGATAATCAGAACTTACAAAAACTTGAAAAATGTGTTTGCTGAACACAATTTCCCCCTCAATTACTGCAGCACTGTGTATCATTCRGATGCTGGTTGAGACAATTGCAATATTCATTTTCTGCCTTTGTCTTTGAATAGCAAGGGTTGATGTGTTTCACTATCATTAAGGTCGTGTTCTGGTTTACTCCAAGCACGCTTTTTTGTCACTTGCCTTAGACACCAGAACATGATGGATGGTGTCAGATCCTGTTAAGGTTTATATCATAACTGAAAGTAGGTGTTACAGTGGAGTGCAAATTACAGGCTGCTAAAATGCCTGTCACTAACAATTATGGTGGGGCAGTATAAAATTTCTCATTTGTTTCCAAAGGTCAGATTAATAAAGCTGCGTGGCACATTATCATAAAGGGTGGACCCAGCTGTCTGTTTAGATTATGCTTAAGAGTCTGGTGTTTCTAAGGAAACTTTACAAGGAATGAATGCATCCATTTCAACTAACAGTTTAAATGTGGGTAATTGTTATATCTTCTTCTGAAGGGATCCAAACCAGAGGTTGCAGTCTGTCCTGGGTTGGCTATATGATGTTTGTMTGTCCTGTTGTCCTGCCAACTCAGGACAAAGTCACTCAAATTGTTTTCTGCTTCTTAATTCATATATATATTTTTTTTCATATACATATGTATGAGACCTTTTTTATGAATTTCTTTTTTAATCCTYAAATTTAAAGTAGCTCACCAAGACCTGAAAAGCTAATTCCTTAGATGAATAAGCTGTAAACTAAAATGCATAAAAAAATAAAAATAGGTCTACTCATGTATATTCCTACATGACACAAATTAGAACAAGGAACTTAGCGATTTAAATAAAAGATTTTAATTCAAATGAAACAATGTATAGATATTTTATAGCTTAAAAATAAAGAGAGTAAAATTAAAAATTATGTTTCTATTGTAACTATTCAAGTGATTAGTACAAAAAACGTACCAAATTATTTGATTTKGCAATTGTGTAAGTCTTTAGCAAATGAATACTGCTTTCTAGCCTTTCTTCTTAATAGTAAAATTTTTGGTCATTTTTCAAATTAGCTTTTTAAATATTTGCTGAAATGTAAAAATTATTTTTCTATTATTAAAATAAGTTCGTAGCTTGGTTCTGTTTACTTTTCTTTAAATATACATAACAGCATCCTGGGAAGAAAAAAGGGAGACTTCTGATTCAGCAAGAAGTCGGCAGGTCAGTTACTGAGATGTAGATCTGAATGTACAACTGAGGGAATTATTGTTTTAGATTGAATTTGATTTAATCATAAGCAAGTATAGGGAGGGGTTACTCCAGTGSTCAGACAGTGTTTTTAAGGAAAATTTAAGACAGACACAGTTTGCTTCTCCTAGCAGAATGGGATACTTTGAAAGCATATTGATACAAATGCTTGAAAAAAGCATGGGACTCCTGAAATGAAAAGTTAGGTAGATTATAATCATTTTAAACAAGAGGCAAAACTACTTGCAGCAAGATATTTCTTTGTGTACAGTTTTCTCCTCTTTGCGTGAATTAATATGATATTAAAAATGCTGTGTGTGGTTGTGTGCAAATAATGAAGTAAGAATTGAATGAAACATCTTTCAGGAGGAATTTCCCTGGTTCTGTGAAACTAAGCAGGACATTTGGTGCTTTACCTGCACACAAACTTATTTGAGTTTATGCAAAGTAATGCATAATGAAGGAAAAACCTCAGGAAATTGCATGAAAGAGATGATACAAGGAGTCACTCAGCTTCTCCTTTAAATTGAAGCAGGACTTCTCTTATCTGGAAGACTAATTWAAGGTTTTTTGTTATAGGGCAAGGTAAATGTTTAATTTTATGCTTTCTGATAAAACGCTCTGTTTTTTTTTCCTTTACATACCTGTGTAAATATAACTTTATTTGTGCAGCCATGGCCTGGATCATTTTCTCTAAAGCCTTCTTTTTCTGTGTTCTTTCCCACCTGTGCCCCTTTTTGCATAAACTCTCYCTCCCTTTTTCATATTAGCCATTCATATCTTTCAAGATTTGGCATAGCAGAAAGTAATCTGTGTTTTCAGGGGGAGAATACGTAGGCTTAAAATGCAACCTCCCTTGAATATTGAAGGGTAGGATATGCCTTTGAACTTTCAAAGGTTTTTTTAGAAATTAAATATTAGAAGTAACTTCTGGCTTTCTTCGTAGTCATAGGGCACATAGTTTTYAGTTTCAGAGTCTGAAAAGGAGTAAACTTTATGGGTCTGAGTGAAAACAGTTAAGGTGAGCATTAAGTTTAGATCGTGTCTTCATAAGCTTATTTTTTGTAAATTTGCCTATTCKTCCATCACCTTTGATGACCTGGTGGATCTTCAAGAAAGAATTATATTTTATTAATCAAGATTTTATTAATCAATAGGGATTAAAACATTTTCTAATTTTTAAAATATYATCTGGAATCATAATAGAGTAAATTTTGACTGATTCTTAAAGACTATGTAAGTTTATATGATATAGATAACTGTCAGAAAAAGTTTATCTTTCAAAATTGTAGTAGTTGAMAATAAGGTTTGCCAGATTTTGTTTTGCTCAGATATGGAAAGGATATCCATATGCTATCACTGCAATGACAGCAACAAACTGTAGTTCTGTGTGGCCCTGCATAACTACATAAAGCAWAGCCTTTGGCTGTTTAGACAACAGTTATTGATCAAAAAGCTGTTTATCAGAGTTTCCAGCCTGAGAAGGAAGCACAATGGGATAGATTTTTGTCCATGCCCTTACCAGAATTTTCTTGCACGGAGKTTGGTTAAACGGTAAATCCACAGCTGATAAAGTAGTGGCTGATTGTTTGTTAGATAATCTGAGAGATTTGACACGAGTGGTTACACATCTAAATACCATTCTATAAGCGTCTTTGTATTCAGTGGCAACATGACAGAGTGGGATTCTTTCTTCTTTTTGTGCTCTCAGTGGACTTTGTAGCACGTAGAATTTAYTTGCACATATGATACCCAGGCTATAAATTTTTGTTTATCTASCATTTGGTGTCCTGTCTAGACCTAAGCATAGGCTTAGATTGCTATGCTGGCAGGCTRTCAAAACAAAAATTCTCACTAATAAGGTTCAAATTATTCTTCATTTGAATTATGGACAAAACCCATATATACGTTTGGGAATGCTGGCCCACAAGCAATAATCAGTCAAATCTTGATGTTTTCATTCTTTCAAAAGACTTTAAAAATCTATGACAGAATTACTTTAATGGAAATTTAAGAAAGCATTTCATTATCTCAGAAATAAATAAATCCAAGAATATTAAAACAAGCATTTTTCTYAGCTTTTTAAATACCTGCATAGAGCTGATTAAATGAAGGCTCTYAGAAGGAAAGGAAGATTAGAGAATTTTAGCAAATAGAAAATTCCCATTTGTATTATAAGTGCCACCAACTTTCTAATAAGCACACATTGATTCTTCCTCATAAAATGTAAAAGCTGTGATTTGTAGCCTTAAGGAGAATTGCCCACTAAAAATGCATTACAAATGGAGGAAAAAACCCAATAAAAACATTCTGGTATCAGAATCATAATTTCTGTGCTCAAAGGATCATCTGTGTAGGTTGCASTCTGGTTTAATTAGTAGTAATCTGACCTTCTTTCCCTAGAAACWTTGAAAAATCTTATTGCTCTTTATAATTGTAACTAGCATCTCAAAAGCAGTACATAGAGTTAGGAGTATCATAAATGAAGTACACTGACAGGAGTAATACAGAATGATGAAAGCTAAAGATACAAATATAAAGCTATTTATATTGCCTAAACATAGTCTTTCCAAGGTGGTTTGACACACTCCTGTGTAAATATATATTAATAAACTTATGTAAGTTTATCTGAATGTATGTCTTTTCTGATGTTTTATCTGTACAATTAAAAATGTGTAGAAAGAGGATCTCAGAACAGAACTCAGAATCTAGGAAAAAAAGTCTTTAATAGCCTTTAAATACACATTTTAGACAACTATTTTGAGGTATCGTGTCATCTAGATCAAGTGCAGTAAAAGCAGCTGCAAATGCTGTACTTTTCCCCATTCATTTCTTTATTTCTACTTCAGTATGGGATTAGGCAAGGCTTGGAAGTRTGATGTAGTTCAAGATTAAAACATACAAACTCAAGTGTACAGTATTATAGATATTTCTTCTTTTAGATTTGGGRTTTTATAGCATGTTTGGGGAGGTTTTTGGTAAAGCATGTCGTGGGACTCTGTGTGACTGTATGCACTCATTCTCGATGAATGCTCTTTAAGGCATTAGCATTTTTCATAGGTCTGTGTTCTGACACACTTGCTGGACATACTGATTGCTGAATTTGCAGAGTGTGTGACCTGTTATCCTCTCTCCTTGTTTATTAAGAAAAGAAGTCTTTTKATGTGCCGCTAATCTTCATAAGCAGTCAGTTGCAAATGGCATTTCTTCCTTTCCTTGTCTCTCTGGAGAGGTAATATGAGATATGAAACCTGTTTACTTTCTTTCAGGCTCTTCTGTACTGACTGAGATTGCCCTTTTCCACATGTCTACTCTATTCTTGCAGTTGTGGCAAACAGAGTTTAGRGGAATCATAAATGCAAGCAAGCTAGAGGCTTGCCATGCAGAGCATGAAGGTCACTACTGTTTCCCGCACTGGGATTGCAGTGTCTCATCAGGCACCTTAGCAATCTGATCTAGTTGCTATCAGAAAAGTCAATATTTGCATTTTGTTGAATATGCATGCCCACCAGTGTTTGGAGAAAGGGTTATTTGGTATCTGTGCTTGTGTGATTATCTTGTTTGCATTCACAAGATACTATGTGCAAATCCTCTAATGATTCAAAGACAACGTTGTGTTGAAGTTATTTCATTATTAGGATTAATTCATTGCTATTCTAAATTAAATRGGCTTAGCATTTTTTTTCTTTAATTTCAGATAGGGCACTGGAAGGACAACTTGAAGAAAAMTGTCAAAAAAGGCTTTAATTCATTGAATGTTAAGTGTACACAGAGAAGCTATTGTAGTTCATGTTATGTTTGCATATCACTTTTTAAAGAACTTTTGAATCATGCTGGWTGCTGAAAAGCATTGGCTTCCCTGCAAAGAGTAGTGCAAAATAGATYAATGATTTTTAAATGCCCTAAAATTAATAGATGGAATTAAAAAAGCCCCCTAATTTGAATATGAGAATTTTCTTAACTTGAGTGCAATTACCTTTTTCAGGCCATAGAGTCGAAAACATTCTCTACTGGTAGATTTTTATATACATATATTAAATTTTATTGACTTCAGTGGGATTCTGCAARTGTGCTTGATTTTGATGGCACAGAGATGTAAACCAGAGCACATAATTCTGAAAGAATTAAAATGCAGGGAAAAAGTCCTTTTCAGTACCATCTTAGCAATACATTTACAAAATTTCTCCCTTACGCTTTGGGAAATATTGGGCAGAGGTCAGTCATTTAGAAATTTGTATCTCTTTTCAGAGTGATTCAGTTCATGAAAATACTCTTACTTTCTTCACACAGAAAAAATTCTAAGTTCTTTAAGGTAGAAGAGGTGGGTTGTACTTAGGAAAAACAGGGACCAGAAAGATCCTGAAATCTTCCAACAGCAGATGGAAACAATTTATTGCTTATTATTAAACATTTTAAGGTTTTCTTTTGAAGGGAATACCCATCTGTTGAACATTGACCAGCCAATTTAATTGTGCCTCTGCTCATTAAAGACCGTATCTGTAGAAGATGGAGCTGGACCTTAGAGCAACCCGGAAAGTGTTTTAAGGTAGTAAGAGGGAGACCTGGCTGCTTCTTCTGGCACCATTCTCAAAATAAGAGAGAAAAGCTGGATACCAGTGTATCAATTTAGTTAATTGTGTCTTAATTTTTCCTTGATCTTTGACTCAGGACTCATGAGCTTTTCATTGAGTGGGTGAATCCCGTCATTCATACAAGGAAAGCTAGCAGACACCTAATTATTTATTCTGTCCTGGATGTTTTTGAACTTGAGAGRGTGTGGAGGCCCAGAGAAGCTGACTTAAGTTGCAGGGTGGACTGTGGTAATGCTACTTTGTGAAATGTAAGATTTTTCCASTTAAAAAATAAAGAGAAAAGCTCTTCTATAACTCAGTGAGCAGGAGTACCTAGGGGCTAAATATGTTATTTTCTAAATAAAAATAAACAAGAGCAGTTTATCAGCCACAACATAAAACAGCACAAGCTTCAAGAATAATGTTAAATTTAGAACTGTCTATAGGATGTACATCCTCTAATTTGAAGGAGTATTCATGCCATATTATTATTTGGTTCTATGAGATTTATGGAGCACATTGTAATACAGCCAGCTACTGAAAATGACCTTTATTTGCAGTATCTGTATGTCATCAGTTATTAGTGTTTCTTTTATTCCCCAGAACTCTGTGGGTTAASCTAGACCTTTCAGATGCAGGAACTGAAGTTCATATTGCATGAAGTGAATTTGTTAGAGCCTTTAGTCTGTTAGTCTTTCCACAGAGGTTCATGATCAAGAGGCTGAAATACACATTATATTCATTTCAATGCCAGTGCTTATGTGTTGATTTTGGAAAATTTGTCATGTCATGTGTAAAACAGAAACTGAAAGCTGGTTTCACAGTTGAAAATCAGAAATATTTTAAATAAGGAGAATTTTTCCACTCAGCTTTACAAAGTACACAGAAATTCCTTAAATTTGGTGCATTCCTCTCATAACAATTTTCTCATTAGTAATTACTACATAGTTTCAAAATATTTGTTTTCATGTGGGTACTGTTTGATTGAGTCTATTTTGTTGTCCCAAAAGCAGGAGAACAGGACATGTCTTCTTTTTTTGTTCACCTTTTATGCTTTGACATATTTTTCTGGAGTTAGAAGGAATGTCATCTTGAACAATATCAAACTRATTTTTTTGGCTGCTGGGTCGAAAATGTTTGGCTACCCTATATACTAAATAAATAAGCAGCAAATGATAAATAATGGAGCAGTCATTTTCTTCTACTAAATAATGAAATTCATGTAATGAAAAAATAAACCATTCTATTTTATGTTATCTGAAAAATTGATAACTAGTTTGTAGGCTTTACATTATTCAGGTAACGGAAAATACGGAATACATTTGGGTTTGATCTGCTTCTCCCCTTTAGCTATACAACTACAAGATTTAGCAGAATATGTTTTATCTGTTCACTTTGAAACCCATAAACATGTATGTTACAAATTAGAAAAATCCAAGTATATTTTTTGGCTTTCAATGGAGTAATAGTTTTTGGCTGACTTTTTGCTTAAAAGGTAGTGTGAATAGTAACTGATACTTCCTTGAAGACAAAAAAGTATTAGCTAGTTCCTTGGTACTAAAAAATATATTTTCTGCTTGTATTTTGATATGAGATCTGTAATTAATATGTAGAATGATGCTGCCTACCTTTTTTAGTAATAATTGTTTACAAAATTAGCGTTCCCTTGCTTCCAGTTGGYGCATATCACCTTAGGCTGCTTTTGAAAGAAGGCCATGCGTCTGACATGAAGATTTACTTACAAATGTCTTAAAGGGATTTTGAAATACTTGATGTTCTCTTTTATAGTACTTGTGTTTTACAAAATGTGTTGTGTGTGCTTTAATTGTGAATTTCAGGATGGAATTTTGACTGAGCATTTCCGGTGTGGTGTTACCACACTGAAGACATTTGGCATATATTATGCAGTGCATCAAAAATGTGTTTTGTACTTCTGTTGGTCACATCTCATATGTTTTTAGAACCTCAAAAGTCTAAAAACATATTGCCAAAATGGTTGCAGGTTAATCAAAATGACATAAATTTTTGGATGAACCTGTGAGCTAAAATCGGTAGCACTTCTATCTTTTTGGTAGATTTGTATTTTTTTCCTGTATAAGTAATAAGTTTGTTAATGTAAAATAAAGGGAAAAGTGAATATAGATGAAAATTTGTCCATTGCAACAAAGACCTGGTACTATAAGAAATGCAGATCCCTCACAATTATATGCCAAGCAAGCAAACCTTGTTTTCCTTTCCCTTCTTTATTTCTCTTTGATCTAATAATTTATAAAGTTTAGAACAGTACTATGAAAATCCTGTTGAAAATATTGAGTAAAAGCCCTTAAATCCAAGTAACCTTTTGAGTTTGAAAATTATAAAGAGAAGCTAGAAAACTTTYGCTTTTTTTAACAACATTTTTAACAGTTGTGAAGAATTGGAATGTTTCAACAACTGACTAACAGACTAACAAAATAAACGCTTGAAAAGATGTTTGAGTTAAGGAAATAATGCATTTGAATTTAAATATTATAACTTGGTTTTCTGAGCTTACTGTTTGGAGATGYAAATTTTATATTGAATAAAATAATTTCAACATTAAGGAAGTGGGAAACTCTTAAAGAGAAATCAGAGTGTGTAGAAGCTACTTTTTGGATGTGAAATGACTGGTGAACTTACACCCCTATTGATGCTGTTGAAAAGACAGTTTTGTGCTGCCTAATGCTTTTGACACAGTGTTAGAAATAAAAAAGATACCATATGATAAGGAAATACGATTTTTAGTAGATAAGACCAAAGTTAGAGCATTGCRTTTCTTGTGAGAGTTAAACAAAAGTCATCTTCCTGTAAATGTGAGAGATACAGGGGAGATATAATTTATGTTCCTGTGGAAGCTTTCTGAGGAAAACTTTGGTACTTGATTTTCAAGCATCTACGCAAGGGTTAACMTTATGTTTTTATTCTTTGTATGTAAAGCTATAGAGAAAAAGAAAGTATCTTCCTTTGCTGCAACATTTCGAAAGCAAAAGCTAAGATTTAAATTCCTGGCGGGGGGAAGTTTTCAATGGGGCCCAATGGAATTTTTATCTGTAACACTCAGTTTATAAAATCTCCATAATGGCACTGAGCAAATAGTGTGGTTTAGATCTATTTTGTTGTTTTGTGTAACATAACTTTTCAAAGACTTCCAGAAAGGACCTAATAACAAAAGCTGTATTTTCCACAAGCTAAAATTGTGTGTGTGCAAATTAGAGTACATACTAGTAGAAGAGTATAATATGTATTACAGATGTATGTGTATTTCTTAAAAATAGAGCTAGACGTATGAAAAAAATTAGTAAAAATTACAGTAGGACATCAAGTAGTTGTTAAAATTATTTTTGTGTATTCAGAAAAGTACTTGTATCTTTTCACTGCAATAGTTGCTTGAGTGAAAAATCTTTCCCTTTTGGCTGGGCTTGAAATATTTTCATGTCTTTGATTTATGATGTCAAAATATAGCAGCCAGTTTAGGAGCAGCAGTGAGAGATCAAAAATATTTGATAGAATAAAACATCAATGAGATAGATAAGTAAGAATTGTAAACCATCCACAGATAAGTAAAAATCTGGTTAGTCTTATTGAAAAGGTTAATTTTATTGTTTTATAAAAAAAATTAAAAATTTTATTATATAGTCTGGCAATAAAATCATAAACTTGGGCCTATCAGAGGCTGCAGCTAGAGGTTTTGAGTAGATTACTCAGCAAGATTTGGCCACCCCCACCCTGACCAACACTGGGCAGGAGTCGCTTTCTGAAATGAAGATTATACTCTGATGTTTGTCACGTAAAGGTTAAAATGCTCTTCTAGCATGTGAGAGATCTAAGTTTGAGTCAGGTCCTGCTGATTTCACTATTGAAGTTAGATCATAACACAACTAAACAAGATGGGCAAGACAATTTGACCCTCTAGTTTAGCAGATACTTTTTTTGTTTTAACTCAACCTTGCATGTCTTATTTGCTAACAAGGTCTGATCAGAACTTACTGTGAAGTCTGTGGTGTTGAGTTCATGAAGCAGTTGAAAATATTTTGTGTTTTAGTGTCTGCCATCYTGTACCCTTAAAAAATACCTTGAATGAGCAAAATAACTTTCAGGCAGCAGAACAACAACTGAGCTTCTTCATACATGTAAGCTGCCACAATTAATTTATTTCCTCTAGTTTAATGTATTCTTTAATACTGACACCTTCGGCTGATGTGGGGGATAGCAAATTATTGTGTTCCACATATATCTGTGTGCTGAAGATTCCCTCATGTATGGATGATCTAAACATCTGTATTAGAGTCTAGTAGTCAAAGATACAGAAATTAATTGTAGCCCATGCAGTACTCTTCTGCAGCTACTTTGTGCTCCAAGGGTTTGACTCTAAAGTTACAGACTATCTGTGTCTTTATTTTTGGCAGTAAGTGACCATACGTATTCTACATGAGGCACATCAAATGAGATTTTCATAGGGAAATCTCATATCTCTGAAAAAATTATATTTTGCTGCACAGACCTTGACTGTAAATCTTTAATGTCCTCCAGAGCTTTAATCTGAGGACTTCTGTACTTTTTTCTGTCAGCTTTTCTTATTGTAATATATGTATTTATATATGGAATAAACGAAAGCACCCTACTGATTTATACACACCAGGTAGGTCACAAGTCACATTCTTCTGTACATAACAGTTATTTTAGTGTTTTGGTGGCAGAATTTTTGAACTAGAGAGCTAGCCCCAGTATGARATTACATTTGTAATCCTTGCATGCATTAAAGGAGTCCAGACTTTTTTCTCAGAGGAAACCATTAAAGCATTTGTAAACCACTAATCTGTTCAGGGATTTGCTGTTGTTTATCTAGGGCAAGCCTACCGGGTGGTAATTCTATTTTAATATTTCCTTATTTAGAAGAGACAATGTGAAGATACACAGAAAAAAATGGTATTCAAGCTAGAAATTAATCATTAAATAATCAAACTAGTATAAATGAACCCACATAGTCTAAGCTGGTGTAGTCTCATGCTTATTATTCAGAAATTTTTAAAAAATCCCAAAAAAGCAATTTAGAAAATCTAGGTTTGATCTTGAGGAAGACATCTCTAGTTACTTAAAGTTATCTTACTTGACTCAGCTGAACATGGTTGAAGTCTCTAATTACAATATTCTATTACAATAGAAAATGCCTGTGCTATTATTAAACATTTTTATTGCAGCCTTAGATGCCTGTGAATGGTACAAGTTATATTATTTGGCAACATTATTTGCAATTTTGCCTGGGGATCACTAGTTTCTGCTTGAGAGGAAAAAAAAGAAATATTGGAAATTTAGGAACATGAACAGATATTAAAAAACTTAGGTAATCAAGACTATATGCTTAAGGTATTAAATTTTCATTGAATCTAATGTTCAGTCTACAGGTGAATGTGCAAAGGAAGGACTAGATTTATGCCAATAGACAGGAAGATGATTGCATTCATATTGAGGTTGCCTAACGTGACAAACAGCCTTCAACTTGAGGAAATGAATCTCATATTTGTTTATTTTTCATTTCTGTCGCAGGAATCTATTTCAATATTTCTGTTGTTCTGGAATGTGGCACTCTATGATAGAGAATAGAAGCAACTTTTATGTGTCCTCAAATGATCTAAGGTTAAAATTAAAATTCTACTGGAAGACAATATAACTCAGGCTAATCACAGTTCAAATTCTGATGTGAATTTCTCTGTTAACAATTGGACAACAAGCCTGTATCAGTCTCTCTTTCTGAGTTTACTTTTGTGTATGAAGGGCACTTATATACACCAAAAAAAAAACCCCAAAAACAATACAACTGTCAGATGCCTTAGAGGACACAGGCGAGGGAGGAAAGGCTCAGAAAATGAAAGGCATTCTTGTAGATAAAGTAATGATATTGCCACAAAGCAGTGCCAAGAGTCTAATAACAAGGAACTTGTATTCTGAATATTTGCATTCTATCTCTGGTGTTGTAAATATGGTTACTTTTTTAGCAATTTATCATTATATTCTTGACTTCAGGGAGACAGCTATAAGAAGTGAAAAACAATTATTTTCAGAACATGTAACATATTTTTGTTTAGTGAATGCAGAGCATATGAGCACAATGAGGTGTGTGCTCCTGTTTGCTTGACTCTGACCTCATACCTTAGACAACCTAGTTGCTGAAGCATATCTGTAATATATGTATAATACCTTTTGATATTCAAAGTTTTAGTAGTATGAAAAACAGTGGAAAAAATTGAAGATATGAGAGCAGTGATTTTATTTCCAAATCTCATTTTATACATTTTCTTATAGCTAAAATTGGATTGGATGTTGTGCAAATAATAACAAATTTAATTTGATTAGTTTATGTGTGTTTATATGGTACTAATTCCCTTTTTTTTTTTTTTTGGGAGCTGGTCACATTATCCACTAAAATAGGAAACAAACTTTCTATGCCACATTTTCTAGTTAATAGGAATTTTATGCTTTATCTGCTATGTCAGAGTAATTTTCCATTCATTCTCCGTCTATCTATGCTGTCCATAGAAGATAAAATTTTTTGAGAGGCATATGCCTTGACTGTCAGTGCTGAGGTTTTTTTTAAAAAATGTTACCCTTCTGCTTTTTTTTTTTCCTTAGTTAATCATAGTGAAAATGTGAGTGAACTGTATCATGAAAAGTACATATGCTTAAAACTAAATGAGGTAAAACCAAAAAAGAAGGAAAAAACCCATTTTCACATTATCTCCTTACTGCAGGAAAAAAGTAGGGTTTTTTTAGTGAAAAAACTTGAGAACTGGAGCTTCCTTAATACATACTGAGATTTCTTTAGGTGAGTTTTCAACACAAGCATGCTCTTAGTCTTTGTAGTTAGTGCATTTAAAGTAAGAAATTGCAACCTAAGAAAGAAAACATTCTCGTTTCCAAAATCCACTGAGCCTTTTTGTAGCAGTAGTCACTCCAAGGTGCCATGCAGCAAAAATTTATCCTCATTATTAGGAGCAAAGGAGCTTCTACTCCTCAGTAACATGGCTACTGTGATGTTGATTTACTTGAAGTGTTCAGTGCACTCATGCATCTCACAGCTACAGGCAGCACTCTGAAAAGTGTCTGCTAACAGATTTTCTAGGCTCTGAAAAAACCCAACAAAATTAAGAACCAAAGGAGAGAAAACAGAGCAACTGGCATTTTTTCCACACCATTGAAACAATATTTTAGCTGTGGTGACTCTGTGTTCTGTGATTTACCCTGATAACTGTGGATTTGCTTCTGTATCTGTACATAAGCAGGGTGTTAATTCCACTGTGATTATGGAGCAGATCCACCCCTAAGCCTGGTCATGACAGGACCACAGAGAAAAAGAAACACTTCTAGCCCTGAGGAGAAATTGCAAAGGTTGGAAATGTTTGCTATTGATGTGCTGAAGAATCTGAAGATGGGATGAAAGAGATTTCAGGACAGCACATGACTGTTAGTACAGCTTTCAGCAAATGTAAACTATCTGCAATTTCAGGCTTCAAAATTTTGATGTGGATATTTAGAACAGGAACTCTTCATTTTCTTCCACTGTCATATTAACATATCTAAAATGAACATTGACATAGAAGTCATCTGTGGTTCAAGCCCAATTTACAGACAAAAACCTATTTTAAGAGGATTGCATATTTAAGAGGATTGTATTTTTGTAACTGACATTCTCAGACTTGCAGTGAGGAAGTGTATAAATATCTGTAAAATTTAAGAATTTATTTTTAATACAGAATTTGAGACTATTTAAAAGATATGGTAGGTGATTAACATTGAGAGAAATGACAAAATTTGTTCATTAGTGAATACAGCTAACAATCAAATAAGCAAACAAATCTAGCGACAACATTAACTTGAACTCATCTTGCATTTATAAGATGCTGGCTGCTTTTGATGACTGCAGTGAAACTGTTTAATAGCATCAGGAGTGTGTTTACACACAAGATGTTTTATAGACCTAGCACAAGGAATTTAACTGCTGGATGAATTTTAGGTAACATTAAAATTATTTTGAATCACTCTCACTCTAATAAATCTCATGATGGTCATTCTACTTTGCTGTTGTTGTAGGGTAAGTTGTTTTCTTAACCTGACTATCAGCTCTGTCCAAAAGTAAATTAAGTACTTCCTAGTTAGTACACTGTTAACTGTTTATTAGCTGCCATTTTATTCCTTATGTTTTTCTTTTTCTTCTTTTATAGTGTGGGTTATTTAGAAAAACAAGTTTATAGAGTCATCTGAGTAATCTTTTCCTTTTTTTCTCCTGTCAGTCCCCTCATAATAATTTTTTAAGCGTATTGATCAGGTTGAGTCAACTCGGAAAAAGAAACTGTAGTTTTAGAAATACATTCCACCATGTTTATCCTAGTTAACATCTTTGAAAAATGAACTACTTAATTAGAATCTCACAGAGAGAAGAGATGTTTTCAAGATGTGCTGCGCATAAGTATTGTCAGGCTAACTTCTGTATACATTCTGGCATGTCAGTTGGTTTGTGTATTTGGTCTATTCACCATATGTTGTGACTGTTATCTGGTAGCATGTTATAGGAGACGTGGATTTACTGTAAAATATGAGAAAATTCTCGGGCAAGGAAGAGAAAAATGCAGAGGCAGTGCTGAGAGACAGAAGACAATGAGATTACAAGTTTCATTAGGCTGGTGGCTCAAAGAGCAATCTACACTCTTTATTTTTAGTCCTTACTAGATATAGCCAAATGATTGTAGTTTCCTCAATAAGAAAATTATGTAAGTTCAAAAAAGACATGGAAGAAAGCAAGGTGGATCATAAAAATTTTTCTCCAGAGGACTGAGTATCTTCCACAGAGAACACCTCAGATGTGGTGTAGGGTACTCAGGGTTTAAACAGAAAAGCGTCTGAGACATTGAATCGTAACCCTTATGCACGTAGATACGTGGACCTTAGCACTCATTTTGTTCATATATCTCAGGACTGAATCTTGCGGCCTTTGAACACCTCATTCAAATTAGTCGTTAACCAAAAGGGGGTAATATGCCTATTTTTCCACTTTGGCTTCCTCCTCTTCCTTGGAGSATGGGGGACCTGCTTGGATAGTTTTCTGTTGATGCACAAAGAAGTGTGAATTGTTTTGTTTCCCTGCAGTGATCGGGAGAGYGCCTACTATGTAGAGAAATAAGTTTGCGTTGATGTGGCTTAATTCTGCCTTCTTGACTGGTTTATATTAAATGGAGCTTGGCTRTATTAAATAAACTTTTTAGAAAGTCAGCCCATGTAATTTTGCATATAGTGCCTTTGTAATAACACCATATTGTTTATGAAGTATCACTATTTTTGCGGTATTAATGTGTTTCTTATAGGAATAGTGCTCTGTAAAAACAGCTCCAGTCACATGATGTTCTGTRGGGAACAATGCCTTCTTAGCCTTACTAGAATTATCCTTGGATGGGTGAGGACATTGTGCACATTTAAAAAACTTTATCTCAGAAGAAATAGCAGGAGGCATTTGGAAGATATAGTTATTTAAAGCCGGAGTAGTAGCAATGGAAAAAAATGAAAAGAAAGAAGTTCTAGATTCTGTACTTATGAGTAAAAAGACAAAAGTCTCTTCTAAGGTGTTGCAAATGACAGTAGAGAAGAGCGATGTGCATGAGTATTAGTGCAGAATGAGTAGCATTCGTCATTTTTCTTTTCTGAAATTACACCAGAAAGAATAATCATTTCACTCCATGAGGATGGAAGAGATGAGGTCTCTGAACAGATTATTAGACTTCTGTATTCTGTTATGTGCTGTCAGATTTTTATATAGTTAAATCTCAACTCTGTGTGGRTTAAGAAGCTTTATACTACTGAGTACCATCACTGTGAATAGTATTGATGAAAAGCAAGCTGTGAAGGGACTTTTTAACTTTACAGTAGGGCCCTGCACTATATCAGAGACATATGGTGAAGGCTTTCTCAATATGGGGAAAATCGAAAGTATACTCAAGCTTGGACAAATTTTTGACTGAAGTTGATGGTCCTCTTCTCTTTCAGAAGTGAATCAAAATTTTATAGTGACATTGAATTGAGACTTCTCAGAATTGCAACTTGTTCAGAGCCAAGGGGCTTTTTATCCTCAGTAAATTTTATTGCCTTCAAGTATTTTAAATGTGAGCTGTTTTAGTATCCTGTGTCCTCAGCAAAAAATCAGGATACTATCTATTACAGTCTTAACCACTTTACCTGGTCAATTTTTTCAAGTGAATATCTTCCAATGGAGAGTTTTTTCTAACAAATTTATATTTTCTAATAAAAATCTATGATACATTATCTGATTCTGGCTAGAACAGTCTTTCCAGTCAGCTTCATTCCATRTGATCGTTATTCTCTCAAGAGCCTTAGCATCAAAATGCTTACTACTGCATTTTAAACTCATCTGTGACCCTGAAGTGTACTGAATAGTAAAGAAAGCAACTGAGATGCCTTTTTCTGTATTTTGTGATTTTATGACATGTAGGAAAACTTGCAGTGTGACTTGAAAATCTTAAGGTAAAGTTCTCTCTAGCAGAAAACTGTATTTTCCTTAACTGATCACCAGAATTTTTTATTCGTTAATAATTTCATTAATTTTCTTTGATTTTATAAAGTACTTGTCCAAAGCAGAAAACACAGTGTTTTTTGTAATGTTCATTATTAGAATGCCTATGAAAAGGAAGAGTTGATTTTTGGGCAGAGTTTGGTTATTCCTTCATGTTTCTGAGTGCAATACGTCTTCATTACAAGTTCAATTTTGATTTTGTGGWATCACTTGTCATATGTTATGTAGACCTGATGCATAGGATGCCTAGCAAACAAAGCATGAGGACAACTGTAGTACAGCAAAATATTTTTTTCGTGACAGGTTGACTTTCCCTAATGAAATATTTAGCTTTACTATTAAAGACATGCTTGAGCCTTTTTAAATAACATATTTTATTCTTCCTTGCCTTTTTAGTTACTTCTCTTTTTAGATCAGTTTCTTACATTCTTTTTTTCATATTGAGRAATTGCTTATTTTATTAACTATTACTCTAAAGTACTCTAATTCTTATTCTTTGAATTGTTCACAGGATTATCATACCATGTATGGGGAACATGATAAAAAAAAGATTAACAATACCTTGTAGACAAYTTAAAACTGTTTTACTTTGGTTTTAACCTTTAGGTGTTATTTTTATTTAATCTTTAGGCATGTTGCTCACTTGAAGGCAGCATAAAAAAAACTATTATGCAGAGATAGGATTTACTTGATGAATATACCAACTAATAAAATTTGGTGAAACAYGATATTTCCTCCCTTCTGGTTTAAAGAAAAATCTATGAGTATTTGTCAAGTACTGTCAAAAAAGGTTGACTTAACAATGAGAAGACGACCCTGATGGGTACAAGAGTAATTTAGATATTACTGGGGGATTGATTTTTTTTTAACACTAAAATATCCCTAAATTTTTTTTCTACTTTTGTTACATTGCAAAGATACAACAGCATTTGATATCCAAACAAAAAGTGTTGGAATTCTAGGCTCAATAATCGAACATGTGAAAACATTTTAGATCTTCTCTGCAGTGACAGAAGCACTGGATTTTTTTGAAGGGCCTTTGATATGCTCACAAGTCCATTTTTACCATTTTAGTCTAATATTTTGATTTCAGAATGGTGATTTAATGAGAATGAACTTTTGTTCAAAATTTTAATGCTATTTTGGAAAAGAAAGTGAACTGGATTTGCAGAAGGGATATATGCAGTGGTTGATGCACCCTCCTTTTGCAYAGTCCTTGCATCTCACACAAGAGATTTTTCAGGGAGATTTTTGGCAACTTGACTCACTTTTCTTCTTAACTGGAATAGATGAGCTGTGACACCTTCCACTAAATTTGTGCCCATTTCATAGAAACAAAGATCTCCATGAAAAATCTACTCACTGCTTCTTGAAGGGACCTTTGTGTTCTATATATTTATAATTGCCTTTATTCTCAGGAACTATTTAATCATCAGTGGTTTGTACTTTGTCTATGCTAAATGTTGATATTAATGTGGTCTGGATGTTGTTTTGCAGTTTTCCTTTTGATCCCTCAAAAATATTCCACTTAAAGAGGAAGTGGAATCTGATTGCAACTTAAATGCATRAATATACAGTTTTAAATTGGAGTTCTGTACAGAGAAATTTTATTAAGCTTGAATGTTTCCTCTTCTCTATGAACAGATTGACTCCTCTACAGATCATCACCTCATTCTGAACCTAGTCAGAAGAAATCCATAGGCATCCTGCTTTGTTAGGCGCCAGTTTTTAGTTTTTGGAGTTGTTTCTCATCTCCCTGTAATTCTTAGAGATATTATGTTTACAAACTRTTCATTTCTCACATAGCAGGAATACAAAACGTGTTTCAAAATTCATCCATTGTTTGTAAGAGCGTGAGTCAGATATGTTGGCCTAGGTGGACTCAAATACTGGCGTCACTTTCTGTCACAACTTCCAGAATCACATAATAATGGATTTTGTTATTGTTCTACTAGAGAGGTAGAAATAAATACAGAATAATAAAGCTACCTGCCAAAGCTTTTCACATTAAGCAACCTTTGATTGRCTGAGCATAAAGGTGTAGGTGTTTGTAAATTGTGAATCTCAGAAAGAGAGAAYTTTCTTTTCTCTGTCATTGGAACAAATGAAAGGATAGTAGAAAGGAAAGAAAGTTTCTGGAGGGAAGAAAAAGGAAATGTTAGGCCAGAACACCTTATTTCCCCCAAAAGATCCACTATCTWTTTTTTCAACTGTGAGAATGGGTGACAGTCACAGCAATAAAGCAGATTTTCATGARGAATGAGAGGAAAATAATTTATTTTTACCCTACTACATTTCCATTTTATTTTTCAGAAAGTATAGCAGTATTAGGAAAAGCAGAGAGTTCCAGAATAACATCTTACTTTCTCCRTTACAGAGAAGAATGCAAGTTTCCTTTGCTCTTTATGCTTCCCTGTTTAAGGACAAGCTATGTGTATTATATTAAAACATTCTTGAAAAATAGCTGTCAATAACAGCTCTTTTCACCTCATGTACTTTCCTTTGTTTTCTCTTTTTCAGAATTACACACATTGCTATATATTTTGTACTGAGAAC
This sequence comes from Cardinalis cardinalis, assembly GCA_014549065.1. Lineage (NCBI taxonomy): Eukaryota > Metazoa > Chordata > Aves > Passeriformes > Cardinalidae > Cardinalis > Cardinalis cardinalis. Next base: position 5,369,562 of record JACDOX010000035.1, on the reverse strand, counting down.
ACAGTTCATGTCAGTATTTCATAAATTTAGTTGTGTAATAGACTGGAATTCACGGTTTATAAAACAGTTAGATATGTATACTAACRTAGGGATATAAAGTTATATGCCTGATGATAGATGTTACCAAAGCTATTCATAAAAAGCACTTTTTCAGTTTAGCCTCAGATTTTGTTGATGTTTATCCTTGAAAGTCTGTGTCAGCATCAGCACTAAACTAAATCTAGTTGTTAATGCTATTTGAGTTCATTTTATGAGACATTGTATAAAATGAATTATGCATTATTTTATGCTCACTTGCCATGGTGTCTTTTAGWATTTAGATTTCATTTTATTTCATTTCACAGTTTTATTTAACACTTGAATTGTCATGGTCTTGGGGTGTTATATTGTTTTTGACTTCAGCTTAGGGTCTATAGACCTTCTAGTTTCCTCCCATTTCTTCACAGGCCTGTAACAGCTTTWCTGCTTTGTTTTTACATCTCTTCTTCAGGGAAGCTGCTTTTTCAACAAGATTGTTTCAGAATAGTTCAAGATACAATAGTATCAGAAAAATAAACAGTGAGTTTGTTTAGATGACTATTTTCTAACGTTGCTCTTATTCTAGGGGGAATGTAGAAATTAGTCTTTTTGCACATTCCAGTCCTAATCACTAGTTTCTTTTGAGAACTACCATGCTTGAGGGAATCATCCTGCTCACAAAATTTCATGATCTCAAGAAACAATTGCCAAATCCCTTATGAATACCTTTTTTCCTTTTCTTAGTGTAGGAATTCATACTATTCAAGGCCCAGAATTTACACCTGGCTGAATGAAGGCCAAATTGGATTTTCATGGAACACATTAGGATAGCTGTGCAAAATAAGGTTCTAGTGGAGAAGCAGCAATGAAAACACACATCCTTGCTTTACTTTACACTGGTAAATTTATTTATTWATTTATTTAGGTATGGAAGAGGAAAAACCCTGTTGTTCAATATAAGGCCTCTGGGTTTTATTTTGTTTTGAAAACTGCTTACTTTATTTAGCTTTCTCATTTTCTTAGAAAAATCAGAAGTTAAACTATTTTCTGCATGATCACTGAAAGCTTGAATCAAGTCCACAGAGAACCCTTGAATAACACAAACCAAAGTGGAGAGTTCAATTGAAGTCTAGAACAGATAAATGTTTTAAATAACAGCAGGTTAAAATATGAATGGTTGATATTTTAGTCTTCAATTATTTCCCTTTTCTTATGTTTAAGTTATTGGCAAAGAAATGCGATGTCTTATGCATAGAAGGATAGTCTTACCATTGGAAAACATTTCGAATATCTTGGTATTGAAAACAAGTCGTGGTGGACATGCAGATTATTACCACATATGAAATCATATCACRGACATGTCTTTTTTCGAAATGCTTTGGCTGAATCAAGTAAACAAATGAAACCTGAAAATTTACTTTTTTTTGACTGTGTTTTGTGTATGTCCTTAGATGCAAACTTAGGACCCAAAATCACATGCTTAAGATTTTTCATTAATTTTTTTCCTGTCTTTGTGTCTTCCATCAAATATAAGTTAATGACTGGAGAACTGGCTTCCCATAGCTTGGACAGGTATATTCTTCACTGGGTAATAAACTGTCTGGATGGCCAGGCCTGGTGAGTGATGGTGAGTTGCATCCATTTGGTGGGTTGGTCACTGGTGAGATTCTCCAGAGCTCAGTATTTGGCTCAGACCTATTTAGTGTCTTTACTGATGATCTGGATGAGAGCATTGAGTGCACCCTCAGCCAGTTTGCAGGTGACACCAAGGTGGGCGGGAGTGTTGATCTGCTGGAGGGCAGAAAGGCTCTACAGAGGCCAAGACTTAAAAAAGCCAAGTGCTGGGTCCTGTGCTTGTGTCCCAACAGCCCCRTGCAGTGCTACAGGCTTGTGGCAGAATGGCTGTGACAAGGACCTGGGGGTACTGGTTGACCACCAGCTAAACATGAGCTAGTGTGTGYCCAGGTGGCCAAAGAAGGCYAGTGGCATCTTGGCTTCTATCAAGAATCGTGTGACCAGTAGGACCAGKCCATGATCATCCCCCCAGACTCAGAACTGGTGAGGGCACTTCTCAAATCCTGTTTTTTGTTTTGAGTCCCTCGCTACAAGAAAGACTTTGAGGTTCTGCAGTGTGTCTGGAAAAGGGCAGTGTAGCACAAGTCTGATGAGAATTGGCTGAGGGAGTTGGGGTTGTTTAGCCTGGAGAAAAGGAGGTTCATGGTGGACCTTATTACTCTCTACAAGTGCCTGAAAGAGTGTTGTAAGTGGGGATTGGTTTCTTTCAAGTAAAAACCAGTAGGAAAAGAGAGAAAGGCTTCAAGTTGCATTGATGTGGGTGTTAGATTGGATATTAGAAAAAATTACTTCACTGAAAGAGCAGTCATTGGAACAAGCTGTCCAGGAGAGTGTTAGAGTCACCATACTTGAAAGTGTTCAAAAAGGTAGATGTGGCRCTGGAGGATGTGTTTTATTGTTGAAGATGGCACTGTGGTGTTAACAGTTGGCCTCAGTGATCCTAAAAGTCTTTTCTAATCTTAATGATTCAATGGTTCTATGGGAAATTGATTTTTAAAAGCATTACACTGTCTGTGTTTCTAGGTTGGTGATTATTCCCTCTAGAAGTCTRAATTGGACTGAAGCTTCTTCCTCTCTCTCACGTATTGGAATAAAGAAAATAAACTGAAGTTAGCCAGAATTATCTTAAATATGAATTCAGATCTGAGATAGGAGTAGAGCCATTGCTGTTGACCATTAGATTCTGAAACTGAAAATAGGGAAAAAAAAGTAGTACTTGATCCATCTGCTGTTTCTTATGCTGTGTATTGTCTTTTACTGTATCTCTTGGATATTGTTATGAGATTACACATTATTTTTAGATAAAAGGCACTAAATAATCCCTGAGAAATTTTCAAGAAAGCACAATTTTAATTTTTTATTGTACTTTTTATTAAAGCACAATATTAATAGATAATAATGTTAGAAAAAATACTCTATTTACTAAACACTTTTTGTCAGTTGTTTTCTTACACATTTATTCAGTATGACGGCATGACTTCTCAGTTTTACGGTACTTGAGTTAAGCAAATGCCAAAATAAAATGGCAAATAGTCCACTTAAAGGGGGATAAAAAGGAACTGAAACAAACCAAGTAAAACCCAGACCTTGAAAGTCTGAAGAATTTAGTCATTAGCACTTGGAATGCTTTCTGTGTTAGCTGCAGGAATTTCATGGTACTGACACAACTTCAGATGGTGCACTTAGCRCTTTGCTAAATCATTTGCACATTTTTATCTGTTTCAGCCTTGGAAATCTTCAGTTTCTCTTTTATCATAGCACACAGGTATCAAAATATAGGAAAATGTACCTGATTCTGAAAAAACAGTTTGACTTGACTGCAATGCAGAATCTACAGAACTTTTTTTTTTCTTGCAGAGTTAATTTGTGGTGCTCTTGTGGTGTCCCTGTGAGCAGAATATTACTGTAGAGACTTCTGTCTATTCAAAAAAGTTCTTCAAGAAGGGAAATGTGGGAAGGGAGGTCATATAATTCTTGTGGRGATGAGAAGAGGAAGATAGAAAATCAGTACCTGCATATTGTCAAGCGTACATGCCCAGACAAAATCACTCCAATGAAGTTGTGTTTGAAAAATATAGGCCATATACACTGATGAATATTGTTTAAACTGCCTATTAAATTCAGGAGGGAAATGAAAAATAACTATAAAGGAAATATGTAGCATTTTTTCAAGGTACTGGGCTTTTCCACCTCCTTTTCAAAAAAGGTGCAAGAGCTCCAGAAAGCTTTACAAATACATTATCCATAATTTTTCTGTTTTCTAGTATTTGTAGTGCTAACAGAATTCTGTGAAATTCRTTTACAAATACATGTGCAGCAATGCTGTTAAAATGTCTTTTAGCTTTAGTTGAACATTCAAAAAGTGATCCAGGTTAAATTCTGTATGAACTAAATAATAGGTTTAAAGACTCAACAAGAAGTTTGTCTTAGGCAGTGTGACTGGAAATACACTAATGCTTAAATTCYTCAGAAATAGSTATGGCRGTTAATGGATTAAACTGCTTTAAACATCATTCTTATTCCTACTTGTACTTTTTTTTTTTCCCCTAGACTGTAATACTGTGCTACTTCATGTGCATACAAAATGAAATTAAGACAGTAAAATAATTTCTGCCATGACTTAAAATGGATTATATGAATGTTACCTTACCATGTAGTATTGAAAAGAAAATCATACAGTTATATTTCAGTCATGCTTGTGCATAAGGATAAATTTATAGTGTCAAGAGGTAAATGTTTAATGGCAAACAAAGCCAGTTATCCAGGTCATTCCAGCAACTTTGAACTAATGAGTCATTTCACACAGATCTCATATAGGTTTGTTTGACAGTTTCCAAAATGCTGTAAAGGCAGCATTTAAGAATGACAAAAAATCTATTGTGGATTATAATTTCAGTCATTCAACTAAACTGTTTATGAGTAAAACAATTGTAAAAATTTAGTTACAAAGGCATTGCTGCTTTCAAAGGATTTGTGATTAAATATTTATTTCTCCTTCAATTAATAATTTAGGGTTGCCAAGTATAAACAGGCTTTGGTGACCTGAAATGACTTTCAATTCAGTTAAATAAATAAAAAAATACAGTAGCTCAATATAATTATTCCCATGGCAAAGTTTATTTCTTTTATTACAAAGAGTAAATTTATATCTGTGTATCTCGCTTCGTAGATTTCTTGAAATTACCTAAGAAAGTATGATGTGCAGCAAACTCTTTAGCTTTACTAATGGGCATGAAAGTTAGTCTTGCTTTTAGAAACTCCATATACAACAAGTATTATAACAGGATACTCATTTTCATTCATTTGAAATATTTCTGCACTTCAGTATCTAAACCACTGAAACAACAGACAGGGCTTGGTAACTGTGGTGGCCAGAGGTTTCAGTTTAACACTCTGCCATTTTCTAGTGGGAACAAATGCGACAGATGAACCCGAAAGTTAATCATCACTAGAAATGTTCTTCTGGGCAGCACTCCATTGAATAGAAGTTTAAAGTTATCTTTTATGTTTTTGTACAATTAGTTCTGCAGCTTGTATTTCTTAAATGCATAATAAGGATTATCTATTACTATAGCTCTAGATTGATTCTTATGTAGAATGCTGGTGGTTTTTATCAAATTCTATTATTATCTGTGAAAAAAGTTGTATTTTTTTCCAAGTTTAGAAGGGAAATTTGTCACTAGACAGAAGTTATATCAACTAATACAAAAAACATGACTGTTGAAATATCTGACTAGAATTTTTCTTTCTGTTGAAAGCTAAATGCTTTCTCGTTCGTAAAGATATATATGGTTTTCTCATAAGATTGATTTTCCATGAAGTAGGCGAGAGGACTGTTTGCGTTTTGACTTCAGTTTGCTTTTACATATTTATTAGAAGAGAATAATCGATTTGATAGCAAACGATTTCCATAAAGACTACTGGGTATAAAATTGAAACTGTGTTACTCAGGTTTAGCAGGAAAACTATACTTTATTCTCTTTTATTCCCTAGGAATTATATATCACGGAAAATATCTTTAGTATAAGCACAGAAAAATTTTTCAGTAGTSACATTGCTAGACTGAATCACCTCACTCGGGCATTATTTTCTGTGGAAGTAATCACTTATACATTTATTTGAGTGGGCATCTCTGGTTTTTCAGGTATTTTTTAATAGACATGCATAGATGTAGACATAATTTTAAATGGATTGTTCAGGTAGACTATTCTCATATGTCAAGATAAAGATTTTAGATACTTTACTTTTTCATATATTTTTTTATTTTCATAGAGCAGTGTTCTCTTCTTAAAGAGGTCTGGAAAAGCATTTTGCATTTTTGTATTAATACCACTTAGATTTCAGTGTGATTTTTAATATTTCTAGGTATTTTGGGTTAATTCTAACATCTTCAGAAAAAAACCCCACAACTTTGGTGAATATATGGAGCAGGTAGGATTGGTCCTGCTCTGGAAAAAAAAAAAGATAAGAGGTGTATACACAGTGCATGGGACTCTGCATCAAATTAAGCTTACTTCAAATGGCAAAATTAAGTCAGGAAAGTTCAAGTATAATTAAGAATATTTTCTTCTAGCAAAGTCCAGAGGGAAATATTATTTACAGAAACATTATTTTTAAAATTCCCTCTTATCGCTGAAATATTTACCTTTTGAAGGTTGCTTTTTGGGGCTTTTTGGTCTGTCGGTGTTTTGTTTTGGTTTTTWTTCCTTTCAGAATTCCACACATGGTCATTGGTGTCAAAGTTTGTTAGCTCTGTGTCTCTGAGGGCTATACTTATATATACAAATGTGTAGTGTTTTKCTGTTCTTTCTGAAGGGCTTGTAAAGTTCGTGTCTCACCTTAATAATCTTTAACTTTCCTGTGTTTGTTTCACACATGTAAAGGAGATGGAAATTATTAGTATCTTACTGCTTTTGTAGAAGAAATTGAATGAGAAATTTCATATAACARAAATTTCGTGATATTCTTCTCCATATATTCTTTTCTAAAATGTGCCACTGATTAAGAATTTGGATTACAGCACACACACCYACGTGCCCTTTGTGGGATTATTAATGCCTGGAAAATCTCTCAAAGCTCCCATAGTGTTCCTGTACTGGGTCTTTCTGTCATGAAAGCAGCCCACATAATACTCTTATTGGTGACCACAACAGTGCTGAGTTGAACACTGAACATTCTTGAATAATGTAAAGGCTTTTCTATTTCCACTCTGCCCCTCTGAAAGCAGGAAGCTGGGAGAAGACATGGCTGGTGGAGCTGGCCCAGACTGCCCAAAGGGSATCCCACTCCATAAAACATTCTGCTCAGTGATACCAGCTGGGCAAAAGGAGGAGGATGGACTGGAGGGGGGGAATGTTGGTGGTTAAGACATGGCCCTGTTACTTCTTCTGTCTTCCAGAAGATGGCTGGGCRTCTGCCTGCCAGTGGAAATTAATGAATAATGAATGAATTCCCTAATGAATGAATTCCTTCTGTATTCCTGTGACAGTGAGCAAGCAATCGGGTGGGCAGTATGTGGTATACAGCGCCAACCCACCACAGTTCCTTAGTAACAGCTGGGAAAAAATGGACAGTGTAAAATTTATTAGGAACAAATGTTTCACATCAGTGAAACATTTGCTCCTAATACATGCTGAAAATACTTGACATTTCTTTTTTAGCTTTCCTTGAACAGAAATGGTGCTGCACTTTAACCATATGGTTTAAATGCTGCTCAGTGTGTGTGCTACTTTTTCTACTACAGGTCCTTGGGGAAGGTGGCAAAAAGACATCACAGATTTATCTGTAAGAAGGGCTTTGAAGTTAAAAACTCCAGCAAAACAGTGTTGTTTCAATGTCTAACACAGGAATTGATTAATACCTGTAATGTGGTATGCTAGTTTTTACCATGGATAATTGAATTACCTATTTCATGGCAGCTACTTGATCAGGGATGAGTTAAATTTTCTCTTTATAATGTTGTTTCATACAGAAGCATATTTAATCCCAGGAAAAGCCATATATAGCTATCAAGGAAACAGTAGTTTTTTTACTATACTATTAGATCAAAATGGACAAATTAGTTGTTCATATGAAWAGTTTGCCAGAAAGGAACAATTAATATTATTGTGTGATATGGAAGTTACACCTTGCTTCTTGAAACCAAATCCTAGCAGCCTTCCTAATTTTAGCTAAGTAAAAGAAAAATTCTAGTCAATAATTTACTCAAACTTGTGGTTGTTTTCATCATTGTTGCTAAAACTAATCAGTTTGGCTTGTGAATAACAAAAAAAAAAAAAATGTTTTGTCTGACTGAGAACTAAGCTAGCCCTTTGTGATATTCATAAAGCCTTATTTCAAATAAGCATTAAACTGTGTGAAAGGTTTTCAGACTATGACCTTTTCAAAACTGCTGTCACTATGATGCACATTTCCTGATCTTCCTGACACTGGGTGATGTGTTTGGCAGAATAGAGGATTGCCTGCTGTGCTGCAATTGAAAAGCAATCAACCATTTGAATAAGGGTCCATGTATCCGTGATGAGGCAAACGTGTAATTTGTTTCCTGCTTTGTGTTAAAGAAACTCTTTTTGCTGCTGGTTTGATGTTAAATGAGTTATAAACATTTTTCAAAATAAAGATGTGTGAGAAAGGCAAACACAGCTAATGCTAATCGGAGCTAAGGATTTAATTGAAAGTAATGAAGTGCTGGCTTGAAACTGCTCGAAGACATCAGTCTATATTTACACTTAGAGCCAGCAGTGCTCCAGATCTGTTCAGCAGTTTGTGTCAGACCTGTGTGCATTTTCCATTCCCCTCAGGTAAGGCAAGTAGCATGTCAGGAGCCCACAGACCATTTTATAAATTTAATGGTCACTGCTCAAATGTAAGGGTGGTGATTAATGAAGGAGATTTTTACAAGGTTCAATATTGTGCCCAAGAATCACCTCCTAGCAGTGAGAGAGAATTGGGCAACTCCTTTTTGGTTCCCATCAGCATGAGGGCTGTGCTTGTCAGGAGAGTAGTGTCACCTGAGGGAGCTGGCAGGTGAGGTGGCACACAGGACCTTGCTGTGTGGGCACAGGGCCAGAGCACTGCTCTGCACCACTGGGATGGTGACATTGAATTTGGTACAGGCAGAAATCTGAACAGGCACCTCACAGCAGCAAAGGCTCCTTAGTAGAGTTGTCACAGRCATTTGCTCTGATATCAAACAGGTGTTTCACAGCCCTGTTAGTGAGCAAGAAAGTTCACAGAGGCAGGARCATGTGGAAATGCTTTGTAATTGCAGTAGGCAAGGGTCGGGCAGCTGCTGAGCCCCCTGATGTGAGCACCTGGAGTGGAGCAAGCCTATAAAGGGGTTACTATGAGGATGAGAGAGGCTCTGGAAAGAAGGAAAAGTTTCTGCCAAATAAGCAAAAGAGGTTTTTGTGTAGTTCTGGTTGTATTGTAACTTGTCATTTTCTTATGTGGCATTTTTTTTCTTGGTCTTCAATTTCATTCAAGTAAAGGAGGTATGATTTGATTTTTCTCTTTTCTGAGGAACCTAAATTCTGTCAATTTTGCTGAAGATGGCTTCTRAGTGCTTGCAAGAAAAGCAATGATTATATGATCAAAGATGCTAACCTGACTGTTTCTGGCTGAGAGATGCACTTTTATAGGAGGTTTCAATATTTCAGGTTAATAGCTAGGCAATTCAGCATTTATAGATCTCGTTGATATGACTTGGTATTATTTTGTTCTCCTTTTTCTTACTGTAGTTTTGCAAATTAGTTCCTTTAAAATTGTGGCACGTTCTCATAATTTGTTCCCACTTACCTTTATAGGGCAAGAAGAAAGTCACTTCATTTGAATATAGAGTCCCTATTCTCCTAAGTGTATTTAGGCTTGACTTTTAAGGTTGAAAAAAATCCTGTACAGTCATAATGTCTGTGTCAATTTCTGTAAGTTGGTCCTCAGTGATAAATACTGAGTCCACCAGAAGATCTCAATCATGTTCTATGGAGGTGTAAATCTTTACAATACTTCCAGTGCCCCTCCTGGGAAGGAAAGAGGAAATGTAGATGTGTGTCTGAGGGCCGAGGGGGAAGGAAGGAAGGGACAGTACAGGACCCAGCCAAAAAYTTATTTTACACGCAGGCAGAATAGACTTCAGTATAAAGCGCTGGATCTTACTTGGCTGGGGCTGAAAGAAAACCATGCCACAGGAAGATAATGGTGAGCCATGTGTATGATTTTCTTTCACTCCTGCAGGCAGGAGCAGGGCTGAGGGCTGTTTCTGAGGGCCATGGGCTGCAGCTCCTCATCCTGCCCCTGCATGGCTGTGGGGCTTTTCTTTGTCCTTGCTTCCCACCCTCCCATCTTTGACCCACTAGTTGTCTTCAGTTTGTTGAGATAYGCACTGTTGCATTGTGGAAATTCATTACTATAATCATTATATTGGGAAAATTTTCAAGATTTTTTAAATTTACTCTCAAATAATCCATTCTTTTCTTTAAATTTTATCCACTTCCCAAAATAAAAAAACCCTAAATTTAGGAAGAGTTCTGGATAATGAGTAGTGTGGATTTAGTGTCATGTTGAGTCAATGTAATTACAAGTTTTTCTGGCTAGTGAAAAAAAAAAAAGTTCAAGGACTGTTGCTAAAATGCTACAGTTCATAAATAGAAAAAGTCTAGAGCTTTACTATTTATGAGCAGATTCTCACAGGTTGCACTGGGGTCTTGCTCAGTGTTAATGCCCTACAAGTCTTAATGGTAGGTGGTGATACATCTTATTTGCTATTAAAACCTGAGATTACAATGAACACTTACTAAAATAAGGATTACAGTCTTGGTTGGGCCTTTCATAGATAGTGTATTAAGCAAGATACAGCTGTAGCGGTGGAATTGTAATTTACAGAATGGTTTTAAGTAGAAGAGGGGGAAATGGGACTACAGGTCTTTTGACCCCAGAAATTACCATTAGTTATTTGCACACAAAATATCACTGCATTATCTTGAAAAGTAGCTACTGCTTTGTTTTCTGTGACATGTGGGTGATGCAGCAAGTTAGGATAGAAGCCATGAATGTAAATTGTGTTGTCAGGGAAGTAAGAAAACAGTCTGAGTTTGTGAGAGAATGCTCAGTGCACAGAAAGCCTGTGGCCAACTGTAGAACATGGTGATTCATACTCATGAATTTCCAAAGTTTCACTGTGCAATGTTTCTCTACGCTGATTAGATAAAAGGGTAAAKTATCTGTGTGTATTTCTGTGAGTCTTTAGCATGCTAAAACATCAGCTTAATTCCCAGATGTAAATGWATCAAACTGTGACCTACAACTTGCTCAGCTATGGATGCTGTTGAAATATCCTTTAAATAGGCAWCCTGTATGAGGAATCCCAACTGAAAACTTGAAATTATTTGGGGTTTTTTGGGATTTGTTTTGTTTTTTTTTAAAGTTAAAGCTATTTTACTTTACTGTCTAAAAATGAAAACTTCTGCCCTTCGATTTGGTGTCTGTTTAGAGCTTGAAATTTCAAGGGGATCTGAAAAATCTATATGACTGTTTTGGGATTATTACGTTTATAGGGATAGTTCTTAAAGTGAGATTTTTTTAACTTAAGGGTGTGATAATTTGAATGTTTCTTATTTTCAGATGGAACAAAGTACATTTTGTTTCCTTTAAAAATGTGTAAATATAATACTTTTTTAAGCTGAAAATTCAGAGTTCATAACTCATATGGGTACATGCTTTCCTGTTTTTGTATTGTGGCATTTGTCTAATGTAGACTTGCCTAACATCACATAAGAAATAACTTTTTGCTGGAAAAATATTTGCATTCATGGCTAGATTATTTGTCATCCCAAATTACTGGCTTTCAGTCTCTTAATATTGAATATGCTGCTTACCTTCTCAGCTAGATTACTGAATTATATCTAAATATGGCATCCTAAGTTCTTCTCAGACTAATTTACTTTCTAAAACGTGTTCTTAGATAGAACAAGAGCCTTCTGAAAAGCAGTGTTTGTGATGATGATGGTATCCTGAATGGGTGCTGTACCCTAAGCAATTTTATCCCAGGAGACTTAGCTACACTGACAGTCAAGTAAACCCAACCAAACAACAAAAAAAATCCCCAAAAAACCCCCAAGAAACTGAAAAAAACCTCATTTATTATCAAGGTATCAAAAGTATACCTCCCATAATAATATATCCAGGAACAAATAGTAATAGTGTCAATTTCCTGATGGCGACTGAAATAGCCAGCCATTCATGGATGGGCTGCATGYCACAGCCCACGTTGGTTTAAAATGTAGTTTCTTTTTTGTTAATGGCAAGATTCCTGTAGCTTAGTAGCAGTTCTATGCCAATATTAAAATTATGGAAGTACCATTTTGGAAACAAAAAATAAAATGAAGGATTTGCCAAATATAGTGGTTTTTGCAATTTGGCCTTGAGCAGTGAAAACCAGCAGAAATTGGTTTTACTTAATCTGGGTTTTGGTTGCTCATTTGTTCTTTTAACTTACATCTAAACCCATTTCTTGGTATTTCTCAGTACCTCTTTAGATTGATTATTTGTTTGCATTTTAATAATTTGGTGCATATTTAATTCAAATTTATGGTTGTTAGCATTTTGTCACCTGTTTTGGAATTGCATGGATTTATTTCTTTGCTGTGAGTAATCTGGTAACTGCAGTTTGGTGGAGTGCTTCAGAGTACATTTCTAACTGTTTTTTCTTAAATATGTACTGTAAACACCACATAGCTGCTCCTTCTCAGGGCAGAACAGTGTCTGTTAAATATGCTAAAACTTATGGCTATAACATAATGCTGACTGAAGGCTTTAGATTGTATCTGGAGAAAGAAGCCTGTTTCTCTTGAGATTAGTGGGAATTTTCCCACAGACTTGAGTTGAAGGAGTTGCATATGCAGTGATGTATGCAAATATATGTATTGTTTTGGAGTAGTTAATGGTGTAAAATGAAAACATTTATAAAACATTTCATAATAAATACAGTTTTTCATTAAGGCAGAAAAGTTGCTTGTTTATTGCTGTACATAATTGGTATATGTTGACAAATACCAATATTATAAATATCAATATATGTAATKTAAATTATTCTCCCTTATCGGAAAGAAGGTGTTTTGCATTCAGACATCRGATTCAATCATAGTGCTAGGATGAAGTCCCAAGAGAAGTATTAAATAAGTTCTATTTTCATAACATACAGCATAGCGTATTTTTGAGTCACCACATGTCTCTCAATAATTCAGAGCAGTTGTCAGATGGATTTGAGATCTTTATCTTCAGTTCAGAAAGCATAAATAATAATGGTTTATGTACTTTGTCCTCAAACTGTAACARTTCCATCACTTCAAAGAAGTTCTTACATTCTGTAATGTGAATACGTGACCTGTGCTGTAAAACACTCTTGGATATTCCAAACCTTTACCTGAGCTTAGCTTTAGTATAAAAAAAAAGGGAAATTTGGTTCACGTTTATTTCTGTCAGTCTATGTCTGTTGCTTATGTATGGTGGTGATACATTGGCACAAGGAGGAATACTTTCAAAAACGGGAAAAATTTAATGTTGAATTGGATTTTCCTGTTTCAAGTCATTTTGGTGCATAAGCAGGTAAAGCCACCATCAGCTGGGTCTTTACATGTGTATAAAAATCACTGTGGCTTAGTTATATCTGCCATACAACGCCTGATGTGAACCTGTAGTCCTCTCAACTTTGTGCTGAAACTGTTACCAAGTAATATAGCGAAAGCATGCCATTAGAGCCAAATTTCGTGGTTGTGTGCTTTCTGTAGTTCATTTGTCTAGAAAATTTGTGCTGTGTGAGAAAGCAAGAAATCAAAGCATGGTTGTCTAATAGACCCATAGGCTTCAGAAGAAAAASTGGTGAGATTTTATATCTGCCACTGAAGTGAAGAACATAAATTCTCAGTGGCTTGAAGAAATGTGCTTCAAGTTATTGTATTGACATATTAACATTTTGCTATAGAAAATGAATCTAGAATGATCAAATTACTACCAAATTATGCATTGCAATTTGCTTCTTCATGCTATTTTTATATGGGTTAGCCAAGGATGGATTCAGCTAGGATGTGAGGATAAGGAAAGTATTGCAAGGTATTGGAATAACAGGTGTTTTCTCTGGACATTAGGAATACAAAGCAAGAGAATAAAATTAAGTAACTGTGAAGGGCAGTGTCTGTTCCTGCATTTGGAGGCATTTTAGTATTTTTATACATATTTTATGACACAACTATGTTATCAGAAAACCCATTTATTGATAATTGCAATTACAATTTTGCTTTCATATTCCCCTCGTTTTCACATCATTCACTTTCTCTTGCCAAGAAGCCATAGCTAGTTCTGTGGCAGTCAAGATGGAAGCTGGGCATATAATAAGGAAATATTCCTGTGCACTGAACTTCCCCTTTCACCAAGAGATCTACTACTGACAACAGTGCTTATCTTACATGGTGGCGGCAGCACTTTTAGGATAAAAAGCAGATGGCTTTGGTAGCCTAATGTAGACAATCCATTTCCTTATWTTAGGAGCAGAAGGAACTGAAAATTGTGGCCAGCAGAAACTCCTCTATTTCTACTGCAGCAGTCTTAAAGCTCTGTTTGCCATCCAAATCACATTTGTCATAATTGAAATAACACTTAGAGGTTCCTGTGACTCCTTCTAGCCACCATTCACTTGATATATCAGTCCTGCTCTTCCATGCTCTGTTTCCTGAAATGTCATTGTAATGCCACCACAGAGGTTTTGTCATTTTTTTGTTTTTAAGTTCTCCATATTGATTCAGAGCCCTGATTCTGCTTCAGTTCTTCTCATGGATCAGTCTCAAGGTGTAAATGTTCATTTTATCTCCCTGTCAGAGTTTGTGGAGTTTCTGGATGATGCTATTAATCACATGGTTTAGATTCAGGTAGTCTTGCAAGGAGCATAGAGTTAGATTCAATCCTTATGGAGTCATCTGATTTGAGACCAATCTTATGGTCTAAATTCTAGAGAATACATTGTTCTATTGCATGCAACAGTATAGCAATCTTAAGGTGACAAACTTCAATATATGTTGAAAAAGTAATGATTCACTATGAGTTTTTTAATGATGAGTAACTTTTGTTACTAGATCTTGCTCTACATTGTAGTTAGCCTATGACAATAATTAGAGGTATAAAAAATCATCATAAAGAGACTAAATTGTTTTAACATCAGGCCAACCTATGTTTAATATTAGTCAAGGATGTAACAAAATACTTAGTCTCACTTCATTTACTCAAATCAGTCCTTTTTGTACCTTGCATACAATTAAGGAAAATGTAGTTATTCAATAAAAAACTTCTTTTTTGTCTTTTTTAAAGGGTATTTTGGTCAAGATGGCCATTTTGGATCATGTGAAAACAAGTACTGTGGATTGGGCAGGCACTGTGTTGTGAATGGGAAGACTGGCCAAGCTGAGTGTCTGTGCATGGAGCATTGCAAGCCACATTACAAACCTGTGTGTGGGTCTGATGGAGAATTCTATGAAAACCACTGTGAAGTGCACAGAGCTGCCTGTCTGAAAAAGCAAAAGATCACCATTGTACACAATGAAGATTGTTTCTTTAAAGGTAAGCATGGCTGAACAATATCTGGAATATTGCTATCGGATATGTGTTTTCAAGCTATTCAATTAAATCTCTATAGCGTCTGCACTGAGTGTACAGTGAATAAATGAYTTGAAATATTAATACAGTAAGGATTGCACTCCAGAGATACCTTATGGATTTTTTTCTTTTGTTTATACTGAATGCTCTAGGCATTTAACCTGAATAAACCAGTTGTCTCTTAGAAAYTAATCTATGGCAGCTTGCCTTACAAATGTGGTTGCTGACCTCATTCATCTGAATGTACTTATATCCCAGAGCCTGAAGGATGTTAATCTTTGTTGCAGGAAAAACAGAATTTAGGTTTTCAGAGGAGTTTTGGGAATTTGCTGGACCTGTGCTCATATTTGGTGTTGAAGTTGATAGATCAGCAGCTTGKTCATGGCTAAATGGGCCTTTCTTCCTTTGAATTTGGATAATGAAAAGTTTACTTCTGTACTCATCAAAGCGTGCCAGATTAGTTACTTTTTCATCTTTGAATGCTGAGATGCCAGCCTGAATTCTGAGAGCTACACCTTATGCTAAGCATTTTATGCTGACAAYGTCAACAATTGCAACATGCTCTTTTTTTGTATAATTTAAGAACACCTTGCAGATTTCTGGAACTCTGCCAGTGCCGACTTTGAATATTTGTGGATACCTTGACAGATTTTGAGTGCGTTTTCACTGGTTAAAAAAAGGTGTATGCCTCTGGTGGGAGGGGAAATTTTTTTTACTAAGGCCCTTTTTTATTAGTCTCTTTAGTGCTTCCTGAAAACATGATAAACTCTGCAAGTTCATCAAAAAATGCTGAGGCACAGGTATCCATRGGTTAAACTGAGGGTGTGAAAATCTTCTAACAGGAATCCATATATAATAGTAAAAGTTTAACTTTGTTCAGAACTAATTGTGGACACTGTATAAAATTGATATATCCTCACATTATATAGGCCTTAAGTATGTAGCATGCATTCTGAGGTAGTGGAAAATAAAAATGGGATTCTAGGAGTATAACATATAGTGCTTGTAGGGAATGGTTTGTGCATTAACAACAAAACATGAATGCATCCATCTTAACAATCACAATCTCTTTTTTAAAAAAAAACAACTTTGGTGATGCAGTACTCTGGTAGAAAAAATGACAGTAGAAAACCACAGAATRTTTAAATTTAAGGGACTAATTTCAGTTCTTTAGTATGGTGTATACAACAGAAATAATTTCAAAGCATGTGTGGGAAAAAATTATAGCATTGCTACATTTTTTCATCTTAGAAAAAGAGAGATTKATTAATGGAAATGAGACACTACTTCAGGTAGAAATATAACCCAAAGGTTGCCTTAAGTTTTGTTAGCTTGTCTTTATGTTTTAAATTTGCCATTCTTCTTTCACACTTGTTGTTGTGGACAATGGAGTATCTGAATGATGTTCAACTTCAGACACCTAATTTAGGTGCTGGATTAAAAAAGTTTAAAAGTAGGTTTTTCCTTTAGTCAATTACARTCTTTAGCAAAGAACTAGGGCACCTGACTGACTTTGTCTGAGATGCCTTCTGAAAACTGTAATTTATCAGGATACTCAAGTTCTCTAGTTTGGGCTATAACTACATGCCTAAAAATAATGTAAACTATTTAATTTTCCTTCTTTCTCATCTTATGTTGACTTCAGTAGTGTTAAACGTGTGAGATGGGAACAGTTATTTTTCTTTTTCTTATTTCATATATATGGGCCTTATCAATCTCAATTTCTTCTATGTTAACTTCACATRCTTCAGTGCTGTAGTAGAGCACAGGGCTGTTAAAGCCTTTTGTGACTATCTTCCAACATCTCCTGTCTTTTGTAAATATCTTACAACATCCACTCTATCTATATGGTAATGGAGRCAGAAGATTTTTATATGATTTCTTCAAGCTATTTTTATAGGATTTCTTTCTTTTGCAAAACATTTTTAAGTGAACCGCTAGTAGAGTGCCTTCAATAAARCTGAATAATTGCCTTCAATAAAGCTGAAGGTTCTGCCAGTTACAGGTCAAAAATATTAAAAAGCTARTAGGAAAAACCCCTTAAGAGTGCTCCTCCTGGACAGAGAAGGTGAACCCCATCGCTACTGATGGTGTCACAAGGGCGCTGCCACATGTCCTCCTTGTTATTTAGCTGATATCCTCCAGCACAAAGGATCTCATTTCAAGGAGCTGCTTCTGAGACCATAAAAATTCAAAGAAGATCAGAAAACAAGTATTCTGAGTGCTTTGTTTAGGCTTTCACAAAATCCTTTAGAAGAGGCTAGTCTGAACTGGGGCAGGGTGTGAGGGGAAAGGAGTGCCTGCAAGATACTGTTACATGATAAGACAGTCACTGCCAACAATGACTATGTAAAGACAGCAGTTAAGTCTTTTTAATTTCTGGTTCATTGCTAATCATTGATTTTCAGATCAAACTACTGTGTAATTAGCTGCCTTTTTTTTTTTGTGTATTTTATCTCTAACAAGGCCATGCTTTGAGGTATTTGTGCTTCATAATCCTCATACTGGGTTCTCTGTTTTCCCCTCTTCAGGGGGAAATATTTCTTGATGCAGAAATTTTAAGTTTTAGATTGGCTATGKAGCTCAAGATGAGAGGAGCTGAGAAAGACACCTTATTTGAATGAGTAAGCTTACCAGAAAACACTAGTATTCTGTGTCTGGAGAACAAAATTTTAAAAGCYAATGTTCTATATACCTAATTAACATTATAATAGTAGCTAGGTAGCTATAGTTATTTGAATAATACGTCTTGTAACCAAATGATTTATAGTTGATCTMAAACATCATGAGTTCTACCTAATGGTTTGAAAATTGCCCTTTTAAACACTTACATGCTAAGTGGAATTTAAAGATTGCCTTGCTAAATGAAAGAGATCTTTGGCTTATGTGTTGAAAGTGCATTAAAATCACTGAGAAGTGTGTATCTTAGCTAAKCTGTCCATAGAACACAGACAAAAAGCATGGAGGCCTTCAGAGAGAGCAATTTCTGAAACATTTGATAAATACATTTTGAGGTAGTGAAAGCTGTGTCAAAGCTGTACTCTGCTGACATGCTATTTTTTTAAACTAAAACTTTAAATTCTGATGCATTGCGTGGTTTATATTGTAGCTTATTTATTTCCAGATTCATTGGACTACTTCCTTTTTTCCTTTTTTTTTCCTTTTCAGTTGCTATATTTATTTCTTCACATCAAATTAAAATCACACCTTTTCCTGAAATATGTATGGAACGTATGCAAAACAGTAACTGAAGTTGAAGGTTTTTCCTTGATGATTGAGACTGTTATGCAAATGTTACATTTTTCACACAGATCAAGATAATGGCCATACTAAATTAGAAATTACTTTTCCTCCACTTCTGTAATTATTCCCTCAGTTACTTATTGGCATGTCATGATGCATCAGACACTGAACGATTTTTCCTACTGGCTTGGTTAGATGTTTAGATGCTAACTGTGACCCTGAGAATTAGTCAATAAACTGTCTCAATTTCTTCTAATATAGATGCAAAATGAATTCCACAGAGAAGCTAATTACTTATAATCTCCTTTTCTATGAATTTAAATTAGAAGTCTTTTGTATACCTGTAGAGTCCTCTATTTCCCTTAGATAAAGTCCAGTGTCCTGTAACTGGATGTTAGAGAATAAAAATTCTGCTATCATTTTCAGAGGACCTCTCAAGCCTGAATGATCTTAAAAATGTAAAATATTTAAGATTATTCTAATGAGAGATTAAAAACTTTCCATGACAAATTCATCTTGTATTTTCTACGCACCTGAGCTTCTTGTGTATCTTACATTATATTTATTTCCATACAGTGATACACTTAGTCAATCTTAGCAACACTTAGCAAATGGCAATTTGCTTTGAATCTTCAGGAATGTAGCAAATGCTCCTGTATACTTTGAGTTTTATAGAATATATGTAGAATAAAGTTGACTTCATATGTAAATTTTTTACTTTTCTGTAACTTCTGTGATGTCCTTATGATATTAACATTATTTTAATATCTTATCTTTCTTTTTTTCRGTCTATTTTTAATTTGGTGAATATTTTCATCTGTTAAAAAGTCTGTGGGCTTCAGATTTCTTACTACTATTACTAAAATATCTAGATATGTAAAGACTGCTATGACATTTGCTTTTCCCCTGAGTGTTCCTGAAAGACAAAGCAGAAACATAGGTTGGAAAGCTTGCTCCCAGTACTAAGYTGTTCAGGGAAGAGGATAAGAGCTGGCTGTGAAACTGACTTTCAAATTACTTATTCAAAATAAGTACGAGGAAACTGGAAAAAGCTCAGAAMACATTAGCAGGAATGACCAAAAATAGTAAATGGCTTAAAAATATGTGAAGGTGTCTTACAAAATCATCAGGGCAACCTAAGAGTGGATGTGAGTAGGCTGCCTTGTATGCCAAGAAAAGAAATGAAAATTGTGAAATAAGAAAGCAGAAACAAATTCAGAGCAAGCTTTTTTGTGTTTGACATACAGCAGATCCTGTGAGTAAAAGCTACAGAGGATTTCAGCAGCAGACTGTAAATACTAGGGAAAAGCCTATAGGCTTGCTTTCTTTTTGAAGAGGGCTCGGGKAATTACTTAAAGTGAACTAAATACTAACTATCCCACAGAAAAGATTTAGGATGCCTATCTGGCCTCTACAGTGACTTCCACAAGATTAGTTCAAAGATTGTGCTTCTAAAATTTTTGTTTGTGTTYGATTTATGCCCTAGGTGATCTTAGATTGGTTCTTAAAATATTGGCACATTAATTTAGAAGCACTGACATTTATTTAATCTTACCTGATGTTCATATACTTCAAAAGCAAACATATAAGTCTGTCATTTTACCAGTTTCACTTCTAGAAATATTTCATCTTGTCTTTTATATAAATCTTAAAGACATTATTTGTTTGATCATTAGCCATCTTTCAAAAGAAATTAGGGTCTGTTAATCTGAATATCAATCTAGTGTTCTCATTGCAAAAAAACTTTTTTCTAAGATGTATTTCCTCTTTTACTTTGGCTATCAGTTGGCTTCTCTGTTGAAGTTCTCAAACACATCATTATTACATTCTTTCTAAAAGCCTGAATTTCTGCATATAACATCACCCTTAAGGTTGCTGCCAATAAAGTGTCAAGCTTCAGTTATCACTCCAGAAGTATGTTCAACACAAGCTGTATTGTGAAAAGAAATCTGAAAAAATCTTTCAGAACTCGAAGTTTTAGCTTGATCTTGACATATTTTATAGCGTATAGGAATTATTAGACTTAGATTACTAATCCAGACTATAATCTACATATCTTCCCTTTAGTGCAACGCTTAAGAAAATAATATTAAATCCTGAATTCCTGCAGAGAAAACATTACTAATTGCACATTGACAGAGTGGGAAAAATCACTGTTAATGGCTGTTGTGGTACTTCTTTCAGCACTTTGTTGGAAAGTGATGCTCTAACCAGTAGRGAGCTGGATCTTTTTAATGCCCTTTGAAACCATGCTAAATTTTAGCACTGTTCCTCTACTCTGCTTTCCCCATGCAGTTCATTTTCCTGAGTTGCACTGCTTGTGAGATTTGGAAAACTGCTGGTTTTTCCTCCAATATCTGTGCAAGATTTGTCTCAAATATCTCTCCTGAATTCCCCAGTGTTACCTTAAATTGCTTAAATTAACTGGCAGGAGAGGCCAACATATGTAATATYTGCTACTAGATCTGCAGAGTGAAGCTAAATGCAAGGTATTTATGAGCATAAGCATATAAGAAGCTTGATTTAAAAACTGAACATGCAACATTCCCTGCTTCACTGCTGTTGGTGATATTGTGTATCTGCAGCTAACGTCTTGAACTCTGCTCTCTCTTTCCTCCTTTGCTTTGAATTCAAGCCTCTGAAATGTTGGATGGGGCAGTGACAATGGGGCAACTCCTGAAACAAGTTATGAATATAGATGTTGCTTTTATTGCCTGGCTAAAGATACACTGCAAAGACATCAGTGTCTGGAGCAGTCCCAATCTTTGTGTATCAATGCCTGCAATTCTGGGATAAATCTATTAATCACCTCTAACCTATTATGTATTCTACATTCACATAGTGATGAAGAATTAGTGTTCTCTAGCTAATCTCTGTACAAACTTAATGAAGTTTAAAATTTCTTGTAAGGTCATCACTGCTGTTTGATACCACACGAAGAAGTGGGTCTATGGATATCACAGACTTTCACTGGTAGAAAATTTAAAAACTTTTAGTTGTTCCAGTAATGATGTTGAATCTGTAGAAGGAAGCTGTGTTAACCTGAAAGCTGCATTCTCARTTCTCTGCCAAGTCACTGAATCGGACAACCAACATTGTAAGATCTTCTTCCTTGGAGATATTAAAAGTCTGACTGGATGTGGTCCTGGGCAAACAGCTCTAGGTGGCCCTTCTTGAGCAGGGGAGCAGCACCTGATAATTTCTTATGATTTCCTTCAACCTCAACCATTCTGTGGATAAGTGTCTCTGAAAAAAAGTCTTTACTCATGCACCTTCAGCCTGATTTTGAAGAAACAGAATGTAGCTCATGGTGCTAAAATTCAGCCTGTAGTTTCTGGTACTGCTGAGGAAGAATTGGAGAGATCAGAGGAGGAGAAACAGAGGTAGAGTTCTGGCAAAGTGTAATCAGTGGACAGAGTTTTGCTGGTGCCCTCCTTTCAAACCTGGTAACTTGGGCCTGTGGATAGGGCAGTGCCACTCACAGGATAGAATATTCTTTGCTCGCCTGCTTTTTCGGTGCTGTCAGAAAATTGTTGATGTGTTGCTAGCAGTACAAGGATTGTACAGGTATGGTTCAAATCATGTCTCAATTTCTGTGCTCAAATAGCCTTTATAATATAAAGCTTTGGGAAAAGGCAAAAAGAAAAACCACCACACAATTTTTTTTGGTGACATTCTAAAATAAATATTGGTAGTGCCTAGTATTGAGAGTAGCAAATGTTTTTAAAATTGGAAGAAAACAAGAAACTGTAGTGCATTGTGTAGTGACAAAATGACTGCTTGTACTTCAAAATAATTAAATAATTATTTTTTACTATCRAATTGGTGGTATGGGATATTGAAAATTATGCAATAAATCAAACAATGTTTTGTCATAAATTTATATTAAATAAAGGAAGTCTTGTATTCAGGCAGACATTTAAGTGAGAAACATAATTTTTTAAGTTTAGAGTAAGTACAAAGTCTTAAACTACTGAACATGGTTGGTCTTATGGAAACTTTAAAAAGKTTTAATTAAATAATGTCAGAATTACCATTAATTCTTGTAGGAAATTTTTCTGATGGAACATATTGTTGGCCTTTAAAAATCATTAGCAGTTGGATACATATACAAGGCATTGGCATGATATTTGTAATTCAAGTTGGCCAGTATATGGTATCCCAACTTAAAAAAAGCCATAGCTTCTTTTACAAAATCTGCATATTTTGRAGAAAAGTAGGCCTGCAAAAATGATATTAAATTTCCATTTCTGGCTCTAGTAGCTAATAATGGATGGAGTAAGTAAATTTACAGTGCATAAAACCTGTAAGTTAAAAGCTTTCTCTTGTGGTTTGCCATTTAGCCTCTTTTARTATAGAATGGTCGGTGAGGTTTGCAGGAAACTAAACTAGAAATGTAGCATTGCATTTTCAAGCTTATTTCCTTGTTTGTAGTCTGTAGCATCCTAGTGAAACCTGAGAAATGAAATTGGTTCAAAGAAACTTAATATACTTAGGTCACAGTAGCTAGTTAGGCAAWTTGTGAATATCTGTAAATATTTTTCAACAGTATATTTTTTTTCAACTTTCTTGGAATCTAATTGTGCAGAATATAAGTAATGAAATGCAACTGACAGATGCTTCCAAATTACATTTCTTAGTAGATTGCTACCTAGATGACTTCCAGTTTATCCTTTTGATTTGTGTCATCTTGTGACAAGAAAACAAAGCAAGCTACAGCCACCACGCTTGTGATGGCGGCTATCATGTTATTATTATGCTTTTAATTTTTGAAGTTATAGTATGAACGTGTATTAGAAGCAACTAGAAAATAAGTAGCCGTAAGCCCTTTCTAAAGAAGAGGACTTGGGCAGTATACACTTGCAATTGTGTCATAGACAGGTAAATAAAAGAAATAAAGTGACATGATTTTGATAAACACTGTATATATTCTATTTACTGCCAGGACTTAGCAGTTTTGATATAGCTTAGTTTAAAAAACAAAAKTATTTATACCACTGTAACCAGACTTCATACTGTTACTTCTGCAACAGAGAACATTGCAAGCAGAGGATAATAGTTGAAAGTTGGATAGAGACCTATAATCAGTGATTCAATTACAGCACTTTTTGGTCACGGAATTGTTGATTATACAATACTTTTGACATGAACTGCAATTAAAGTAGATTATATTGAACTGCAATTMAAGTAGATTATATAATCTCAGACTTTATCCTGAGATTAAAAAAAAAGGTGGCTCATATTTAAATTTTTATAGAATGGT
Organism: Cardinalis cardinalis; assembly: GCA_014549065.1. Classification (NCBI taxonomy): domain Eukaryota; kingdom Metazoa; phylum Chordata; class Aves; order Passeriformes; family Cardinalidae; genus Cardinalis; species Cardinalis cardinalis. The sequence continues at coordinate 5,345,825 of JACDOX010000035.1, read as the reverse complement.
CCAAAGAATCCTCCAGCTGAAACTGATTTTAAAAGATTAATTTCAGAAAATCAAAATAGKTATTTTTTGCCTCATTCTAATTTATTTTTCTTCTTGTTTGGCTCTGAACTTCTCCCTTTTGCTGTCATTAAAACCAGATCTTTGTTACTGATTATTTGTWATAATTTATATGAAATTTATAAAATTTGTATTATTTGAAGTTTTTACTTTTTATGAAAAAACTAGTCTTTCTCATTGGCCTTAGTAAATGTACTTCTCCTGATACTTGTGCAGAGAGTAAATAAAATTTGATAAACTGAGTGATGAAATCTTATTAGATCCTTTAGCTTTCTCTTTRTCTGGAATGATAATGTGAATTTAATTTAAAATTGTTGAAAGCAAACAACAGAAATAAAGGAAAACAGATTATAGCAAAAATAAGTTAAACTATAGCCCTAAGAAATAAGCTAAAATAAAATTATACAAAACTTCCACTCGCTAAGAGTGATGTTTTAGATTTTTGCATGTATTTGTATTGGCTTTGGGTGCAATTAAATCCTGAACTATATASTGCCAGGAAAGTTTGTTTCCCTCAGGGCTGGAACAGATGGTGGAGATTCTTTTTTTTCCTTCTCACCGTTTAGAGACTAAGTCTGCTGAATCTCTACAAGAAAAAGTATTTATGCCAAAGAAAACTGATGATGTTGGCCTTAAAGCAGTTGAATTCTTAGCTGTATTCTCTAGAGGGTTATTGCKAAGAATCCTGGTAAACAGGCAGTACATTGAAGTTTTGCTTTTAGCAGTGTTTTAATACAGATTTGATATCTGTCTAATAATTGTTTTACAGAATAAAAAAAGTACTATTGACTAATAAAACTGCAAGTTTTCACTTAGTATTCAGCCTGTTTGTCAGGATATTTCACTGTGCGGGGAGGAAACTTTGAATTAGCATTTCCCAGTCATCACTTTGATAATTAGAAGAATAAAAATCTAAATGCATGGAGAATAGCAGAAGTGCTGTTARTCATGAGCACTCCATACTCTAAATCCCACCTGGAAAATGAGAAAAAAGCACTCCTGGGATCTAGTAAAATGGCAAGCCTTGTATATCACTAAGAAAAAATCTGAAAGAGAGAAAAATATCCTTGCAGTGTGAAATACTAATTATGGTCAAGAAGTTTCGTTAGTGCTKCTAAATTTAAGACAACTGCTGAATACATCAGTTCTTTGTTATTTTCCTATTCCATCTTCTCTTTTATACAAGTCCTTGCCATTCAAACAGAACATAAAGATTTTTAYTGGTCCCTTATGATGCAAACTATAGTTGTACAATCATCATTTTGGAATATGAGCTCTGTGTGCTCTTAGATTTGCTGTCACTTTATCACAATTGTAGAAGCATCTTGAAGTGTATTTGCTTAAGCAGGTGGTGAATGGCCACACTGGGAATATATCGATCTTCTTTACTGTATGATGAAGTTTTAAAGCAGACATTTTAGCTATGGTAGTTGGAAAAACATACTTTTGTGATAAATCTTGTAGGGGAAAAAACCCCAAGCTGGTAAAAGATTAAAAAGCCCTGTGTAATACTGAGTACATGAAATTGGTATAAATTAGATAGCTGAGTGAGCACAAATGACACATACAATATATGAGTGTTAATGATTTCTTTCATTTTTACAGTATTTTATAATTGATTTTTTAAAGGAAATTAAAAATTATGTGTTTCAGATTTTCATTAACAAAAAWTCCCAAAGTACTAAGGATTACTGTGGGAAAGGGAAAATCATCTAGTTTATATGGGAGTTTTTCTAACACTATCATTTCAGTATCTCAGAATTTAATTCAATTCTCCCTACTGAGTTTAATGAAGATTAGGTTCATTGAAATCAGTCAATTGATGAATATTTGTTGTATTTCCAGCATGAAAGATGTCAAAGAGAACCCAAGGAAGAGAATACTGGGTTAGAAGTTTGAAATAAATAAACCATTAAAAAATCAACAAAAACCAAACAAAGGCCATACATAAACCCCTCCCCCCCACCAAAATGTGAAAAAAAACCTGTTGAAAACACACTGTTTATACAAATAATGTGATGTAAACTTGAATGTTGTTCTGAAATGGTCTCAGGATTTGCCTKAAACATAGATCCAGTTGATTTGGCAAACATCACAACTGGTGACAGTTCCTCACTTATGTTGGATGGGGTTTAACTACTTTGTATGTTATGGAAATTTACCTCACAGTTTAATTTTTTTGAGATTTTTCTTTTATGACTCCTTTAAAATACTAAAAAGTTTAGAAATATTCTGAAATTCTTGATGCTTTTTAAAAAGTAGAGTTACACTTGCTTTGCCKATGTCTAGTACTTACTTGTAGAGTATAGATAGTTGAAAAAAAGGAGCGATCAGAAGAGACTCTTATGACATTTCAGGTGCTTGTGGTGGTTTGGGGTTTTTGTTTGTTTTGTCACGTTTTTGGGGTTTTTTTTGATCTTTAATGAAATTTTTTTCGTTTTTGTTGTTCACAGATAAATGAATGTAAGTCTAGGTGCCCTATGTAAAGCCATTAGAGTAGTCTTGATATTCTCTTTGAATAACCAACCTGAACAATCATATATGACTCTGACTTCAATTTAAAAAAATCTCCCACTTCACTCCAAAAAAGTGATGAAAAAAAAAGAAAATAATTGCTTCATTTCTTTAGTTGTTTWACTTTATAAACAAGTATTAGTGGTGATGGTGGCAATGAAGGCATTTTTGAGACTCATGGGATATGAGCGTGCATTGTAATATTTCTTTTTCATATCATGAATGATGTATGGATGGGGCCAGTCTGTGATGCTTGTTTTGCATGCTTGGGRCTTCTGAAAGATGAAAATCTGGGTATGTAAAATCTGTTTTCTTATGCAGGCTAAAAAGGGTTGTTTTCCTGAGCAGTGCTATTGTTTAGATGATCAAAGGGCTGCAATACTAGGATGCATTGTAGATCCATTTTCAGTCTACATGTGCTAAGTATATTTTCCTGAGTTGTATACAAATTTTTTACAAAGCTTTCTGGACCTTACTTGAAGTTAAAGAAATTTTTGAAGTGTGAATGGTGGTGTATGATAATCTGATAACACAAAACGTTTACGCAGAGTTCACCTGATGAGGCTTTGGTAGTTGCAATATTTAAGTACTCTTTTATAGTGCATGATTTAAGGACTTGAGTTTTCAATGCAGAATATTGTATAAAGTATTATTATTTCTAAAAGACACAGGGTAAATCAAACAGGAATGGATCCTAATCCTCTGTCTGTTGCAAAAGTGAGTGATTGTCCATAACGTTACAAGAGAAGGTGAGATAACTTCATCACCCTTTTTATTTGCTTAGACTGGTGAAAAAGAGGAGGTTCAGTTTGCAAGAAGTTGAATGCAAATGTAACAGAAATTACCTGTAGAAGTAAAAACTAACATATTCTTGGCAAATTTTTCCATTATTACTTTAAAAAAAGTTAAATGCCAATTCTTCTTTTCTAATTGTAAAAGTGGTAGAAAATGGATGGACAAAGCTTTTCTTTGTGCAGATCTGTGTAGATGCAAGACTACAAAGCCAGGATTATTAATCCCCACAAAGTGTAGAATAAGGCCTAGTAACTTCCCAGAAATGACATTAGATTAAAATTACTTACAATCTTTATTTATGAGGACGTAAAAGAAAAATAAAGAGGGAAAAGCTTGTTTACAAAAAAAAAGGGACTCTATAAAAGCTAGGTCTGTAGAGTCGAGAGATCTGTCTCTTTCATTAAACCAAAGGAGTTATTATGCAGGTGATACAGTACAATCACAATTTTGACCAATCAAGATGGTGATAAACTTTTTGATAAACTTTGAAAAAGAAGTTTTGATGAAAAGAGAATAGTGTGAATTATTTGGATTTTCTCTTCAAAGTTACACTATACTTCTTGCTTTGCTGTACACTGCTAGGTTGTTTGGTCGCCTGCAGTGTTTTAGTGTGTGTGATTTTTAAAAAGGTATTATAATTTTTTATATTCCAAGTCATTTGCAACAATTTTTACTTTTTTTTACTTAAAATTGCTGAAAGACTGAGAAACAGATACTAAAATAGAAATAACAGTAGAGTCAGTTCTTGAAAAAAAAATGAAAACTAATCAACAAAACAAAACCCCCAACACAAGAACACTCAACAAAGAAAAGAAGCTGTCAGGCTGGAATTCCTTTTTTACAATTTATTTTTTACAAAATAAATTGTAAAAAAATTGTTTCTACAGGCATTTCACCATTTTCCTTGGCATACAAGTGTTGGCCATTTCAGTCTGTGACTTGGCTGGCCTTGTCTCGAGTCTCTCAGTCTTTGGAGATCAGTGGTACTCAGACATGCTATAATGATCTCTTCTGATCTGAGGTGTCCAAAAAATAGAAAGTTATCAGTGTGCAAGTAAAAGCCTGTACAATTATCTCATTATTTTGATTGCATGTCTCACTAATTGCTTTACTAACTTCAGCAAAGTAGGAAGATTCTCTTAACTTGATGCAATGTACCTCAGCCAATTGACTTCCATGGACTATTGAAAGCACAACTCATTCTGAATACTCGAAAAGTATTTCTGAATGCTGAGATGAGGCTATACACAATTTGGTGTGCTTATTTCAACAAATCACTATGTTTTGAAGCTAAAATTAGCACGTTCCTAACATTAAATTTTTACTGTGTGCACTCTTTAAATACTCCTTAAATGTGACTCCAAGAATAATGGCTTGGGCCTCTGAAATGTAGACTCCATTAAAATTGCCAGAGAAGTGAATTGTGTTCTTCCCTTTAAATTCTWGTGCTTATGGGTAACGGAGGAATAGTGGTGGTCAGTAGGGTGTGTAGGCTCAGGTAGAGCTAATACTAGTTTGTTATAGAACACAGGGGTAGAGATTTCCTGAGGAATTCCATTTCCAGTTGACTTCATATGTCTCAGTCTTCTGGTATTTTTTGGGTAGGTATATTTTGTGAGTTTTGCTCCCTGTAAGACCGTCCTAACTTGGAGAATTTTTCTGTGTGAATGACTCAGAGGGATTTATTTTCTCTCTGAAAAGGATGCGTATCTATTATGTGAACCTCCATCTTCCTTTGTATTTTAGATTAAAAAATACAGAAGAGATACTCACAGAGTCTGGCAATTTTGTTGTTCTGCTTTGTTTTACATTTTTAAAACTGCATCACTGAGTTTTTTCCCTCTTTTATGTGACAAGTGTGACAGTTGAGACAAATTGCTGTCACACCTTACAGTGTTCTGTTATTAAGTATTCTGAATCTGCTTGGTCTTTCTTCAAGTGTCCTTGGTCAATGTTTTTTTAAGGTTGAACCTTTCTTTCTTGTCTCCATTGTATCTCAGTGTCTGTAGAAGGAATTGTAAATATCTGTTTTTTAAAAAAGTAACTTTGCAAATGAAGGATTTATTTAAAGAAACCTTAGTGGGTTTTCATTGTGCTGCTGAGATTGAGTTATCATCTGTTTTGAATCTCTGCAGGGAGTATTTTCATCAGCATGAACACTAAATGACCAGTTCAGACTTGCCTATGGGAAAAAGTTCCCTGATTACTTGATAATCGTCTCTGCTGATATTAAAAATTGTTCTGCTCTGGGCAGCATTTTTAAGTGTTCTGGTGATCTGAATTTTTCTGACTGCTAATAAGATACAGGAAGAGACATCAAGTAGCTTTGGGATACATTTCAAAGTACAGGCATTTAATAGTGTTTTAACTGCATTTGCAGGCAATAGCACCATTTTCTTAATGGCACCATATTCTTAAAGGTAGAATCTTCTCAACTGAACTATTTTCAATTTCCTCCACTGACATCCARTATCAACCCTCAATTACGTCTCATAGCATTATGATAGTCATGGCAATTGAGACAGTCTAATAAATATACAATTATTTTTTTAATTCACAATTTAAAAACAATATCTTTACACAGTCTTCMACACATAGTTTTTATGGGCTAATTCATAAATTTGTATATATATCTCTAGGCCTTTTGCTGTCTTACTATACCTTGRGAGTGCACAATAATTTGCTTATGATTTCAAGTCCAAAAATGTTTTAATTTTAATTCAGTTGATTAAAAAAAAAGAAAAGGAAAAAAAATATGTTTTTGGTAAATTATCAGGTACATTAAAGTAGTAAGATAGCGTGGCTAAGGTAACACAGTTTCTCTATAGATGTGCATACRGTGCTACTTCTAACAAGGACAGGACTGTGGGCATTTCTGATTTAAGGCCTAATATGAGARCCATGTAAGTCTTCCAGCTGACTTCAGTAGGTACTCAAGCAACTCAACAGTGTGTTAACCAACTAAGAAYGCTGATCAATTTAAATGGCGGAGTTAACTTTACCTCCTATCATCAATTCCTGAACCTGCAGTATTGAGCTGGACATTGGGTACCAAGGCTCAGGCAAGAGATAAGCTCTGGAGAAAACTACTGCTGTGTCATGGAAACAAAATCCTTTGCATTTGCCAGTGCAGAATAACTCATGCAGTTTTTATGAAGGCATAATATTTCTTTCAACTCGGTTTCTTCTGCTGGGAATGGGAACTGCATTCACTGGTCTGCCTCAAGTAACTTTCTGCCTGAGTAACATCACTATTACATTTCTCTTCTACCTTACTYGCTAATATAGAGAATTATGGAAATTGTACTTATCTGGTGGAGTTATATTAGTAGTAGTCAGTAGAGGAGGCATGTAGCATGGCCAACAAAAGACAAAGTTGCTGGGRGAGTGTCTGTGTGTGTGTGTACTCGCTCTCCCTCTCTCTCCTTTCCCTTTCTGACTTTTTTGTAGAATCACAGGATGGTTTGGGTTGGTAAGAACCTTAAAGGTGGTCTAGTTCCAACCCTTCTGGGCAGGGGTGCCACYCACTAGACTGGGTTACTCAAAGCTCCATCCAGCATGACCTTGGGCACTTCTGATTGCAGACAGGTGTCATGTCCTTGTGTCACTGAGCAGATCTGCTTTTGTTCTGTCCCTCTGTGGRGCACACTTTATACACTACAAACTTCACTGGTGAAGATAGTCTTCCTGGAGTTGTTTAATCAGATAGCAGCTACCAACCACTTCTAGAAAGTGAGCATGAGGCCATCAGGTACCTGTTTTTACCAATGTGTACTTTTCCAGAGTGGGCTTACAAATGCCATTTAAATACATAAGCCAAATTAAATATCTGAAATTGTCTGAAGAAGTGTTCAGGAAAAATAAGTTCTGCTGTGTGCTATATGGAATTCTAATGGTGAACTACTAAATGATTTCTGGTTTGGAAGTAGTAAGTTTGTACTCATTAAAAAAAAAGCCTGAATTATGAACATTTTTTTTGATGAGACAGGTACTCAGCGCAGTAGAGTACTCACATGTTCTAAGAAGAAAGGATTAATACCTCTCTAGCCATACTGAGAACAATACCCAGCAGGGGGAGAAGAGACTGAAAATGAAGTCTGAGAATGAGAGTCAGTGATGGATGAGAGGAAAAATCCCTTAAGAAGTATAATCAGAGTTCTATCAGGAGGAATGGATGAACSTGTGACTTAGGAAATTCTAATGCAAGTAGTTGTACAATAATATCTCTGTAAATCAAYATGAAGGAAGAAAAAAGCGTAAGGTTTAAACTCGGAGAAATAGGGAAGTAAGACATTATAAAGCAAATAATTTCAGATATGCTGATTGCAACCTGCTCTACAGTTTGTTCTATGAACACAGCTTCCATGCCTTGCGCAGGGAAAGGGATTTTGGAATCTCAAGAAAAATGTTGTCTTACACGGTAGCTTGGGATTGATATAGAGAGTTGTTCTATGTTTAAAACAGATATTTGAAAGAATATGTCTGTTTCTGAACTCTGAATCCTTAATGTGATCTTTCAAAAAGAAAGGACAATGCTGTTTTGACCAAATMGTTTGAGAGCAGTAATGAGGGAGGTATGCAAGATGTCTCTTGGCAGATCAATGACTATAAGATCCAAGAGGAAAAGCACTTGCAGGAAAATTACATGAGATCTTTAATTGAATATCCAGTCACTCTCTGTTYGCTGCCATGGTCCTTAAACTGGAATTGGTAATTTATGTGCTAGTGTGTCTTTAAAAAAATTAATAAGATAAAACTCCCTTATGTTCCTACCACATTTTCCATAAAGAATTTCTGAAGTATAGTCTGCTTTTGTGCAGTGCTGGTTTGATGCTGGATGGCAAAACAGACTTTGAAGATAGAATGCAATTTTTTTTTTTTTTATGCTTTTTACTGTAGTTTAGACAAGGGAGAAGCAGGTGTGGTCACAACTGTTGAATGATTTCTATATGGAAGCTACTGTTGTTCAAGCGTAAAAAATACTAGGCTGACCTTTTTTGTAAGAATTTTAATTTTATGCATGGAAAAATATTGTTAGACTTGTTTTCAGGAAATATATAAATTTATGACAAATATTTGACTAATAAGCACAAGATATGCCAAGAATATTTTGCCAACATCCATTTCCTATTTTGTGGTACATTATGCAAGGTGAAACTGTTAACTTTTGTGGTTCGAGTTAATGATTCTCATAATTTCTAAATCGTTTAAAAGCTGCAAAKATCCATGATGAGTTGGCTGAAGTTTCATTTTATAAATTTGTAGGTACTATTTGACTTGAACTGGTGATCAGATGCTTGGATTTTGCTTGCTTAGTGGTTTATGACCTGAAAAATATTACTTAGCTGATGTTTCCATATGGAATATATTTTTTTTCATCACAGCAGACTTAATGATTCCAAAGAAGGTTGAAGAAGGTTGAAAAATGAATGTGCATGGGTTAWGTGATGATGTCACAGAGAATGATTCTAAAATGTGTTTGCAGATAGCCATAGGAATAGCATTGCATAGSAAGATTAGTTCTGTGTTTTCTGCCGAACAATGGAGTCTACCTTACTATTTCAGACACATTGTTATGTGTGTTATCTGTAATTTTTATGCTTTAGAAAGAAAGCTTTGAATTTTGTGTAGTATCCTTTTTTTTTTGTCCTTTTCAAAAAATTTGCTCAGTTTTGTCTGAACCCATTGGTTAACTTGTGCTATTACTTGCTTAGTGGAAGTTAAATTTGGCATAGGATAAACTCCAAGATTTAATCTGAACAGAATGTKCTGAAGTCCAGAGATGGAAATTTTGCACAGGTATCTATTTTGTTGTTAAGTTCCTGCTGGAATTTAATTAGAATAGAGAACAAAAGAGCAGGTACCTGTGCTGCTACTCACAGCAATATAGAATTATAGAAGGTTTTGGATGGGAAGGGATCTTAAGATCGACTAGTTCCAACTGCCCTGCCATGGGAAGGGTGCCATTCATGAGACTAGGTTGCTCAGGACCCCATCCAACTTGGCCCTAAACACAGAATCACAGAATGTGCTGAGTTGGAAGAGGCTCATTATGTTCATCGAAGTCCAACTCCAGGCCCTGCATGGGACAGCTCCAGGAACCAAACCATGTGCCTGAGAATGTTATCCAGACATTTCTTGAACAACATCAATCTTGGCTCTGTGAYTGGGCTCTGGGGAGCTTGTTCCAGCACCTAACCACCCTCTGRGTGAAAAACTTTTTGTAATATTTAACTTAAATCTCCTCTGCCACAACTGGCCATTCATTCATGTCCTGTCACTGGTCACCACAGAGAGGAGATCAGTGCCTGCCTTTCCCCTTCTCTTCCTGAGGAAGTTGTAGACTGGGATGAGGTCCCTCCTGAGTCGCCTCTTCTCCCATCTGAACAGACTGAGTGACCTCAGACACTCCTCATTGGTCTTACCCTCAARGCCCTTCACCATTATTGTTGCCTTTCTTTGCACATTCTTTAATAGTCTAATGACCTTTTTATATTGTGGTGCCTAAAACTGCACACAGGGTTCAGGATAAGTGCAGAGCAGAGAGGGACAATCCCCTCCCTTGCCTGGTTGACGATGCTGTGCCTGATGCCCCCAGGACACRGTTGGCCCTCCTGGCTGCCAGGGCACAATGACTTGTGTTCARCTTGCTTTTGACTGGGACCACAGGGACCCTTCCTGCAGTGCTGCCCTCCAACCTCCCAGACCCCAGCCTGTCTGTACATGCAGGGATGGGCCCTCCACAACCTCACTGCACAACCTGTTCAGTGCTTCACCACRGTGAAGAATTCATAGTGAATAATTTCTTCCTAACATCCCATCYAAACCTGTCATCACAATTTAAAACCATTGTCCTTTTTCTTGTCACTATCTGGCTATATACAAGGTTCTTCTCTATCATTTCTATAATTATCATATAATTTGMAAGTATTCCTTTTAATATGATGGCTAAAATAGATACAACATTAATAATTCTGATAAATCTCCATCCTCAGTGACAAATTTCTCATGTCTAGGTTTGTTGGTTTTTTTTTTTTATTTTTCCTGGTATGGGTATAATCCTGTTAAAATATCTGTACAAGGACATGTGTATACATTGGGAAAGTGATCCAGTTGATGTTCCTTCAACAATAACAGCTATTTTAAATACAATGATGTGGGGATTTTTTTTGGCTTGGGATTTTTTTGGCTTGGTTTTTTTTTTTCTTTTTTTTGGGTTTTTTTTTTTTTTTTTTTTTTTTTTTTTTTTTTTTTTTTTTTTTTTTTTTTTTTTTTTTTTTTTTCTGTTTTTCTACTAATGTTCTTGGGAAAACTAGCTTGCTATGGCAGCTGCTCTGTGCACAGCATAGTATGAATCTGTCCTATGAGAGTAGCCATWCAATTTCTCTTAGTATCAACTAGATAAAATGTTAGTCTGCTTCGTATTGTGGGTTTGAAGATTGTACTTATTTAATACATTTTTCTRATTATATTTCAAATATTCTATACTTTAAAATTTGCAACTTACAAATATGTCATAAAGTCTTTGGAAGTTAACACTGTAGGGAATTAGTTGTTGGATTTTTTTTATTTTATTAATTGCTTTGTGTTAAAGAAGTAACAACTGACTGTAAGACAAGTTTKTATTCTTTTTGGTCAATGCGCAGATATTAATTTCAGTAGGATAAACACAGTTCAGCATGCAAATTGCTTATTTAAAATGTCCTAAATGTGATTTTGGGGGTTTTAGACAGTAGGTCTATAGATTTGCTGTTTTCAGACATATAAATATTAGTGAGAGATTTTTTGGGTTTCCCAAAATGTATCTGAATCTCTCCCCTAATGGACCCATCACTGCAGTGGGATTTTCCAGGCTGTTGACTCTGACTCCTGCCTTGCAGTAGGAGTCACAGAAAGCTGACTCAGCTGAAGTCACTGAGTGTTTCCTCGTTGGCTTTGTTAYGGCCACTAAATTTCATCACAGAGAAGGAAAGAAGTTGTAAGGAGGCCAAAGTAAWACCAGGTATCACATCACTTGTTTCAATGTCAATTGGCATCACTTCATAAGGACTTAATGCATTTTATGTCCTTATCTTACATCATCAGTTTACAGGAGTTAAAATTACAYCTTTATGACTTAAATCTAATCTCCAGTGTTGGAGGAAACTGTTTTTGAAATTACTGTGTTTTCTGGGCAGAGACTGTGGCTTTGGTGGCAAGGGTTTGTGTGAGAGGGTAGAAAAATATTATTTATTAACTTTTTAATTGATACTGGCTCAGAAAACTCTTGCAAGTAACAGTATTGGTATTATAGCCTTGTACTATTTACAATGAAGTTGCCCTCCCATTAATTTTTTTATTATTTGGATTTTTTTCAGTTCATTTTGAACAGAGTTTTCATCAAAAARCATTGACTGGCTGGAATACTGACTGTATATAAACTTCACTACAAGTTATTTATTTCTAACCACATGTATCTATATGTTGAATGTAATAAATTAGTAAATTCTTAGGAACRAAGAACTTCTTTAGAATTGGCATGATGGAACCTTGTTTCACTTCTGACTTATGATAAATAGAATGCTTATTGACATTGAAATTAATAGTTGATTTTATTTTAAATATTGAAACAAGTGAAAAACTTCTTGGGAATTATCAAGRATATAATTTGCTATAAATTAATCTGTTTTGTCTTATTTAGAGTTACTTTTTGCATACCTGTCCTCAGACCAAAAGGTAACAAATGGTAAAATTTTGTATTGCTTCAACAGTTTTGAGTTCCAAAACTTGCATAGGTGGTAGCTAGCAAATATAGAAAAAAACAATGCTTACTCTGGCTGGTATATTTAATATTTTGTCTTGCTTTAATACAGSCATCCCTCTCAAAGCTACTGTATGACCTATGTTTCTGGTACTTTCTCAGTATATACATGTGTAGMTATCTGTCCCTAAGATGTATTAATTTACTTATTTTAATTCTACACAGAAATTGAAGGGTAGCAAGTGAAAACTTAACTTATTTAATCACTTTTTTATTTCTCTCCCACACATACTTTCGTAGCTATGTTTGTTGAGATTTCAAGCAATCTACTAAATTGTGATTTTATGGCACCCCTTCTCTTTTGTTTGAGCATTAAATATTAGTACTATTTTTCAAAGTAAAACTGTATGCTGGAAGAGGGGAAGAGATTGGTTTTATACCTCTATGCATTTATGCAGTTAGTCTCCTTGGCTGTTTTGACTTTTATTTTTCCTTTAATTTCTTCTTMATTTCCCTTGCATATTGCTTTGTCCGTTCAGTTTTACATGATTCATCAATGGAAAATATACTTTGTTTACAATTTTTTATCTTCATTTTGCTCTTTTTCACTTAACTTTCATGCCTGGGTAGCTTTTTTCTTTTTCATTTGGCTTAATGTCGTCTTCAATTTTTTTCAAATCTGGACATAATCTAAAGTAGCAGTGAACCTTCAGTGCTGAGAAACACAAACCTGTAATTGCTGAGTCTGAGAACGCACACACTTTCAAATGGATCTTTATTTTATTTTTTAGTATTGTCCCATGGCTTAGCTCTTCTGCTGGATGTGTCAGTGCTGTAGGACTGACTTACTGTATGCACATTATTCTTGGCATATAATATGGTAAGATCAATTAAGTCAAATTATACRTAGTTTGATAATAGTGAATACTTTTGGAAAAGAATCCAGAAATAGAAGATGAATTGTGTCATTCTCACAAGTATGTCTTTCCAGATTCTGGTAACTAGGAATTTTAAGGACTGGGAACTCCAAGCTGGCCTGTTCTGAAGCTAATCCAATTGATGCTTTTGTTTTATGAAACAGTCTATAAGAAGGAATTTTTAAATGGAATTGTGCTATATATGGAAAGATCTTCCTTTTGGGTTTTAAATCTACTGATTAGAAAATTTATTTTCAATTCCATTCTTTGAGTGAGAYAGATAATTCATGGCATGGCTTTACTCTGCATCACTGGGGATTTTCAAGCAACTGAAATACTTTTTCTATGCCAAATCTTGCATTAAAAAWTTGTCTAAGATAGAGTGGGAAATGGTCCTCTCAGACCAAACAGCTAATTGGATCTGTATCTGTTCTCCTTTATTTTTTTTATTATTATAAATGCTTTATTGTATAGTAATTAGCTTCAGCATATCAAACTCTCTGGGACTTGGGTAACATATGTACATTATTTTCAAAGTAAATAGCCTAGTTCTCTTTCCTAATAGAGAAATGTTGTCACATAGGATTTTGATTTTGGTTCTGGTGTTTATTTTGGTGTTTCAATATATTTCCATGAGTAATTGTGGAAAATTACATTTAACCACAGGAAGTAGTATAAAGTTAAAATCTATGGTGATAGCAGAAGAAGTGTGTTGGAAAGATTAATTTAAACGARTAATGGTAGAAGAAAAGATATTGATTAGGTATGAAAATCAAAAAATACTCAARGTATGAGACGTAGGTAGACCAACAAGAAACAGACAATTGCATAGTAACCCTCATAGTAACCACACATTTCCTTCGATCCCTGCCAATTCCACCCCAATCCCTTAGAGAATAAGGACTGAGTTCTTTGTTTGTTTGTTTTATTTCACTGTCCCTCTAGAATTGTAGTTTAACATTTCCGTGCAAAAAATAAGTATGTGCATTTCTTTAGAGAGGATCTGAGAGCTTTTTGCTGCCAAGGTGTATGTGACTGTCACAAATATCCTGAGTTAAATTGCTTGGAATCTATCTGGCTTAGAGTCAGAATTTTGTTTTTCTGTCTGTTTCACCTGTAGGAACTGCTTCGGCTAGATGTATTCAGAGCTCTGTTGAAGCAGCTATAAGTTTTATTGAAATGGAGATGTTGGTGTCCCTCTTGGATTCATCACGTGGTGGGGAACAAGAATCAGGTGCCCCCTCTGCTTCATTTGGGGTGTAGACTACCCCAAGGGTTGTAGCTCACAACATTTGTTAAGTTTGAGGGTTGACCTATTCTGTTACAAAACCGTTGTGACAGTCAGTGGGTCAGAATTAGTCTCCAGGTTGCTAGGTGGAGTGCTAATGTGGGAGGATCACATCCTAATCCTTATTCCAGGCACTGTTTTAAGCTACAGAAGTTCAACTGAAGAGGAAGGTAGATTTTTCCTAATACTCTCAATTCTCATAGCTTAGGAATCTTCCTGGAGATGTGGCATTGTAGAGAGAATAATTTGTCTAAAGAAAGTTTCAAGTTTTTAAGTTTTTTCCTACGTCTATGAATGTCTGAATTGGAAGAACTATTCCCCACTGTTTTATTTCTTAAASCTGCACTCCATTTCTGGATGCTTTGTGACTCTAAGGGCTTTTGTAAACAGAATCTACATTAATTTGGAGAATTTARTACTGATTTGAAATGATGTAACTAAGGGCAAAATGTGGTCCCAAATGTGCTTTGATATGAATGTGGTGGTTATGATAGAGTGTCTCAAAATTCCTTAACCATGGCTATTAAAGTTAAAAACTTTAGGGATACAGTTAGCTGGCTTGCCATAATTAAAGCAATTTCTTATTGTAATCTGCCTTTAGTCAGGCATACCTGAGAGCTGAAATTAACCTTTTAAAATTCTCATCTTTCATGCCTGAGAGGCCCTTAAAGTGTGAGTGTATTAGAATGACTTTTTTGCTTATTTTATTCTGCRGTAGAGGTTTTTTTTATTCTCTTCATGGCGAGTTTTTGTTTAAGTTAACTCTCTCTGAAATCCATCTTTTGTATATATACATATGAGTCCAGATAAGCTAATTACTTACAGAATAAAGTGAGCTTAGTTTGTAAGAAAGCAAGATTTTGATTATTTTTTCTAGTTCTGTTCTCATTTACAGTTTATTATAAATATTTGCTATTACTGATAGAAGAATTTCTAGTCAGAATTCCCTCAAATATACACCTGTTGCTGAAAAACCTATTTTGTAGAAATAGGTGCTGCAGACACAAAATACRAAACAGTCGAAGTCCTGAGATACCATTTCTCAGCACTCCAATTGATCCTTTTGTTCAGGAATTTCTGGTATTCATGTTCTCTCTTAGCTTTTTGCACTGGTTTCCTTTTCTCAGGCATTAATACATCACTCTTTCCTGCCATATCCTAATTTTGTCCCTGTCCTGTGTGCCTCTTGGCTTCTTTAAGTGTTTTAAGTCCTGGACTATCCTAGCTKTAAATTTTCCAGAGAAGCTTTTCTCAGTGTCACAGAGAGATAATTGCATCAAGTACTTTTACTCTAGTCTTAGAATATTTTCCCATTCAATTAAATATCTCATTTTTGTAAAGTTTAATGTTGGGATTTTTTGTTTCATATGGMAATTAAATCTTCTTCAACAATATAATTTAACCTTACTGTTGTATTTGTATTCTTTGGGTCTTTTTGGTTCTTGCTGAGGACAGTAGTTCATATTTAGTTCATCTAAATCTGATAACATAAAATTCCCTCAGGTGTTAAAGTTCTTTGCTGTTCTTCAGATCTTTTTTTAATTTCCTGGTGATATGCCCAGAACTGAGTATGCTGTTCCAGAAGSAACTGTGGAAGTGCAGGATACCAAGTGCTGAAACACTCTTGTGTGTATCTTTTGATATGCACAGCCTAGTGCAGCAAACGCATTTTGCAACCAGTTTGCATCAGTAAAATATATTGTTTTTCTTAACTCTCCTGATTTCTGTTTCTCTGAAATTTTTTTCTTTTTCTTCAAAAACTTTTCCAAATTATTTTTCCCAGTATAATGCAATTTCATTTTCTACAGGTTGAGTTGTGAAAATCTTTGTCTCATTGATATTGCTTTATCTCTGGTGTGATTTATGTATTTCTTCAGCTTATTACTTATTGAATCTTCTAGGTTATTACTGAGGATGCTGAGTACTAGGCCTAGTAAAGKTCTGTATATCATCCTAGAAGAGTCCCTTCACTGTTCAATKCACACCATGTCTTACAACTCTTTTGAGTGTAGATTATTGAGATTTTCTTCCCTTAAGAATTCTAATAAGTATGAATTAGCTTTGTAACTGTGCTAAATCACTCATTGAAATAGGAAAAGTCTTCATTCATTAGATGACTTTGTTTACCTTTTSTCTGTACTCCTCTGAATAACAAGGAAATTCAATCACAAATCATATATCAAAATTGAATGACTGTTTTTTTCCCTGTGGATTGACAGAGTTTTTTACTCCTCCTTTTTAAGATTAACATTTGATATTGATTTCTAATACTACTTTCTCATATTAATTGCAGTGTACCAAACTAGGCTGGATTTTATACTAAGGAYGGAACATATTTTTTAGATCTCATTCTGTAAAGTGAACAAGCATATGCTTGCACCAGTTCTAGGAAAATAAACCATGAAGRCTTCCTCTCTAACCACTGTTGCATGTCCCCTCTCATAATATGCAGAATAAAATTTCCAAGGCACTAAGTAGTCATTTATTCAGAATATAAATTCATTTTTTGTGAATGAATTAACTTCATTTTCACTGAAGRTACACACATAAGACTTTCCAAGGTATAAGATGTTTAATTACAGGTATGTGGGTAGTCTAGTGTAGAAATCTCTATTTGGACACTTTCCTGTGAGAGTAATGAGCTCTCTTTTCTTCCCCTCAACACTAATTCTTTGACCTTTCATAGGGATAGGTGGAAAGAAGGCAATCCTGAAAAGCCAGCTCAGGAAGGGACATACCCTATAAAATGCCTTCCAAGTAWAATTTTGATTTTTATCTGAATGTGTAGAACTCTTTAATGTATTATACTGAGYCAGAGGTGCTAACTGTTTGTTTGAACCTGAGCATTTTTTTCCCTGAGCACTGTCTGTATTGCAGACTTAATGACATAGATTAGCACTTGTTCCTTTAATACAGTATTTGATTGGTTATGTCCACTGAAGTTAAATTAGGTTCAAACCAAATAACGTTAGCTTACACTTAAACTTTATACCACCCCTAATAGTTTATCTATGTCTTTAATATTTTAAACATTTTATTTATTTTTTAAGAAATAAACTAGAACCAGTTACTATGTGTTACCGTGTTGCTTCTCTGCAGTTGGGCTGGATTTCTCATGTGTGTGAAGAACATTTCTCCTGTATGATCAGAGCTGAAGAAACAGTGCAATATAACCGATCACTTAGGAAGACTAAAGGACATATTTGTCCATAAGTTTCATAGYTTTTTCCTAATATGTCAAAGTGAAAATGGCAGCTCAATATCTGATTATTGGTTCTTCACATTTTGTCTTTCTGGCCCATCCTYTGTCATACTATCAGTCCCTTCTCATGTAGTAGTACCTCACCTGGGTGAAACAATTTCCGTTTACTCCTCATGTAAGTCTTGTCTGATCAAAGCTGCCAATGTTCTATTATTTCCTTTATGGCTCCTAACCACTTTGTCTCACCAGTAGGACACTTTCTCCTTTATGTCTGGACAAGAAAAATCCTAGAATAACAATGCTGCAATGCAAAGATCAATTTTAGATTTCTTCCCATAATGCTCTTCAGGAAAAGCAATTGGGCATGGGGAGGGATTAATCCCTTTGTGGTCTATAGTCTTCCTGGTTGTGAGGCATGCTTATTGAGGTGGAAACATTTAGTTACCAGAGTCAATAAAATCTATGTTGAATATGCATTTTTTTTACTTATTATTTTTACACTGAGTAGTGCTGGAGAAATTATTGCCGGGAAAAGTTATCTTTGTAGTTGCAAAAGGAATCCTCCACCCAGTCGGRTTTCAAACAAGTGTGCTGGAGGCATCCTTTGTATTTATGGTAACAAGCATGCTCCAGAAATAATAGGAAAGATGTAAAAAACCTTTAAAGCCGGTGGATTTTGTATACGTTATTGTTCAAAGCATAACATGTTCATTGTTAAATTTTTAAAAGGACAAAAATGACAAACAATATTGCAGTCCAAATGCTTAAATTTTGGCATGGTTAGAATAATGTAAAGCAGGATGCATCATGGAAAATGCTAAATTAATAATTCTACAGAGAATGACCTTAATAGCAGCTGTCCCTTGGCAATGAATTAATGGCAATAGTATTTAGCTCTTGTATTGCAATTCCCATTTTCAAAGTACTGTGCTTATTTAATAGATTTGATAGAGAGTGAAACAGCTCTTGTCTAAAGCTCTTGAATTACTTTACATTTTCTCTTAGGACTGAGTAAGGAACCCTTTGTGAGGRACAAGAGCTTAGAACTAGAAAGAGTTTCTTCAGTCCTGTAGAAAGACCTGACTACCTCTTTTTATGTATTCTGAATATAAATTACATGATTAGAAGTAAAAATGTTTTTAGAAGGGTGGAAAGTGGAGAATACCAAATGTTCTACCATGGAATCCTTCTAACCAGCAGAACTGATAAGTCATAGAACAATTTTCATAGTATAAAATTATAACCCAGGGTTCTGTAAACTAAAGGCAATTTTTTTCTTGTATCTCTTTTCTCAGTGCAATATGTTTGACTAATTTCTAAGGTTTTTTGACCACTCAGTCATGCAACTCTAAAAGATCTTTGAGAAATAGATCAATTTATATAACTGAGGGGAAAAAAGGGATAGATACCCTCATGAGATCAGCATTGACCTTTAGAGAGTTAGTCCCTATAGAAAAACTAGGCTTTTTGCCATTTTTTGGAAATTTTGTAGTTCAATAGGAAGAGATTCTTTCAGAAGCTTTSTTTATTACTTTTGAAGATTATCTGTAATTAAGTAAAAATGAGATGGAATGAACATACAGCAAAAGACTGTAAATATGTTTACACATKTCGATAAACATTCCTGCATTTTCTCCTCTTGTAGCATTGATACATCTGCATCATACTAAATGGAAATGAGCAAGATGTAAAATTAATCCACCCTTGTAACTATCTGAAGAGAGTAATTATCTGACGCTTACAAGCTGTTTCTAGAATAGATCCTTTCCAAGCTACATTAAATTTTATTGTGTCTGTGTTTGCGTTTCAAATTATGGTGGATCAAGTTCTTTAACAATGTAAATGCTCTGGGTCCCCTAAAGTCAGTGGAGCTGTACAGATTTTTCTTTTACAGGAACAGTGCCCCAAAGTATCTAGATCTCCATTGAAATTTTGAAATTGCAATAGATKATAGCAATTTATGTGTGCTTACTTTGAGAAATCAGCCTATATGGACAACTTGCAGTGCCTGGTTAATTGTGTTTGGTTCCCATATCACAAGTGTTCAAACTGTGGAGCCATGGAACTGAGCCCTTAACAAGCATCACACTTGTTTGCATAGCAGGAGCTCAGGAACAAGAACACTCAGATTTGACTGCTAACTTTATGCTAAGTGTACATAAAAGAAAATATCCTCTCTTGGAAAATCGGTTTGCGGCTTTTGGGGAATGGAGAATGGGAAATTGCTAGATTAAACTATAAAAACTGATGAAGAATTTATTAGGTTTTTATTCTGTGTAAGTTTTGGGTTGGGTTTTGGTGGGTTTTTTGGGTTTTTTTTTGGTTGGTTTGTTTTGGTTTTGGATTGGGTTTTTTTTGTTTCAGAGGAAGTGAATTGGCAAAGTCCTCACTTAAAGCCAGACCAAGAAAAGTTAAAGACATCTTGATCTGGTCCAAAGAAGATGTTATCCTGATAATAATACCCTATACTAATAGCCTGCAGACTGGGATCATAAACCTAGAAAGCTTTCTTATGCTAATTTCTGAGAAAGGTAAGAGATGTTTTTATGGTAAGAGTCCAAATACTCATCAGTAACAATCAAGTATAGTTGCAGGAACCTGTAGGAAATTCTAGCCAAGTCAGATTAACACTGAGAGAAATTTTATATCTTAAAATAAAATTTAATTTGAAAGTTAAAAATTCAAACATTTAAAGATTGGYTTTTTTCATTTGTATTTCTAAGGTATTAGAAATCTAATGCTGACACATTGGAAGGAAACACATTGACTGGGTGCAAGAAACAGGGTAATATCACTTTTTGGGGAAGTTTGGACTTGGGTTGACATAAGTAGCTCATGAAATTGCACCTTTACCCTTTCTTGTACATCTATGACATAGTTATTTTAAAAAACTTTTTAAAAACCGACGTACTTACCATTTTAAGGAAAATATGCTTCTGTATGAGGTGCTGAGGAAATGAAAGAGTACAAACAAGAGCCTAGCTACATAAGGCTATGTATGAGAAATACTATTCAGTTTCTCAACACCAGAGGAACTGGAGAGTATCTAAGGATCTAATGTGATCAGAAATGTCTTCCTGAAAATTAATAAAGTGTCCTCCAAGGTTTTTTTCTGAAACCTGGGGGAGAGAACCGACAGAATAAGCCAATTGTAGACCAGGACTGAAAACTTTCTGAAAGATCTATACCTTCTGTGAGTGACGTTCTCTTTGTAGCACATTCCAAGCTTATTTTTCAATAGTGCAGCAATGATTTCCAGACCTTGTGAAAGGATGAGTGATGTGAGTACATTATCTCTCTCAACATAATTACGAATCAGATTGTATTTCAGAAATGAAGTGCAGCTATTAATACTCTGTAAATCAAAGGGATTATTTAAGTGGAAATGGAGTCCATTTTTGTTAGAGAAATGAGGCATAAAAGAAAGGTTTATGGTAGCCTAACCTCTTTTATTTTGCTCAGCCTAATGCTGCATTTATTTTGTTAGTGTTCAGCTCCATATAGCATTAAAAGGTGAATATGTTAGTAACATAAAAGCTCCACTTTCAGTAAATACTGATGATAAGATTTAAGTTCAATTGSAGTATCAAACAGAAATATAAGTTCTCAGTCAAGGCTTTTCTAGACTTTACGTTGATGGTTTGTCCTGCCTGTGGTCTGATTTTGATCTCAGTGGTCTGCTCTTCAGGCTTTTTTTCCAACATTTTTTCTCTTAAAAAATCCTGGCCACTCAGGTTTGGGATTATAAAATRGAACTTGTCAAATGTCTCATTTGTTCTGTCATAGATGATGGTGGCCAAATCAGTGTCTGGACATTAATTAGCCTATCTTTTCAGGCTCACTAGTGCATAGATCACCATTCTCCCTCTCCTGATAYCTGGACTTAGTTTCTATCTTTGTTTAATGTGCTTGTGAATAGAGCTGGGATAAAAGTAGAAATTAATAGATTATAGAAAGCCCTAGTCCCAGGAGCTACTGAGAAATACAGGGACTCTCTCACTGGTCTCCATGGATAYCAAGAAAAAGCAAGTTGAGTTCTTGCAAGCCTTTAGGGTTGTGGGAGTTAGTCATCAGCTCCAGAACGTTGTTTGAAAATTCTTAGGTAATTCCAACCTTGAGAACCTGGGATTTTCATTTGGTTTTACTTAGTGCAAATTGAAGGAAAATTATATCTTGTTTCCTCTGTGAAGTGTTGTAGAAATCACTGATGAAGAGTGCTATATAAAGATTTCTCCAAGAGGAAGGAATTATAAAAAAAAAAATGTGTCCCAGTGAGGAAGATAATTAAACTCAGTAGTACTCATTTACCTTGTCTAACTGTGTTTTCTGAAAAAAAAATTGAAGAGACTTGTACTGAATTTGCTAGCTTTTCTTAGCCAGTGAAACACTCAAGGGAAAAAAAATTCTGTTCTTTCATCTCTAGGACTGTAATACTATAGGCAGAGGCTTAGTACACTGCTTTCTCTAATTCTTTTATTATTGTGAATTATCTTCTGCTGACCGCTTATAACTTTTTTTTACAATAAGAATAATTCCTGATACTTGATCTGTCTGCTGCTGCATCAGTCTGAAGATCAAAGTGTTCTTCCTAGATTTTGTCTTCTAAGAGTGTAGGGTTGCTTTTAAAAAAATTCCAGTTGTTGCTTTGTTATTTGATATTACAATAACTCTTGTCATGTGACTTTCATTTTTGCCATTTTGAAAGCACCAATCCTGGCTGCTTTAGAGAAAATGTAAGACTAAAACTGTGTAGAAAGAAATCTTAAATTGTTTATGACCATAACCACAAGCACAAGTTGGAAACTTGTCAGATTTTCCTTTGTTGTTTCAAAGTTGGTCTTTTTCTTATGAATGGGGTCATCATCATCTTCATTTCATTACATGTATGCTTTACACAGGCTATTACCCACTCTTATGGCCTTTGCTTTTATATTGAGGCCAATTCCTAAATTTTTTTCTAAAGAACATTGCTTTTTTGAAATGCTTGTAAAAGAACCCAAAAAAACAAACCCAACCACACAAAACTCTATATCTTATGATAATTGCCTGGTTCTTGTTGCCTTTAATAAAAGATGTTAGGAAAATCCTTTTCAGTGGAAAATGATACATTCCCTAGAAATGTGTAAAACTCTGCCTTAATGCCACTTATTGTCGTTGCCAGATGAGGAGGTCACAAAGTCCCATAATTTATTTTTCTGGCTTTAATACATGGCTTTTGTAAACTCTGGAGGAAAGCTTGTTTAAAGAGGAACTGTGAGCCACAAGAAATGCTGTTAAATTAGATTTATGTGGTTTAGGAAGTGCTGTGCAAAATAAACCCTGAACCTGTGATTTTAATACTGCATGAAGGCTTTTGTCCCTGAAGTAAAACAGTGACAAACATTTATAAAACAGTACCAAAAGCTTTTCTTTCCTTGCTAGCTGAATCAAACTGGCTTTTAGACTCAAGRTGTACACTGTCTGCCGTTGTTAGATGCTGTGCCTGACATTATGGGAGCAGGAAGGAGCTGTGGCATTGTTGGGATTGAGCCTATTTTCAAGGCTGCTTTGAATGCTGGGCACAGTTAAGCAGTAAATGGGCAGCTGCTGCACACAGTGGCAGCCTTTTTGCTGCTTCATGACACTGTGCACTGAAGCTTTGGAGCAGGTTGTGCATGAGGGTGGCCAGTGGTGGTGTCAAACGTGAGGTGGTCAGTGTAAGAGATGACACTGCAGCATCTCTGGCCCTGCTTGGCCCAGCAGGCTGTTTCTTTTACATATCAGCACTGCAAATGGGTGAGATTACAAGGTTAGCAAAATATATTTGTGTGTGTGTGAGGAGCATAACCAGAAGCCACAAGAGTAGCCATTCATTGTCRTTCACAGTCCCGTACTTGTAAGATCTGGTTATTTGTTGAGTAGCTGAAAACGTCTCTATYGAGGTTCTAAATCAGAGGACTTTCTCTTTTTGTCTCCACTGAAGSTAAACCAGTATTAGAACTCATTGGCTATTCAAGATGAATTGCTTAATCTGTTTTAAAATGTCTATAACCCATGTCAGCATTTATTAGTATCAGTTGTTAGTATTAATCTAATCTATAAAGACGGCGTCTTCGTCCATCTGAATCCATAAAAGCTATCCAGTATAAATTCCTTCCACAACCTACTGGTCATGCAAATGTTTACAATTCATTGATCTAGAAACAGTATTATATATTCAGTTTAAGATTTGTAATTGTTTTACATGAAAAATTTACATTGTATACAACCTGTGTATACAATCAGAAGCTGGAATGACAGTAGTTACTTGTTGAAATATGCAGGTAACATACATTATTCTGTGCCATTGTTCAAATTGGCTCAGAGCAAAACTGAAAGATATTAATTTAGAGATCAAAGGGATTTTAATTTCTTTTTTCATTAAGAAGCTACTTTAGTGGATGGGACTATACAATTATATAGCTATGAAGAGAGTGATTCAAGTTTCTTCAGGGGTATTCCTATTCAAGGACTCAGAGTCAAAGAATATTCTTTTATCTAGAGAGGAAAGATTGCTTCCTCCTGCCCAAATAATTAACTTTTGGCATGGTTTGCTTTAGGGTTTAAATGTCACATTCAGGAGTATGATATTGGATGGAATACTTGAGTTTTGCTTTACTATGTGTAATAGAATGGAGTTAATCTATAATGGGCTACCTGATAATCTAAGATGGAAAGCATCACTACAAGGTCTCCCTCGAGCAAAAAAAGTAATTTAAAAAGAGTGATGTGGAAATCTTAGCTATGAAGGAAGTAGTTCTGTTTGGAGGCYTGTTCAGGACTCTAACTCTGTCCAGACCTAAGGAAACATGACTGTTYCTCTCCAATACTTGGCACTTCTCTTGAACTCTGCTTTCTCTAGCAAGATATAAATATGTACAGCAGCAGATATACTTGCTATAAAAGAGAAATGCTAATGAAGTGTATCGTTCCAGTTCATGCCTCTTTTGATGAGGATATGGGCACAAAAAGGTGCATGTCATGTAATTTCCTTTGTTTAGTGCACATCCTGAAATCCAATCTGACAGTTTTGGATGGCTTAGTATAAATTCTATAAAGAAAAAATTCAGTTAAAAAAGATAAATACAGACGCAAGGTTGTCTTAGAAAATTATCACTCATCTCCTAGTCAATGGCCAACTCTGTGCTTTGATAGCATAAATAGAGCCTGCAAAAGAAACTCKATTAACTATATTCAAGTTTTCAAAGTGTGCTTTTTTCCTTCRTGTACTATATGATTATAGTTGAATGGCTAAATTTAGGTCTAGTGTTCTGCCATCTGTCTTTTGAAACACTGTAGTGTGTTAATGATTTTTCCTGAGTCCCTCCTTGTAAACAAAATCTGTTGTTGGTTCTTGCTTGAGTAATTTTTCCTAAGCTCTTTAGACTATGTGTTGGCACTACAGTCAGTTTGAAATATCCTTCCACTGCAYGATAAGTTAATGATCACAGCTGATGAAATTCAAAACAATGTTCTTGCAGCACACCTGCTCATGCACGGGGATATTGACTGCAGAAGGGCTTTTATGATCCAACTATGTTTAGTGAACTGCTATGCTAGATTAAAGAGAAGAAATTTAAAGTTTAGTTGTGAGTTCTGAGGCYGCATTTGGTTCTGAGATGTAAGGAGATTCCATTTCTGTTATGCTTTTTATCAATGCTAATCCTAATGGTACTTCCAAAAGAATTTATGAGAAAGCATTCTAAAACATATATGTGCATAAAATAAAATTTAAGCATGTATAATTTTATATCAACAGCTGTTGTTCAAAGGCTGACAGGAAATGTTACATGCCTGTACATGCTGTCTTAAAAAGAGAGAGAATATGAAGATCAAAGATAAAGTGGTTGTTTGTCTTGGAGACACTGGCACTTTCCCGCATTTCCTACATTTGATATTAAAATTTGTTTCAAATATTATGGGAATACCTTTTAGAAGTTTAAGCTTAAATTCTTTGTAAATAAAAAAATAATACACTGAATATGTACCTACTGTCTGTAAGCCCATCCCATTTTTACTTCGAATCCATCTTCATACTTGAATGTTTCCCCCATATTACTCTGAGCACTAAAGACAGCTCCTAATCAGTAGTATTTCCTTGTGAAAATTCAACAAAACTGCTTAATAATTTTGCTTTCAAATGTCTTATGCCTTTGCATACAGTTATAGATCATTAGGATAAATAATAAGATTTTTAGTCATTTTTTAAATATAAAAAATACCAACCTGTAACACACACACATAAATAAATATAGATAGGTAGATATTTAATAAAAACTTGGTAATTAAATGCACACAAAAAGCTATAGGTTTAAACTTCCACATATGAATGATGTTATCTTATGTAACTTCCTATAATGTACATGTTATACAGGCTTTCATTTTGCTTAGGGTTTCAGTGAAATATTTTAAAGGTTTAGATTTTAGCTACTTTTTTGGAAATGTTGAGGGGAAAAGGAAAATTGAAAAGGAAAACCTGTCAGTTTTTCAAAATGGCTTGGGGCTATTATAAAGGACAGAATCTTGAGTAGTTATGAGCAAACACCTTGTGCCTAAACCAGCTAAGGCRAAGAATGGTACCTGTTAAAATTAAATGAAAAAAGGTTTGTTTTAAATTTTTTTGAACAATCACATACTTKGCTTTACAGAAAAGACTTGCCAGTAAATTGTTCACTAGAGTTATGTAACACATTAATGTGGACCGAAAACAAAGACCTCTTCCCACCTTCATCCATTTTCTGCAAAATTCAAAACACAGGAATTCTTAGTTTTCTCAGTCATAGGCACACCTTCATTATAAATTCAGTCAAAACATGGGTAAAAAAAAGGGTTCTGAAACTTCCCTATAGATTTACCTTCATTCTGATCTCAGTGTCCTTCTCATTTAAAAGGAAGCTTTTCTGAGCAGATGAATTTAAAATTAATTTATAAAAGAACATATTTTTATTAACAACAAAGAATGTATTTTTATGGAACAACATTCATGTCCACATTCAACTAGGTGGACAAAAATAAACACTAATGCTATATGCACAATTTACATGCAATGTTTGAACTCAGGTATAAGAAATCGGCCAATTATTTCTGATGTTTTCTTRTTTGCACTGTACTCTGTTTGGAAGCAAATATTCACCTTGCATGTCACTTCACATCAAAGGCTTCTCACTACGCATTTCCAGCTGGGCTAATTACCTCTAGCTGTACTGTTTCCACTATTTTGCCAATCTCAATTTTGTTGAAAACTACTCTACTGTAGGCAATGAGAAGATAGTTATGTAAGTATGTCTATGGAATTATTACATGGCCAGCAAGTCATGCCCACAGTTAGGACTGGAATGCCTCTTAAGTGTTTTTAAATGTGCATAAAATTATTCTTTTCTCACTGCTGCAAATATTCAGCTTTGCAAAATATGGGGGACCCTAAAATTTCTACAGTGCMTAGCTACTGTGTTTTTGATAGTAATCTTGTTCCGGCAAAACTTATGCAAAATACATTGTAGAGGGAGAAAGACAATTGATATTTAGCCATTTCATTTCCTTGGGCATGGTGTCAGCATTTATGGAACTAATACAGAACATATAGTTAATCTCCTTTGGATTCTGGTTGTTTTAGACTTTTGGAACTCCTGACACCAATTAAAAGGAGCAACCACATTTGAATCTCTCTGGGAAGAGCATTCTTGGATCCTTCTGCCTGATATAATAAAGTGCTTTCATATTATATTTCTTAAGGTCAGGAAAGTAAAATGGCTGCTCCATCTGTRTGACTGTTGTAATTTTATGATTTAGAGATTATCCGTAATACTTGGAAAATTTTAAATTGGATAAAGACTAAAACTAATTTAAAAAAACCCCAACCAACCTAATTAATTCATGAGTTTAAAAAAAGACATAATTACATTCTAAATATTTTTTAAGGTTAAATTTTACTAATTAGAGATTAAGCACTAGGGAATGTTCATATATTTGTATACAGAACAGTGCTTTTCCATTGCACTTTGACAACTTCGAATAATACTAATCGGCTTGTTTGTCCCATTAAGGAGCAGTGTGGGTCCATGGTTTGCTCTGGGAATTCAACAGTAAGACTGGGTCATTACAAGCCCACCATTTTCTAGGAACACTGATGCAACGGGGATTCGAATCATGCTGGTTCACATAAAATGCRGACAACTGTTTACAAAGTGCTGATATGTCATGGAATAAAATGAAAACATTCTTTTAAGAAGAT
Source organism: Cardinalis cardinalis (assembly GCA_014549065.1). Taxonomy (NCBI): domain Eukaryota; kingdom Metazoa; phylum Chordata; class Aves; order Passeriformes; family Cardinalidae; genus Cardinalis; species Cardinalis cardinalis. The sequence continues at coordinate 5,318,063 of JACDOX010000035.1, read as the reverse complement.
TTATGCAACCTCAATGTCCATAGAATTCTGTCTTGGAAAGAAGCAGATCTCCTGGAAACACGATTGTGCATTTGCTTGATTTGTCCTTAACTGAAATCCTAGTCTTAAATCTTATGGACTGCCATTTCCCTGGGAGGACATTTCTCTGCCTTCAGCAAAAAAGGTATCAAGTCCTTCATGTAGAAGTCTTAGCTATTTATGATAACTAGAAATAATTTTTAATCCTCTCATTTTTTAAAAAATAATATTAGCAGGTTTTAAAGTACTGATAGGTATAGAAGTCAACAGGTATGGCCCTAGAGGGTTTTGAGGCTTACGTGATAATAATTGAAGGATTTTTCACTACCTCTATTCTTAAAAAGTTCTAGATGTGTATGCTTTTATTAATTGCTTAAGTGAGATTTCTAGCATTATGACATAATTGCCTTTATAAAATTACTGAATATAGAAAAACAAGTAGGACCTATTTCCATATTTTTTATTTCATCTTGCCAAATTATGAGGTCACATTGCTGATTATGTCCTGATCTTTTTATAGGTAATAGCGTTCATTGCTTGGGTTATCTGTACAACTTTGTTATGTTGTTTTGCTGCATATAAACACATTTCATATGGATGTTCAAGAGAAATGGAGAGAGAGAGATCAGGGATTCTGGTGTTTTGGTTTTTTTGTTGCTATCTGATTTGATTCCTCATTATATTGCCATGCATATGCAGGTGGCAAAATGTGAATACAGGGCATTAACCATTATGTTCATTTACCTTGCCATTGAGGAAGCACAGATGTTGCCTATATAATAACAAGGTGTTTGTTGTTGAAACAGTCCTGCTGTTAGGTCCTCCTGCTACTACAGTAGTTTGCTACTTCAATGTGTTGGAGATGTCTTTTGCTGGGAGCTTGTAACTATATTGTCTAATTTTTTTAAATCTGTTTTTAAATTTCGAACTTCTCAAAACAAGAAAAAAAAAGAAAGTTAAGTTTGCAGTGCGTTCTGCATAAGATATTTCTTATTTGAATTTCTAGTATTTTACTCTTTGGGATTGTGTTGCCTTGCTGTATGAAGAGATGAACTTAATGTACATTTGGAAAAACAGGCAAAAAGTACTGCTCTGGTTTTTTAGGCTTTGTTTCTTCTATTATTTGTAGTTTTGTTAATTGCTGTTTGCTACATTCTAACAAATACTTATGCTAAGTTGCCTAATAAGTATTCAACTTGAATGTTCAAATCCTCGATAATGCACTTTCTTGCTCATGTGAAGTTATCAATTTACTAAATATTGTTGAATCCGTAAGTCCTTTACAATTTCAGTCTCAGTGGTTAAAAGGACTTGGATTTTGGAGGACAAGCAGGGAATTAAAGCTGAACAATGAAACAAAGGTCAAAGCTCTAGGGGAGATTAATAAAAAAAACAACAAAAAAAGCATTTAGTAGAACTACCTGTATCCCTAAGATGTCTATTCACTGAACGTTTTTCATCCTTGAGTTTCTAGGAGTTCAGGGCACTTCTGGAGTCCTCAGTGACACTATTAAACCGTGTAGTCATGTTTTCTTAAAGTTAAAAAGGACAGAAAAAAAATACCTGAAAATGAGATACTTTGTGACAGAATGCTGAAAAGTAGATGATCGATGGTTCAAGTGCAGTTGTTGATAATTGTACATGGAAATAAAAGTCTCAACTCTGAGAAATGTTTCAGCATGTTTAGAACTGAGCAGCCTGGTTAATGACAATAGTCGGCACTATTATTCCTCCTCTGTTGGACTGTGCTTGCAATATGAGCTCACAACTTGAATACAAAGTGGAATTCAAGGTCTACATTTTAACCATCAAAGCCGTTCATTGGATTAGTCCAAACTGAGAGAGACTCTCTCTCTTTTAGTCCATGGCTATGCCCTCCTCGGGAGCAATCAAACTACCAGGCACTTTAGCACTCCTGAGCACAGGCTGCCAGCCCAAAGCTGGACAGTTCACTGCTGTTGTAAGACAAAATTGCAAAAGAGGACACAAATAATCTCAGCACTGTTGGACAGAGAGGCCTCATAATATAATTAACAAGCCATGCAGATACCTGAATAATTTGCATGTGCTAAGCATGCGCATGTTTTCTTTCTTCCTAAGACATATTTTTCCAACTTTTACTTCATTTTAAAAGCTTTAAATTTTCCATATAAGTAGAAGAAAGTTAAGAATTTTGCGTCCTTTTTCCCATTGCTGATCCTGCAGAGAATTTCAGTTGTTCTGTTTCATGCTAAAGCCTTTAAAGACACTAATCATAGGCATTTAAAGTAGCACAATACAGAATATGAAGTAATTCATAAAAATTGAATATTGAGAATATTGGACAAATTGAGTTGGTCTTTTCATATGCCAAAGTGATATGCAAAGATCTTGCTGAGTTACCAGTACTGCTATTGATAGGGTACAATTCATTCCTAAATTCTGCTGAGCATTCACAATGGCACAGTGCATCTGGACCTAATGAAATAAAACAAACCAAAAAATATTTTATTTGGTTTCAGAGAAAAAACTTTTAATCTCTCTGGAAAGCTGCTTCCTATTTTTTTGCAACAAGCAACTCTCTTAAACAATTGATACAACTTTCAGAAAGAAATGGCAGTCCTTAAACTCAGAATCACACCTAGGGGTTTTTTTCCCCTGTTTCCGTATCTGTTGGTTTTAATTTCTCTACAGGTCCATAGTGACATTAATATAAGTCTCTAGCAGTGCAAACATATGTGTTGGGAGTTGTTTGGCTTGTTTGTTTGTGTTTTTGTTGTTGCTGGTTTTTGTTCATTTTTTTATTTTAATACAACAACAAGAGGTGACAATCTGTGTTACACCAGATTGTCGATTTTTATGGTTTTACAATCTTAAGTAAATATGAGATTGATTTCTTATCTATTTCAGCATGTTACAAAGTATTAAACTGATAAACTTCTAGCTGGAAATAGTCTCTGGGAGCCAGGATTGTCCTGACATTTATTGGTAATATGCGATCAGTCATAATATGTGATCAGTCACAAAATCAGTAATATGTGATCAATAATATGTGATCAGTCATAAAATCAAGTTAGCAAAAAGACCGCGAGTTAAGAATTTCTTACTTCTATGCCACAAAGACACTCATATGCACCTTTTATTTTTCTTCAGTAGTCATCATCTTATCCTTGTATTATTTGAGGAGCTTGCTGAACTACTCCTATGCAGTTCACTTCCTAGTACTGCTGGTGCTTTCAGGAATGTGCTGATTTTCCCTCTTAAATTTAGTTTATAGGCTGTGGAGTAGGAACTTAATGAGTGGTTGGTGGCTTGTTTGTGTTCTACTTGAGTCTTATCCTTTCCTCTTAGTTAATAAAAGCTTTTTTTTTCTTCTGTCATCCTGGCTTGTGACATTTCCCTGAGCAGCTCACTGTGTTTTCTGACACTGAAATCTGCTCAGTGGCATTACAGCATTCTTCTGGCAGCCTTTTGAATGCTCCATTATGACTTAGCAGTCTCTGAAGATACCTTGTTTGGCAAATTCCATATGCTTGGTGAATTATTGCATCATGTTCTTCCAAAAATCTGTTTTTATCCTAACAGTCAGTCTTTCTTCCCATAATCCCAAGAGTAGCATAATATTATGAGTTGCCCATTGCACAGTGGGTTTTGTATTCTTAAAAGGATTTTTTTGGGGAAAGGGGTGGAAATTGTGTTTATTGGGTCATGATTTTGTTGTTGAATCAAAGTCTCTCTCCTTTTTTGTAATGATTTGGTTTAGCTTTATAAAATCAATAGAGAATTATTAAAGCATCAACTTCTTTAGAGCATGTGATTGTCAAAAGTCAAGCTACAGTTGATGTCTCTGTCCGACATATATCACTCCATACACAGAGTTCCAGTAACTAAGTCTTCTCCACTTGTTCTGCCTAGTTCCAGCATTTTAACTCTGAAATTATACTTGAAAAATTCTGCTGTGAAGCAGGTGTGAAACTCCTTCCATGTAGCCTCTGAAGGACTCATTGCAGAGTAGATTGGACAAGAGGAAGAACAAGCTAGCAAGGATTGACAGAGACACAGTTTGTCTCAAGACATAACTGTAGACCGGGCCCATTGATCTGAATGAATTAACAGAGATCTTCTGCAGTTCTTATTTTTGTGTAGCTAGTAATCTAGATAGATTAGCCCATCAATTTTTTCTAGTCATGAGAATTTTATATGAATTGACGGTAACTCCAATCTTTTGGACTACAAAATTAAATCCCAAAAATATTTAAATGGTAAATTATTCAGAGGCCATTTTCCTGAGCTGCAAAGATTGCTGTGATACTTGAAATAAAATAATACCAGTGCTGGGGAAAGCTTAAAAAGGAAAGAGCTCATCTCCTTTAGAAATTAGACTGGGAAGCAAGAGTTTTAGGAGGTTTTGGTTCTGTGTTAATTTGTTGGGTGTGATCTTCTATACAGTTCAGAAGTAAATAGGTATTCAGTAACAAATAGGGGGAAAAATCATTAGAGCACTTTATTATTGTCTGAGATACCAGGACAATAACTGCAACTGTCATTTTAATAATTATATAATCCATTCAAGGAGTTTGATGATAATATTCAGATAACTGGTGTACTGAATATTCTTAATCTTCATGAGGATGAAAAGTATACCTTCTTGACTACACTTTTCTTAATTAGCATGGGTGAAAACTTTAAGCTGTCTATGTATATAGTATGTGCAGCATTTCTGTAGTACAAAACCACTTACCTACTTCATGTGGAGCACCACTGAGGGCTGAGCTTCCAAACACTCACCTAGACCTACACTTTGCTGTTTGAAAGAGAAGTGATGATTGTAAAACAACACAGCAAGCAGTCAGAGTRAGGAAACTTATAGCAAAGTTGGTGTCACTACAAGGACAAAAGACTTGAATTACCAATGCGAGAGGCGCAGACAAAACAGACCAAGGCAGCTTTKTCCCTTCTTCGTAACAGCATGTGCATGTAACTCCTTCAAGTAGCTGAAGTACCAGAATATGCACTTACTTTTCCATCCATGTGAATGTTTGAACTAATCCACCTACTCTCATCCTGAATTTCAAGCCGAAGAATTGATTTATGACGAGATTGCATATGCAATGCAAAGTGTTCTTTAAGCCATACTGTGGAAATAATTTTATTCTAATGTAAATATTGAGAGGAGGAGGAATATGTTACATAGAATAAAAGAAGAAAGAAAATAGAAGAGAGAAGTGAAGAAAATGGGAAAAAAGAAAAACATTTTCAGGAGGTTTGGAAGTGCTGAAGAAAGGTCAAAGACATTGCTGTGCATATAGAAATATTTCTTGAGTATTTCTACTGAGGACTTAGTTCAAGATAAATTACTTATTCCCATAAATACTGTCTTTTTTTTTTCTTGAAAAAGCTACACCCTGTAGTTCTTACTATCAGAGATTCAATGAAAACTTTTTTGTATTGAATTTTTTTCAATTTATTAATTCAATTAACTTTAATTGGGAGTTATGAGGAACTTTAGCCAATTGATGCCTTGTTTTTACTAGCATGAAATAATTTGAAAGCATGATTTCAAAAAACTCATATCACTGGTTTATATTTAAAATAGAAGTATTTTAATGGTTATATATTTGTTTCTTTGCATCATTGTGCTATGCTTCTCTTTTCAAACTTCTTGGTCAATGACTTGCTCATAAACTAATCTGTTCAAAGTAGTTAATATGCAGCCTTCTCTATTGAAAAAAAAGTATGAGTTGTAGATTTATTGACTTAGGAAAAAATCAGTTTGTGTATAAATTAGATAGAGTTGGGTGGTCTATCTTGAAAAAAGACAAAATAAAGGGGTATTGCATATTGCATTTGGTACTTTCAGAACTCTACCTTATGGATGGAAGCCACATTTTATGTTTCATCTTGTTTGGACTAATCACAATACAAATAATTGTCATATTTTATAATAGTAAATCATAGGAGGACTTTTTAAAATGCAAATATTCAAGTAAGAAAAGTGATCTATTTTGATTATTACTATGAAAAATCTTTAGAACGCCAACGCACCTTTCAAAGGATAAGTTAGTTGCAGTCAGTATGAATATTCCCTGAAAATATATTTTTAGTGTGGAGCAAAATCCAGGCTACCATCCCACACACACTTCTTTAACAACTCATTTAAAGTTCATTAAGTCCAATTAAGAATTAAATGTGAAGCATTTCAACTGCTTTACTTCCTACTTTCTTAATTTTGAAATCTTTGAAGCCCATAGTAAATACAAAGTAAAAGGTATAGACTTGTTTTTAGCTGTACTTGAAAAGCAGCAGAAAAGTCTAAAATTTTGAGTTAAATTATTTAGACTTCAGATATATGGAAATTCAATTAGACTTGGAATAAGGAATATGTATCTTTGTATCATGTTAGTGGAATTTTTTTTTAGTTTCTAGCTGCATTTTTCACAAAAAAGTTCTACATACTTTTCTACGAATATAGCTCTCACTATGGGCTAAGAATAGGATGTGGAAGACAGCTTTGTAATCTATCAGCAGTAAGCATATGTGACAATTTACTGACTTCACTAGTTGTGTTTTACCCATGGAACCATTAAGAATTGAAAGGAGTTCCATAAACTGGTTCTTTGTTTGGTTGGCGAGGACTGTAGAAGTTTTTTTGCTAAAGCTGTAATTTCTCTGTGTGTGTATGTATGTTTGTATTTTAGTGTGGTAAGTCAAAAGTAAGGTTTTATTTTTTTCTCTATTAATTGTTTTTTCATTAAATTATTGCAGTCCTGTTGGATTTGTTGACTAAATATTTAAAGTTAAATTGCTACTGTTTTCAACAGAGCAGCAATATTAACAGTGACTGAACTGGAAGAAACTTGTTTTTGATAAATATGTGGTGGGTTATGTCCCTCAATTTACCTGTGTGTGTAGCCATTCAAGCTCTTCAAGTACCTTTGTTGCATTACTAAAGAAAACTGTTTCTGATTACACATTGTGCTTGTAGTCAGGGTTGACTACTTTTTCAAATTGCATGCTATTCTTCAGAATGTGCTCATCTACCAGCTAGTCATGCAATGCCTAAACTGTGTTTTAAGTTTCTGAGTAGGCTTGGGTAGGTTTGATAATATGCATGTGTTAATAATATCTACATAAATACATTTAGGAATAAATAAAATTTGGGAACAAATTTTGTTTGGAAATTTACCGGAAATTATATTAATCCAGCTAGTTTTGGAAATTTACCAGAAATTATATTGTATGATGAGGACACAGTTCTTAGAGCTCACTTAAGGTTGGTTTTGCAATTTCTCTCAAGGCAGATAAAGACTAGCTTCACCTAAAGCCTATAATATGAAAATCCATTAATATTTTGGAATTGCAACTAATATTACTATCTAGATGGAGTTGAAATATGCCAGTAATTATAATTTTAACTGTTCACATAAAGGGCTTTTCAGTAAGAGAGCAGATTTCAAATAGATTGCACAAATATCTATGTTATTGTTCTGGAGGAAGAGAAAAACAAGCACTAAACCAGTGGCCCAAACCATCATCCTAACCTGTTTCCAGTGTGCTTTTAAAAATTAAATGGATCATACCAAATATATTAAAATACAAATTATATTAAAGTGTACGTATAGGTTAAGCACTATTCTGTCTTGACAGAAGATATTTTTATTTTTTCACCAGAAACATAGATTAACCATCTGATTAGTTTCTGTAATTACAGCATAAAATAGAAGAGCTCCTTTTTTAACTCAAGAAACATAAACATTTAATGGGGAATTATAAATAAATGATTGTCTTTTTTTATGTATAATTTCTGAGGCTTCCAAGCTTGAAACTTAATATAATATTAAGTTATCAAGACCTTTGTGAATGAGTAAAAACATGTAGCTATTATTAAAATATTTTATAGAATCTACTTAAATTTATTTTGGGTTTATATTCTTTATTTTTGCAGAGATCATATTTGCTTTCCAAATAGAATTTTTATCTAAGAAGTCAATTTTTCTGCATAGTAACAAATTAATATGAATTCAAAAGATCAAACTGTGTTCTAAAATTTCAGTCCTAGTGTTTTTAGACCCAGAGCTGTTAGATTTTACATGGGCATGGAAAAGATGCTTTGTGGAGAAGGACCTGGGGGTCCTGGTGGACACCAAGCTTTCCATGAGCCAGCAGGGTCCTTGTGGCCCAGAGGCCAATGGTGTCCTGGGGTGCATTAGGAAGAACATTCCAGCTGGTCAAGGGAGGTGATCCTGCCCCTCTGCTCATCCCTGGTGAGGCCACATCTGGAGTGCTGTGGCCAATTCTGGGCTCCTCAGGACAGAAGAGACATGGAGCTCCTGGAGCTTGTCTGGTGGAGGGCAACCGGTATGATTGAGAGATCGGAACATCTCTTATGAGGACAGGCTGAGGGAGCTGGGCCTGTTCGGTCTCAAGATGAGACAACAGAGAGAGGACCTCATCAATGTCTGTCAGTATCTGAAAGGACAGTCTTAGAGGATATTTCCAGGCTCTGCTCAGTGGTGCAGAGCAATGGAACAAGAGGAAATGGGCAGAAACTGATGCACAGGAAGCTCGACCTGAACATGAGGAAGAACTTTACTGTGCAGTGACCAAACACTGGAAGAGGTTGCCCAGAGGATGTAGAGTCTCCCTCACTGGAGAGAATCAAAAACTGTTTGGACACAATCCTGTGCTCTGTGATAACTCAGCTTGATTAGGGAGTTTGGACCAGATGTGACCCACTGTGGTCCCTTCCAACCTTTCCTATTCTGTCACCCTGTGAAGCAAGTTTCTTACTCCCTTGGCCTACTGTTCCCAAGCACATGACTTTTGGAATAAGCAGTGTTCAACTGTAAAAAGGAAAGTGTTTACTTTCTTTTAACAGTAAACACAACGTTCCTAATTTAATGCAGGAGKAACCTCTTGTCCACAGCAAGAGGCTGAATTTGCTTTTTTTGTAATTTACATGAGTTGTACCTAAGCAAAATCCTTCAGCCATCTGCCACTAGTCAATAAATCCTTTTTTAATTTCCATTAATTCTTGTTAGAAAGATTGAAGAAATCCACCCATCTGTTTGATAGAAGCATTATATCCGCAGGGAAAGCACATAGAGAATTTTATCACTCTTTGCTTTGGGGTGGGGGAAGATTATCTAGAGCAACTGCAGTAAGGTGTAGGAATGTTCAGTGTGCAGTTCTTAGATAAACCTTGCATATTAATTCATTGAGTAAATGAGGAATGAAATATTCTGATAGTCGAGAATTCAGTGCCAATACAAGAGTGCAAGGACTCATTTGCTTTTAACATAGTTAATCCTACTGTAGTGAGCAAGTGAGCTCATTTAACAAGTCAGAAACTATCAAGGAAAATTGAGTGGTAGAGAAATAGAAATGGGTAATGGAAAGAGGTAAGCRATCATATTCTATGCATTTGCCTTTAGAATATAAGTTCTGCTGAACAGATAGCATTTATATTTGCTGAGCATGACATTTTTAGCAGTGAACAAATACTAATCTAAATAAATTGGACCTGATTTTTGTGTCAGATGGCAAAAGGACAGTAACAGAAACCACATCTGTTTAGAGAGCTGCTCTCTAAACAGCCCATTTTTGTTGCTGACCAAATACTTCTGTTCTGACAAAATATTTTTCTTCGTATCTGACAATATCTAATGCACACCAATAAATGGTTATATGACACATGTCTGGTGAAATTCTACTTAGAGGACCACCTTTGACCAAAAAAAAGAGTCCCCATCAGTATTATGTGATGAGAAATAGCTTTGGAGGAAAATATTTACTGTAGATTGTGTTCCAGAAGGTCATACTATGGCAGCATGCCTTGATGATGAGATAAAAGAACATTCAAATAACTGGCTAAATATGTACCCACTTGTGAATACTAAACTGGGAAAATTTTCTGCTGGGAGGAGTTTCTGAGTGTTCCTCAACTCTTTTGCTGAGATATGCAACATAAAATTACTTTATGCTCAGATTTGAGTTCAGATTCCTATATCTGCGTCTGACCCTTTGCAAGGAGATTGGTTGGCAAAGTGACAATGTAGCAGTGATAGTGTTTTGTTCAGCATGAATTGCAGTATATACTTATTTTTAATGTACATGTTGAAATGGTGTATTTCAGAAATGTTTGTTACTGGTATGTGCTTTAGCTCCAGCAGTATCTATTGAAGATGTTCTGTGCTCGTGCATGGCTAAAGAAGTTGGTGTGTCCACTCGCATCCTTAATTTTGTCTTTCTGTCCTGATTTAAAATATTAATTAAAAAAAAGTTTAGTGGTTGTTTTTTTTTTTAAGAGTAAGAACTACTTACTTTTAAAAATATTTGTCCTTATCATGATGATTTTCTTTTTACATATCCGGTCTCTTTTTCTCCTGGGGGAAAATTGGAACGATAAATTTGGTAACCTGCTTGTGACCTTCACAGGTCAGGAATTGCTTGGTCTACTGTTCATAAACCTGGCACATGTGGACTTACAAATTTATTCTGCTAAGCGTTTTTTTATCTGCCTTTTTCCTAGTGCCTTAGAACTGTCTAATGGTAATCTAGAAGATTATACCAATTAAGATATAGATTGCTTTCTCAGTTTATAGCAAGAATGTCTGCTCTCAACACCTGAACTGCACCTGAGCTCGTGCCTTGTAATTAAGAAGCTTCCCCTGTGAAAGCCAAGGGTGTTGATGTGAGCCAGCAAATGGGTAAGCCTGTAGAAGCAGAGGTGTCAGTGTCATGCCATGACTGTGACCCACTGCTTGGTAAGGAACATGCCTTGGTGAGGCTGTCTCACTTTTTTGCAGTATGTTTTTAGTCTCAGGCCTTTCACACAGAAATCTTTTCCAGTTCCTCTGCTTCAAATTCTTGTTGCCCTCTGGCACCTGTTCAGAATCTGAGACTGAGCCTGCGAAGTTGCCTCAGGGATACCTCTGAAGCCTGGCCACTCAGTCAGGCTTACGAAGGCTGCCCCCACCTTCTTTAAGGTCAGATCAGCTTTATTTTTCGGAGTGCAGCTGAGAATAGAGAGTAATACACTTTACTGACACGCACTAATTTACTGAACATGAGAATTAAGGTAAAATGCTCTCTTCTTAATGAGATAATTTTTGTTACTTAGAATAGTTTGGAGTTTGGGTACACACCTCCTGTCTCTYGTGATACAGAGTATATCCAAATAGAGAGGGTTGTTCAAGGGGGTTGAAAAAATTTATTTAGATTATTCTTAGACTTAAAAGGCCCTTCCAGAAGAAACCGCTGCACATTTACATAAAAAATTAAGCAGTGAATTTGGTGTAGGTGATAGGTTCATATTAAATAACAAATTCCACCTTCATTAGTGTGTCTTCTCAAATGAGTTCCTTTTTTCGGAAGGACTTGTGATGCTATGAAGCTGACCAAGTATTGGATATTTCACCTCAAATTCAGTCCCCAAATTCTTGACAGTTTGTCTTAGTGGATTTTTGAAGAATAATTTATGTTTTTAAACCTCTTACAAGTCAGAAAGCATGAAAGTGCTTTGAAATTTTACAACATATTTCAGCTGACCCAAAATATAACTAGATAATCCCTTTCTGGGAGATAGTTGTTGTGGTTCCTTGCAGTTTCTGTTTACTCTCACACAGCTATGTATCCTTTCTGAATTAGCTATCATTAACAGCTTTTAACGAAGGTTGTTATTCCCAGGTGGGACTCAAAGTAATTTTAATTGGTCAGGGCATTTCTTGAAGTCACTGAAGTTTTGAATTGAAAAATAGTGTCAGTTCCTTAGAGTTTTAAAGAATCAGTAATTTAACAAAAAGRGAGCTCTTAAAGAACTGCATGTCATGTGCCCTTGCTTTCCAGCCTTTTCCTATTTTTTCCACTGTTATATTATGTGTAGTATAGGCACAAGTGGCCATGTTGCAATTTGCATGCTAATATATTTTCCAGTTCATTACAAGGCTGAAAATATTTCTTAACCCTTAGCATTTGCAAAAGATAAATGCACAGGTTCACTTTGCATCTCAGAGAATTCTGGTTACTGGTAATTTAATTTGGTTAATATTTACTGTCTGTTTGAGACTTCAAAAATATATTTCCATATCTGTGGGAGGATCTTGACTACCTCTCCTTACAACAGAATGGGTGAAGTTGGAAGGCAAAATAAGGTTATTCATTTATAAAGATGATAATCTATATCTAAATGCTGTTCATTTTATTTCCCGCCAACACATATAATGTATTAATTATTTCTGAGAAGAATGGAGGTGAGAATCTTTGGATTCATGTTTTCTCTTAAAGCAAAACAGCATCCAGAAGCAGCCCCCTGTTAACCCAGATCCAAAGATATCTATATTTACGATTCTAAAAAAGCAGGACAGCAATAGTACCAATGACTTTTAACATCTCAGTATTTATCAAGTTTAAGGGTTATGTTTTAATTTCTAAAAGACAATTTTATGTCCATTCTCACCACTTCCCCTTTATTACATAGGGAATGTAGTAAAAGAAGAGAAATAAAGATTGAGTTTCATTCTCGAGGTTATTTGCAGAGTAAGTCTCTCTGGAAAGCTTGCTTTTTCAGAGCTACTAGAATGTCTTGTAAACATAACTCTCACTAGTTAATCCCACTCTTTTCTCAGAACAGGGATAATAATAATAGTAGTATTAGCACTAGTAGTAATAAAAATAGCAGCACCAATAACATTCCTTCCTTCTATTATGTGAATGTTGTCATACCCCTTGGTTGTAAAAGATAGAATTTAGTCTCCAAGTCAGGTAACAGACTAAAATCGGGTTACTTGTCACTGGTAGGAAGCTCTGAAAACTACCTAACTTGAAAATAATCTCAGAATTAAGATAATATGAAGGTCTTTTTCACCTTTTTCCCCCTCTTCTTCCCTTTTCAATTAAGGTCTAGAGGTAAATTTAGGTTAAACCTGCATAAACTTACAAATCCTTAAAATAAGGTTTTCATACATTAACACAGTGTGGTACATATCACAGTACAATCTTCTTTCCAATGTACTGCTTTTTCTAAATACTTCAGTCTTTATATCAGTTTTTTATTCCTATGGATACAAGAATGAAAAGACTTCAAGACTAATAGTAATTAATACATGCTTTTTATTTCTAGGCAGGGATTTTTAAACATTTGTCTTGTGTGTCTTATTAGTTACAATGAGAAAAGTCTGGTACTAGTATGTGAAATTCAGTCAGGCTGAATCACTAGAGATATTGTCACCACTTTTCATTGCATATAAAATATATTTTTACATAGTATGCATTTTCCATGAATTTCTTGTACATTACTTTTCGACTAGAACGAGTCTACAAAGGTAGGATATAGTTTGAAAAAATCCRCTAAGTAATCTGATAGTAGTAGTACAATTGTATTTGGGCATTTTCTGTCATTTGTGGAAAGGGAATATCTTTTTTCAAAATAATGATTTCTTTACCATGGTGTCGTTCAATATAAGAAAATAAAATTGAAGGAATTTCATCTAAATCAAATCTGTGCCTTCTATTTCAAGCAACCAACTAAGATGAAATTTATTGATCAAGTTTGTTTCTAGAGTTTCTTAAATGAGTTTGTGGATTTAATTTCTATTTAGTACAAAAATAAGAACTAAGGATACTTGTTTATAGCTCCAATTATTTCTATACAACAGCTAGTTCTTTATTATAGTGCTCCCATTGTGTTCCTGTTTTTTCTGAAACAACAAAAATATAACAGCAGTTAAACTTGTTCTGCAATGGTATCTTAAGCAGTATTATGTAGATACAATTTTCCCATGCTTAACTGGGTAATTTACACCTTTACAACATTAAATGGTTTGAACAATTCATCTTTTTATCTTATTTGCATTTGAACCTGGCTGTTGCTTTGTTATCATTAGTATACATATTTGTATACACACTCTGTTTCTGACATAATTTCCTAACGTATTTTCTCTGGAACTGTAATAGCAATATCACATGTCAGGGGGTTACTTTTCGTTTGCATTTAATGTTTAATGTGTCTATTCTTATTTGTTAACCTGTTTGACATTTGCCCCTGTTGTTTAGCAATCTGAAAATTGAAACAAATGTGTTTTCACAATGGATTTGTGTGTGAAGTTTGAAAATTAGTTTTCCTTTATATTTAGGAAGAATCTGAATATAATGATTTCTTTAATAGTTTTGAGGAAAACTTGACCCTTTTCACTAGTTCTGTTTCACAGTTAAGGGTCTTTTCAGTATGCAGATGTTAGTTTAATTTAGTCACTGAAGATTCTCTGCTCTTGGCCTTTGTTCTCATGGCTTGTTCTCCATAAACCAGCTGAACCTGTATGCCTTCAAGACTGTGCAGAAACTTCACAAAATTCGTGGTGGGGCAGAGCATTTTAGTATGGTGTAAGATGAGAATCCCCCTAAAGAGAAATACCCCAAAAGACAGCCTACAATGTCCTTCTTCGTTCAGAATTTGTTTTTAGATACTGGAAGCCTATTTACTTTGAAGTCAAAATTTGAAAGGAGGAAAATACAAACAGCAGATGTGAGTGTAACACTTCTACAAATAGACAAGAATTGTATCCCTTTTGCMGGTCGCATATTTGAAATCTTATGCTCCCTCCCTTCATTTATCTGTGAAGAGGAGACATATAGAATGAAAACTGTCAGTTTACGTCATCTGTTGTGAGGGGCTAGATGTACCCAAAATTGCTCTGTGGCACATGCTAGCTGACAGGCTGAAAGTCCATATTTTAAAGTRTTGGATGTTATTTTATGATCCCTGTCATGTTTCCATACATAAACCAGACCACCTATTTCAGAGATTTTATATAAAGTTTATATAAAATAATTCTGTATTAAAACATATATTTATAGGAATTCAGGAGTATTCCATTCAAATATTGATCTATTTTCTCTAGATAGCCTTTTCTTTGACTGTGAAAGAAAACAATGATCAAAACAATTTTTAAGGATGGCTGGTCAAACTTTGTGCATAATCTGAGAACTTTGCAAGGTTCACACTGCATCTTTAAATAGAAGTCAGGTTATGTAGACTTCGCTCTTCTCTTGCATTGATTTACACCACTTTAACTTCAAGTATGAGCATAAATTCAGACACAAAGGTGTGTGATGCCAAGTTATTGTTAATTTTTGGTTCTGTATACATATACACACACATAAAACTGTCTCCTTTTCTTATAGCAAAAGACTGAATGTAATAGCTTCTGCAATTAGCAGCAAAACCCGACTGTGCTAAAGGTGAAATAAAGGAAAAAAGTGGGCATAGGTGATGGTGGTGAAGAAATAGAAATGGAGCAACAGAACTGTCTTCTTTTTTTTTTATCCCCCAAAATTTTAGTACTGTTTTAGTTAGGCTTAGCCCAGTCTTCATACCTTACCTTCATCAACATATTAATACTCCACATTTCTGGGAAGCTTTTGGGAAAATATTATGACTTTAATATTTCATCTGTTTCAGTAGCTTTCTGTTTCTTTGTTTGTTTTTAATAAGAGAGAGCCTTCTGATACACGCTTCCCAAGAAGCAGAAGTAGAATTCTGCATAGATTTTCTGGTGAGGCTTAAATTCTGTAAGTGTTTTCTTGCTGAATGTGGAATGCTTTTTTTTCTTTTTTCTTTTTTTTTTTTTATGCGGGCCTATAGCATTTTACAACTTTCATAGCATCACTTTAGATACTTCAAGTCTTCAAGTCAAAAATTGTTTAAGCCCTGTGGGAGGAAGACTAACAGCAGCAATGGTTGCATTAACTCCACTAGAGGGGAAAATAAAATGCTGCATTAAACTTCTGTCTCAACCTTCATTTTTAATAATGCCTTCCTTTGGGACATACTGATTTTCTCTTTTTCTCTCTCAAATTTCTTTTAAAGAGGACAAGGAAGCTGAGATTATCTTGTTTCTGTTATGCATTAATGTTTACTGATGAAACAGAAGGTTAATTTTTTTGAGATGTTATGAAACAAAATAGAAAAACTGATCTAAAAGCTTGAGCTGGATACAAGAAAAAAACCAAAACCCTTCATTTGTAAAATGCACTAATTTTCATCTTTACGATGGTATAATACCTCAAAGTAAGCATGAAAAAAGACATGAGAAGTTCTGAGAAGTGATATCACTGTATGAAATCAGTGTGGATTTGAGATATTTCACCACAGGGTCAATCCTGTAGAAGAGTCCTGCATTTTCCAGTTTTAGACTAGCACTGCTTACAGTGTTTGTGATGCTAACACGCATCCATAAAACCCCAACATTCTGTTTTCTCAGCTGTGGAAAATGATGTTTTGCTCATTACTGCCAACCTGCTAGAGCTTTCAAATGCCAGCTTGAAGGTGAAAGCTTATATGACCTATTTTCTTCCATCCAGAGATCTGTGATACAACAACTACTCTGCATTAACAACCAGAAGAACAACACAGATCACTACCCCAAAAGCTGATTTCTGTACTTTTTGTAACTGATTTTCAGTTACTTTTTTGGTTAATCTTAATGCAAATTTATTACAGCTTCTGCTGTCTCTTAGCCTAGATGGCATTTCTCTAAGGAAGGTCTGAGTATTATATCTGAACTATTGATTGTTTAGGCACTGAAAAGCTGTTTATATGTGTCCCCAGTTAAGTCTGGGTATCAGACTTGTGCCAATATGTGGAATTAAGTGAAATTATTATTTTGTCTTATGAATTGTAGTTTTGAAAAATTGCAGTGGTTCAGAACATTTTAACTGGTGGTATCTGAGGAAAGGACAACATTATTCCTTATTTACAAAGTACAGCTAACGCTTTGAAAATCTAGATTAATTTCTCTTTTGTGTACCAGCTATGGTAATTAATTAGAAGTATTTTTCAAGGACAATAACAGATATAACTTTAAACTTTTGTATTTGTGTGCCTGTCTCTAGATAATTGCATGGTTTGTTTATGTGGGAGCTATTTTTACATGTATATTCTGTAACAATAGGGAGCACTGTTGAACATTCTTTAAAAATTTTGTAGCTATTTAAACCTTTTTGCACAACAGAATTGAGTAATAGAAGTCCTTACACCTAAGTATCTTGACTTTGGCAGTAATGCTGAATTTAGATTTAGATAATTGTATATGTCATTAGAAAGTTTGGATGGATGCTACATAATAAGATGGAAAGTAGCACATCTGCTGTGTGTAAATTACCCAGACCCCAGTCCTCCCAAAAACCCCAAAACCGCAGAAGCCAAACACAGATTCAAAATGTCTTTTTTTTCCTTTCTTTTTTTTTACTACGTCTGAATGTGTCAAGCTGAACAACTGTTGGGCCAAAATTTGCAGGCCTGAAATCTCATGTTTTTTTTTAAAAATGGTAGAAAATTCTCAAATTCTCACCTTTTATTTAAAACATAGCTTCAACCGGGGAAAGCTTTGGTGTTAACCCCTCTTTATTTGCTTTGAGTGTAAAGCTTTCCTCTCCACCTGCCTCAAACTCTGGGCCATGGGTCAAAATTTAGTTCTATTGTATGGGTGAGATTGTTTCTTTTCTAGGTCCAGAGCTTCAGTGAGGAGACCAAAGAATAAGGGTCAAAACTTTTGACCTCTAGATTTGGGAGATAGGAGTTTTATATTGAAAAATAGGATATTGTGAAATGATATCTGACTTGAAGTGTCTTTCAGATAAACCTAAGAAATTTTGGTGTCTAAAGTGTCCCTTTATTTTTTAGGGCTACAAGTAAGATTACAACTGTCATGCTTTAACTATAGACAGATGTTTAGAAATAGCTGAATGGATGAAGACCTTCTAGTTTCCTTTTATGTTATATGTGAAATTGATTGATATCAGATATGTGCGTGTGTATGTGCATATGAATGTGTGTGTGTACATATCTGTCTAATTTTCTATATGTGTGTATGTATGTGTATATAAATATATAATCTTGGATTAATTTCTCATGTTTGTTTCATACAATATAATTTGTGATTTTGCAGTGAATTGTTTTAGTTAATTAGATTGTTCTGAATATGTTCAGAATGTAGAAGGTTAGAAGTTGCTGCTTATCAGGTCTATTCCATTTCCTACAATCTGATTTATGTATACATCTGTTTTGGATTATTTAAAACTGCTCATATGAGATATGCTTCACTGAAAACTAGTTGCCATGTCTGAAAGATCCAAAGTTATTTTAGTTTTAAAAGAATAATTTGGAAACCGTTTGTGCTATATAGATAGAGATAAAAATCAATCAGTAGATAGAGATAAAACTCAGTGCAAAATCACAGATAGCTCAGAATCAAATTGTATCTTGGCAGCTGAGGTCTTTTGTAGGGATAAACATGCTGTGAATATTAGCTTTCTGACACAGGGGTTGTTCCTGCTAAATGGAGTGGCTCAGGCAAAGAAACGCTAAACTATTAACCATTAATGTGGTGAAAGAACTGAGAAATCAAATGGTTTGCTTTATTGTGTTTTTGAATATGTGCATTCTTTTCTTTGTATATATTAGTGTTTTTTAGAAAAACTATGAAAAACAAGAATCTGATATCTCACTTTGGATGTAAGGAGTGTTCCCTAAATTATTAACTTAGCTGATTCTTTGTTATTTTTCTGTAGGTGTTAAGAATGTATATATTCCTTTCCCACATTGTCATAAAGAATTAGTAAATTTTTTGATAATTTTTTCTCTTACGAATTAAGGACAACTAGTTGTCAAACAGAACTTCTTTTTCTGTTTTAGGCAGATACCAGCATTCAATACTGTCTAGAAGGACAATAGCACTCAAAATCTAACTTTGAGCTGTTTCCTAGGTAACAGGGATACAGCTACAAAACTGTTGCACTGAATACAAGGAAACAGCAAATGTTTCCATTTTTCTACTATTTTTGAGTTTGAATGAATTAAACCCTAAGAATATCACTATTTCAGAAAGAGCAAGATTTGGAACTGGAGACCTGCACTTAGATTCCATTGTGTTTGTTCTGTCACTTTTATGTGTCTGCACATCTTCTATGATTGCACTGACAATGGCATAAAACTTGTGAAATAAATCATAGTAGAGATTTTTTTTTATTTAGGGTTTTTTTGTTTGTTTTGGGGTTGGTTGGTTGGTTGGTTTTTTGGAGAAAAACTCTTGTGTAGTAGAACTGGTCCTTTCCATGAATGAAACGAACAGGAAAGTAAATTTTGTGTTTTCTTTTTCTATTATTACTTTCTGGGATTTTTTTTCAGAAAATAAATAGTTATTTTTGTAGGAATTCTAGTTCAAAAATGAAAAAAAAAGTACTAAAAAATGGAATTAAGTTAGTAAATTATGTACATGTTGGTTACCCTTTCATGTATGTAGCTAATTATATAGAATTTAGTAGGCCTTTTTGGAAGTAATATGATTGTAGTGTATTCCCAGTAGTTTGTCTTTCTCAATTTTGTTAAGCATAAATTACTTTTCCTCACTATAAAGGTTGACRTACTAATCCCTATTTACCATTCATGTGTCATTGAGACAACTATTTCACAACTAATGCTTACTAAATTAGAACATAAATAAAAAAACTGAGTTTTTGTCTGTGCTGTTACTCCAGCCTCATGGAGGTCTCTTGTAAATAGAGCTTCATTCATGTAATTTAAACATCAGCTTCACACTTCCTCAAATATTGCAGTAAAAGGCAATCATGACAATGAGAAGCAATTAGTTAATGAAATTGTGGCCTGTGTTCACTAGGAGTCTTTCACATTGTTTCCTTGTGATTCCTTAGTCTGTCAGTAACATCCATCCATCRTGCTTGTCCTTAAATTACAGATGTTGCTGTAAAGACTACTTTCAATTATGTATAAAATTGAAAAAGTTTTAATGTAGTATAGCTGTGGAGACCTGGTTAGCTAAGATCATAAACTGACAGTTCATTTCTCACTGGCTTCAAGTGAACTGCTACAATTTGTAGTAATATTTAGAAAGTGGGTGTGAGATCAAAATATACATTATATAGTATTTCTAACAGATTACTTTCCTGAATTTGTGAATGAATTTTTTTCTACAGGAAGTACCCAAACTTGTGGCATTAGCAGTCTCTCGGATTATTTTGCATTAGATAGCATTTACGTTTTTTATTAAAAAATGATACAAATAATTTTCTCCTCTGATAAAATGTATAAATGGTTTATAAATATGCAATATTTAAGTGCTCTTATAGGACTATTATACTAGCTACAGAAGCTTGTGCTGTGCAAGGAGAAGTAGAAATGTAATGGAAAAGATGTTTTTGAGTTCTCTCTGAACAGGTGTTGTGACAGAATGCATTAGTTCATTTTCCTTAAGTTTTAGATGTAAAGTTAATGTTTAAAGTACATTAAAATGTACTGTGACTGTGATCAAGCTTCTTTTACAACTTTTTTCCATAAACTCTATTTGGAGTTCAAAGTAGGAAGCACAACTAATTATTGCAATGTTTTTCATGATCATGTGATACATACATTTAATTGTTTTTCCTCTAAATTTGCATGAGTAAAATCACTCATGGAAATATTTGTGCAATTTGCGCATAGTTGTCTATAATTCATAATTAAATAAAAATCTTCAGTTTTCAAATGAATATTAGCATCATTATTGCCTTTGAGATTAAAACCTCTTTTCATTTCTTGGTCAGTCATGAAAGGGGGAGACATGGTTCTGTGCTTGAAGGAAAAAAAAATCATCAGTGTGAGTTTCTCTTTTAAACTCAGACATKAAGCAATTTGTCAATGCTACTGTGACAAATCCATGATTTAACAGATATTATTAAGAAAACTAACTCTTTTACCATGATCTGTATCTGTAAAGAATAGCTCTTTGCAGTTTTAAACTTGCAGAATGAGACTGATTATTTCAGGGGCTAAAATCTAAATGTGGTAGCTAGCTCTGATAGCCATACACTAACAAATAGGATTTGTCTTGTTTTCTGTGCCATCCCTGCAGCCCTGCCTCGAGGGCAGGCAAAATGGTGTTAGTCATCACCTGCAGCCAGACTGTCTTTTCAAAGGCACCACAGCCAGAAAAGTTTTCTGGGGGAGGCAAAGATGGTACTTATTTTCTGGCCCAGTCCCTTGGAGTTCACCCAAATGAATTAGAATGTTCAAGTTAAGTGCTCTTTTCCCTCCCCACCACCTGGAGCCTGCATCCCTTCAGATGGCAGGGTTTGCTCACTGCAGCTTCAGAATGCCTGAGGAATAAACATGTATCCCTACTGAGTATTTCTGCATTAGACCCCTGAAAAGCAGTCACACAGAGCTCAACTCTTACAAATTGTGTGGCCTCAGTCTCTATGCCCCTGGCAGATGAGGACAAATATGCAAATACTATGCATAGCTTAGGCTGTCAGTTAAATACAACTTGGGTCTGTCTATTTCTGTTACTTAAATAGCTATATGACAGTTGGTGGCTTTTAGAAAAACCAAAACAAAAAAGCTTGAGTGGTTTTGATTCCAAAACCATTTTTTCTTCCATGATTTAACATCTATCATAAATCTTTCTCTTCTAGATCTGAGAAGCATTTAGGAACTTTTTCCCTCTCTGCCTTTTGTAATGTCTGTGAACATGTTCACAGTATCACCATAACAATGCACATGCCATTAAATATACCAAAATAATTAATTCCAGTCCCATACAAATAAATTAGATGACTCTTAAAAGATCCACTTACAGAAAAAGCTACCTATGCAGTTTCCATGAAGTAAATAGTTGTTTCTCATAAATCCTTGTAACTTCAGAATAGTGACTAAAAGGAAGATTGCAAAATAACTTTCTTTGCTAATCAGTATGTTGCTGTAGTCTTGAACTTACTGCTTGAAAACATGCATCTGCAACAAATTCATGGTGTTAGGCTGGTACACATTTGCATGTCTCATAAAAAGATTATCTATTTCATATAAATCATAGATATCTTATAAAAGATATCTACTTCAAAATCCTAAGATTATCTTAATAAAAAACACCAAACAAACTCTTTTAAACTGTTTCTCTATCCAGTTTAAAATATGTAGCAACTGACATAAGAAAAGACAAGGCATACATTATTTTGTAGTTTGCTTTAAAATAAGTACTGACTGTAATCATTGTATGCAGGACATTTCTGTAACATTTTCCACTTGGTAGAAGACTTGATAATGAAAGGAGTAAATCAGATCTTGTCAAAGATCTCCGTTCTCTTCCTTTTGCAATCCCACCTTTTCTTGTTCAAATAAGCTTGCTATGTCCAATAAATGAAAAGGTAGAGATAGCTTATGAGCACTCAAGAGTAATTTCTGCTTTCTGAAGTCAAGTATTATTATGAAATATATAGCATATATTTTTCGGTCATATTTGCTGGGGTTTTTTGCATACATTGCATTTCTACATTTATATGAAAAGCTTTACTAGAGGTAAAAGTTTAATAAATCTTCAGATGTGCATTTACAGATTGATAAATTTAAAAAGTACAGGCTTGGAAACTGATAGAAGTTTCCTTAGTTTCTATAAAAAGAAAGCCTTGTCTAAGAAAATATTTAAAACTGCAATACTTTGTTTTAATTTGAAGTCCAAACAAAGAAATGTTACGATTCAAACTACTACAGAATTAATTTCTCATCTCTTAAAAGAACCGTGTTTGTAGCACTATATGCTCTTTCATGTTTTGGCTTTGTTTTGTTTACCTTTAAACTTTTAATAGGAAATCAAGTTCCAAATAATCTTGTTGGTATATTTTCTTTTCAGGAGATAAATGCAAACCTACTGAATACACTGAAGTGAAAAATATGTTACTGGATCTACAAAACCAGAGATACATTGCACAATCAAAAGATAAATCTGTTGGTGAGAAAATGGCATTAAAGAAACTTCTTACAGATCAAATGTTCAGTTATTTTGATTCAGACAACAATGGACTTGTGGATACTAACGAGTTATCTCAGGTAAAGTTTAATTTGTGTTTCTGTTAGCACAGTGACTATTCAGATATCTTTTTCAGGATATGTACAGAGGGAACACAATTTAGAAAATGTGAGTCTCTGAGATGAAAAACTTTATTTGAGAATTTTTGAATGGCTAAATTATTCAGAAATTCTGTAGTGATTATTTAGAAATTTGAATATAATGCTTTGAAATTTGCTGCAGTGTGTTAGAACACTCTAGGCTGCTGTGACCATGAGTTGTTTTATTACATGGCGCACTATCATTAAGTCCAAGTGTATAGATGTGTTGTAGAAGTTGAAAACAATTTAAATAATGAGGTAAGTCACTTCTGTAATACTAAAGAAATGTTACTGCTTTATCTTAGGGCTAGAGAAGTACAGAAGAAAACTTGCAGAGAGTTCATGGTGGTCTCTAAACAGAAAAATTTAACTAATAACAGATCTAAACTAGTAATTGCGGCTCTGGTAGGCATAGAGCACTAGCTTTAATCTACCTGAAAGGATTGATTCTATTAGAGAGTGTTGACTGGGCAAATGTACCTTGATTACTAGAAACCTAATCATGGCTAAACTTTATTAATGAGTCTAATACTAGGCAGCTGATTAAAATTTTAAAAAATAGCAATTTTTAGATGTATGTGTTGAACATTATCCTGTTCATGGATATGGCAATGTTGCATGGTAGTGTTATGAAATATGCTGGAGTTATCATTTCCATACAGCTAACTTTGAAAATTTTAGCTGCAATTCAAATGACCAGAAGGAGATTGCAAATATAGGTATCATGTCAGTGCTAATACACTATTTCAAAAGATTGATTTAAAAATGTTTTTCTGTACTTTTCCAATATTGATTTTTCCTGCAGCTCTTTGAGTCTTTCAGAACTTCAACTTTTAAGGGACTTTGATGCCTGTATGTATCTTACAAATAATAATTTATCTATGAATAGATAACATAGATAGGGATCACATATCTAGATTTGCAAACTGTATTTAATTCTTCTCTACTCAGTTGCTACATGTATAATTTTCCTTTTTGTGTGCACATTAAATGTAGTTTAAAAATAATTTTGAAATTTATTTTAAAATAAAATTATTGTATTTTCAAATATTCTATGCATACTTTTCCCAACATGTTTTTTTTTCTATAAAGAGGATTTTATAATAGCAGATGTAAAGTAGTTCTTTTTCACAAGTATGGAAACAAGTCATCCTCAAACCCCAAATATGTGGGTTTTGGTTTTGCTAAAACTCATTGCAGAAACATCAAATTATTCAACCTACAGATGAATGCAAAGTAAATTCATTGTTAGTGTTGTTTGCATTGTTGTTGTATGGCTTGGAAAGGTAGACACAAGAGACTCAATTAACCCCATGAGGGACCCATGATGGAGCAGTCTGTTCATGAAGGACTGTGCCATTTGGAAGGGACCAGTCCTGGAGCAGTTCAGGTGGAACTGCATCCCATGGGAAGGACTCATGTTGGAGCAGTTCATGTCTCCTGTAGGAGGGCAAGACTGAGAGGAGATCTTCCTCTGAGGAGGAAGGAGTAGAAAAGAGAACATGTGATGAACTGACTGCAGCCCCCATTCCCTGTCCCCGTGCTCTGCTGGGGAGGGAGAATATAGAGAATATTTTCAGTGAAGTGAAGCCCCTTGGAGGAAAAGAGTTTTTAATATTTAGTTTTATTTCTCATTTATCTTACTCTTGTCTGATTGGTATTGAATTCAGAAAATTTGTCCCCAGGCTGAGTCTATTTTGCCCATGACAGTAACTAGTGAGTGATTGCTCCCTACTTTATCTTGGCCCATGAAACTTTCATTTTCCACTCAGGGTCAACCATCCACAGAGAGACGTTTCTATACTCCTGAAAATGTTCTCAGGATTAGGAGAATTTTTCTCGGTTGTACTCACACTCAAAATTTTGAAATCTGCAGAGCTGTAATAAATAATAGCTCCTGTCTGCATTTTAAATGTAATCATATTAAGGGGATATGAAAGGCAACATATTTGCTGTAGAAAACAAGAACTCCTGAAGTTAATTTATGTTCACGTGAATATTGAATTTCAGTTTATAGTGCATCTTAAATTTTACATCTCGTTAATCTTGCTGTGCAATCAGGCCCTTGGATTGCATTTATTATCTCATAGGTGTCCATATAGTCATCCTACCTAATATAAAATTGAAATGAATCAGTTGGAGATTGGAAGTGGTGACAGCAGCATTCCAATTTTATTGATGTATTTTGAAACAAAAGTCATAAGGTTATTGAACTTGCATCTTGATGCAAGAGAAACAAGTAAAAGGAGTACTCTTAAAAATTTTTTTTCAAATTTTAAGAAAGTCTTGAGGTTTTTGGAGTTGTTTTTTTGTTTGTGCTTTTTTTGTGGTTATGGGGTTTGGTTTTGGTTTTTTTTTTAATACTTCGAGAATTATAGCAATACATTAAAAATTGGCAGACTATTTATTTTCTACTGTTTGAACAATTCTAGCATCTGGGTATAATATTTTTCATGGCTTTGTAGTCCAATACAGAATTGCAGCTAAAAAAGAATTTTAACTCCAGTACACTGTGTAAATGTAATAGGAAAGCAATGGGGTTACATAGCTCCATGCAGGCTCAATGGACATTTTTTTCCAATATAAATTCTTCTCTGCCTTGAATGCTTTAATTGCTGCATCTGACTCATTTAATGTTTGAGTTTCCAAGTCCTGCATTGGCAAGTGAGATGTGGCTTAATTTTAAATGGACTTCTAAATTCAACCTTTTAGACCACCCTGTTTTGAGAAGTAGGTCCTAACCAGGGAGAGTATCTATCTTACCAAGCTGAGACTTGTGAAACAGGCAGGATTCTCATCATCTTCATCATCTCTGCAAGGCTGCCAGTAAGGTGAGGTGGTTCCTTGAAGGGTTTGGTTTGTTTTTAAAGCATTTTGGCACATTTTAAATGAATCCAAAATAATGGAAGATAATTGAATCTTCTGGTTAGCTGTGAATGTTCAGTTGTTAACAGACTCATTTGTTTATCAATTTTACCTTATGCAAAACCAAACTGGAATTTAATAAAAATTTGTGAATTAAATATCAGTGTTTCTATAACTGCAGACTGCTTGATTACTGTATATTGATTTTTCTATATAGAAGAGGAAAAAGAGCAGAAGTGTTATAGGTAGGTATGGTAATAAAATGTGGTTTTGAACGCAGTTATGAATGCAGTTATTCTACTATGGTGGAACTGCCATTTTATAAGCAGTAAGCCTTCTCTAGTTGGCATCAGTGAAGATGCATAGGCTCTAAAAATGTTTCATTGCTTAACTATGAAATTCAAGGTTCTTTTTGAAGGAAGAAGTGTATGAGCTGAAATGACCTATACTTGATTAGACTTGGAGGGTTTTTTTTATTTATGTCCTACACTGGTGAAATAAGAAAGCAAAATTTTACAAAAAAGGGAAGTGACATAGCCTGAAAGCAAGTTGAATGTGTAATAATAATAATCAAATTTCCCCTTCCTTTCCTTCCTTTCAATTATCAGGTTTTAGATTCAAAAAAATAAGTTAGCATCCTTATTTATGAACTGCTGTCTGTAACTTCAAATACCTGAATATATTTCTTTTATTTAACAGCTTAAAGTAGGACAAATGAAAATACATTACATTTCTATAAAAACTCATCCTTACTTCTGCAAAAACAAAGTTATTTTGGCTTTATTTGTGTATTAATGATAATCCTTTGGCACTTTATGCCAGCCAATACTTCATGGAACTTGTTTGCAGAGGTACAACTTATATAAATTGCATCTCTCTGTCAGACTTTGTTTCTTAAACTGATCAAAATACTTGGTCAGACCCTGGCATTTTAATCTTTACCTTCATGACTTCTGATTTTGCATCTAATCAGTGCTGTTATTAAGAATTATTGGGAGGGCTTGGAACTCAGAGAAGGGATAATGAGTCTATTTCATCTTTGTATTTTTAATCAACTTTGGCTTTAACTAGATGTTACATAGGCAGAAGAAAGTTTTGTATATTGAGTTATAG
This sequence comes from Cardinalis cardinalis, assembly GCA_014549065.1. NCBI lineage: Eukaryota > Metazoa > Chordata > Aves > Passeriformes > Cardinalidae > Cardinalis > Cardinalis cardinalis. The sequence goes on along the minus strand of JACDOX010000035.1, from coordinate 5,291,155 downwards.
TTCTATTTATTTTCTGCTATTAATTAGGGACATATTATTTAGCTTGCATTATCTATTTTTAACATCACTAATCTAGGAAAAAACCTAAAGATGTGCTGTATTCAATTCTAGGTTCAAAATAAAAATAAGAACCCTATAATGAAACTTTCAAATTGGAGGAAATTAAGACTCCCTTAGGGATGAGTAGTGAGATAAAGCTTGCAAGCGCTGTGAACATCATACAAACTCCAACATCTTGATCTTTCTTAGGTGCCTTTGATTTTATCAAGTAGCACCATTTCCCATTATATTCTTGCAGACTGTGAAGGAAGCAGGAGCAAACTTCATTTCTGGAGAAGATTCAAGGCCTGGCACTAACTGGAATTGGGCACAGTGGTGCAGGATTGGGTTTGCACCCATTGTTTTATCTTGGTTAAGTCCAGAGCCACAGGCTCGGAGTGATGGGGGTTCCAGGTTTAGTTCTGAGATGTAGAATTTTATCCAGCCTATCTATGTGGCCCTAATACCTATTCTGGTCTTACACTGTGAGCTAGGCATTTATGGCATTGTATTTGCAGACACCTAAGGACACATTTACACCTTCCGAGTCAGATTAGGTCTTCCCTCTGCTAAATGCAGAATTGGAAAGGCAGGGAAATGTGCCTCTCATGCCTGAGTAGTTTGCAGAAAGGCATCTCATATCTGAGCTATCTAACTTGATCAGTTTGGGATAGTATTGGGTAATACCTTTAAATGAAATTGAGCACATGCCTTTGTAGGCCACCAGCTGTGGGTTTAGCCGTTCTGGTATCTGCTCAGGGATCTCTGTGTCATTCTGTGCTACACAAGTCCCATATCTTTACCTATATCAAAGGTATCACACTACTATAAATAGAGGGTTGTGTTGCTGCCCTACAGAACTTGGTAGTAGACTATAAGAATATTGATTTAACTAGATTAACAGAAACTAAGGCAAGGAATAATTGACCAGGCTTTATTATAAATTTGGATTCATTATGAATCAATTATTTTAATTTGTAAAAAGTTATACTGCTGTGGAAGATGGTGAAACAAGTACTTGAAACCCCCTTATGCAGTCAGAATTAATTTGGAACACAGTTCTCACAATGTCTCATGTTTGATGTACTGGGTGTTTTATCAAGCACTGAGTGGCACTGTTGTGATGAGGTACTTGTTTTTAGGGAAGATGAACACGTGTTAGCTGAGTGACCATATTTGATTTAAAGGAAGGGTTTGTTAATAGTTGTATTTATGTAGCATTTTCCTTGGGGAGGTACATAATGACCATTGATCACAGGCAAACAAAAAACTGCTGACCAAAACCACTTCGGGTAAGGTGGGCTAATGAAGGATGTGATGTTATTTGTTGTCTAGTTCCATAAGATCCACATATTTTTCATTTTGACTGTCAGAAATCAGATTAAAAGGAATGAAGAAATCTATTCTGATGTGCAGTTTGTAATTTTTAACCAGATTAACTTTCCCCATCTTCTAAAATTTGGAGTTGTATTGACTAAATTTCTGAGGGGCTCTGAGCTGAGGTGTCTATGGTGTTTCATAGGAAATAGATAATTGTGTGCTATATCTTTTAGACATTTAATCTTTTCCAGAAAATGCAAATCCTTCCTCCATGTTTCAAAGAGTATTAAATTCTAATGGATAAATTTCATTTTTTGGAAAAGACATCTTTAGTTTGAAAATCTAGGTAAGTTTCTAATTTTTCAGTATTTATAGGATTTCATCATGAGCCATCTACAGTTTTGCTGTATATTCTACCTTTTACTAGTTTATAGTATTGAAAGTAAATGGTTCATTGTCTTTATGCAAATTTAAACTAAAAATTGTGGGCATAAGTATTTGTGAACCTTCTCTGGTATGAGTTTTCAGCTTAAAAGTTGGAAATAAAATAGTCCGTGTTTGACCTGTATGGCACAACCATAAAATTGGGCAATCTTAATCAGGCTTTAGCCTTTATACTTGATTTCTCAATTGTGACTTGCTAAAAATTTTTCCAGTTTTTTTTCTGCCTCGYTAAGAAATCATCGTTTAGTTTAACCAAGGAGTAGACACCCTGGGTTTAAAGAATTGGCTTAAGAAACAGTTTCCTTGTATTTTGGTCTTCTCCATGGACAGAAATTAATAGATTAATAGAATTTAAAATTTAAGGCATGTTGTTGGATCATCTATGAAACACAGGTGTGATTACATGGTGGTGTATCATATACATGGAATTTTATTCTATTTATCCTACACTTTTAAGTAATGTCTTGCAAAAAACATCTATAAGGAAGTGTAGAACCTTACCCAATGCCCTGAATTGTACCTGGTTCTGAGCTATACCTCATGATAGAATATTAGTCTCCCTCCCCTTCAAAAGGAATAGCCAACCAACAGCCCAAAAATTCTGTGAAGGTTAATTTTTTTCTGATCACAGAGTTGATCTGATCCACAGATCTCGTTGGGAAATTGGGAGGTGGCTCGGTCCTGCACAAGAGAATTCAGATTGGAACAGCTCTTATAGCAGGAAATCACAGGCACAGATAATTAAGATTAATTATCATATGAAATCCCTTCTGCATCTTCTAAAATCTATCCTCACAGACTCACAGGTTGGAGGGTTTATCAATAGTGAGCGTATTTTCCAAAGAATTCCGAAGTATATCACCAGCATAAAAATGTCTGTACAAAAACAAACATTGAATATTTTATCTATAATCAAAATGGTAGGTTTATTGTAGACAAAAATTGAGTAATTGCCAGGGTGATAACATGTACCTGTCGGTAGTATCATTATTTGAAATAGTAGAATCATTCCATCCAATAATTTTTAGTTATTCTTAGAAAAACTGTTGCTTTTCATTTATACTTGGTCAATTTGAACAGATAATAGATTTTAGTTTGAAGAATGGAAGCTGAGAACATTAATTTTAAATTTAAAATGTGGTACTACAAAGCCAGGTGTTTTGGGGATTTAAAATTTTTTTTCTTCAACCTTAGGTGTAAAGTTTCATCTTTATTTGTACAGTTGAAGATAGTGAAAGCAAGCACTTAAAACAATGAAACAATGAGGGGAACAATGCTTTTCATACTGAATATTCGTGGCCTTGAAATTTCAGTGATTGCTAAAGTTTCCAAAGCACACCATTACATATTTAGTTTGTGTTGTATAACTGTAATGGGTTTAGAGTTACTAATTTTTCCCAGACTACACTTTTGTCCTTTATGTACCAGCTGCAAGATCTATACAATTTCATATTTTCTTAATTCACTTTAATGTGAACTCAATAAAAAGGCTTTTAAAGGATGGGAAGTAGTTAGCACTAATATTCAGGTAGCATAGTATGTGTTTTTAATTGATAATAGCAAAGGCTGGTTTTGTAGTGGCTTTTCGTATCTTTGTAAATGGTTTTCATGCTCTCTAATGTACTAAAAAGGTGATTATCCTTTATAATGCTTTTATATTATTATGTAGGAGATGACTTCTGGTAGCATAAAATATTTGTGTCTTTTCCTCTAATGCTCCTGTTATTCCCTATTATTCTTTTAGGTRTTTTGTGTTTACATGAATAGTGACTGGACAAATTCCTTTGCAGAACAACTGAAAACACAAAAGCCCCTGTATTCCTTGATTTTCGGAAGAGATATATGCTCTGTTGATATAAATATAATAGTGGTTTTGCAATTATCATAGGAGACTGATAAAGGGTTGGAAGAGTAATTATTTTACCTAGACATTAACTGCAGTTACATTTTTTCAGTGCCAAATATAAAACTGTAAACTGTACAATATTGCAGTGAAAAGTTGCATTACTTTTGGCTCTTTCAGTTATGAGGTAGCACTCCTAGTACATGCCCCATATAATATGACAATTCTAAACCCCTCTCAGCATTTTAAAAATTCTTCAGCTGGAATCTAAGTAGATGTTTATGACATACACAGACCTAAAAATAGTGCATTTTTTAAAGAGTGTTTCTTTGGGATAAGTTCATCAGAGTTAAAAATCTAACAGCTAATAATTTGGATCTATTTACAAATTGTATGTGTCCCCACTGAGAAACAGGAGCCTTTTCGGGTCAGCTACTTATATAATAGGTTTTGGTAAGGTAATAGGCTTGCCAAAAGCCTGTAAGAACTTGATACAATTACTAGGGTAGTAAGAGTTTATATTAGCTATTTTTGGGAGTGTCTGTGTTTGGTTTCTGTAGGTTAGAAATTAGAGGAAAAAGACATTATGCCATTTATACTTGGAAAATTAATTTTTTAGGTATATTTGAATGTTTCATAATCACTATTCCTATACATATAAAGTAAAAATCAGCTTTAAAATTCCCAGTATCTTTATAGTGCTTCAGTCTGTCTCCATTATATGCTGTGTATATTCTAAAAAACTTTTGTGTCATTTCAGAGAGTCTGTCCTAAAGGTATTAACTTTAAAAAGTGTAATAAATAATTACAAAGTAACTGAAAATCCCTGACTTTACACAGTGGCAGTTCATTGCCCCACAGCAGCCTTAAAATGATCTATTAAATGATTATTAGAAACAATTAATTATACCAGAGAACTCAAAGAGCTCAAATGTAATTTCATGGTTATAATTTTCTTGTCAGGTAATAAAACGGGATGAGCTTGGCAAGGAGCCGTCTGACTGCTCCGTGTTCGATTTGCTGAAATATGATGATTATAACAGTGACAAGCACCTAGATCTAGAAGAGTTCTACAGAGCTTTTCGTAAGTACCAAGACTAGCCTCTTCCTTTAGTCTTACTTTCTCTTTCTTTCTCTTTTCCTGAATGGTGGTTTTTGATTTTTGAAGCATGAAACATGTGGATRCTGTACCTAAAGTAGTGCAATTTAATATTCATGAAACAGCAGAAAATTTTTTTAGCAGAAATCAATGATACCTAGTAGCTTCCTGATTTATGAAGGAGTTTGGCAACGGAGAATTCATGGATAATCTTTGTTGATGCCAATATGCATTGATAAGTCTGTGTGGTGTGCAAGTGGTAAGTACTGTGGTCAAGACATAATCACTGGAACTGGAATAGCTCCCTGCACCCTTTGTTTATGAGTGTTGATAAGAGCATTTTTGACAAACCCAGCAAAAAATTTAACATTTCTCTTAGGCGCCTTGTGGCCTCACAGGACTCAGAAGGTGATAAAGATTTGTTGTGTAGTTTTGCAAGGTATTCATTCTCTGGATGCCAGAGGGGCCTCAGGACATATGTGTGTAGTACAAGCAAACAACTTGACCAAATCACTGGGTTAACAGACAGAAGAAAGATGTTAAGAGCTTTTGTACAGTAATATCCATATATTTTGTCATATCCAGATAAGAAATGATGATTTTTCACTCTTGTCTACCTCAAATTCAAGATTCAATCTTAAAATCTGACTTTGGTTTAAAAGCTGTTACTCGAAACTCATTAACATGGCAGCGCAGAAGATCAAGTTTGTCCTAAATTCTTTTTAGAATTACTTATCATACGCTGACTAGTCCATTAATGTATCTTTATTTTGAGTAATTACAGACTGTTGCTTTAGTCTTCTTGTAGTTTATCTTTGGGCAGATGAGCACTCAGCCACTTCAGGTGATGTCAAATGAAAAAGGGATAAAAAACTGCTTCGTTTTAAACTATAAAGTAGTGAGTTGATATTAGAAAAATAAAACAGATGCATGGAAAACAAAAAGAATAAACATGAAATGAATCAAGACAGACTGCCTGAAAGTATCTTAGTTTCTACAATTGAATTAGATTTTTATTTCTCTGAAAATCTTTCAGAAAGTGTGATGCAGCTTAGCTGAACAAATTACTCASTGCTCCTAAAAATAACTTGATCTTGCTTCCTGAGGTTACCTGACTGGCTTTCTTGCAGTGCCCTAACAGTCACAGTCTCTCCTCTGAGTCACTTACTAAGTCAGCAGAAAAATATTCACCCTCCACATCCCACCCCAATCCTGTTGTGTGACCTGAATTGATTAAGTGAAGGGTCAGACCATAACTCATGCAAAAGAAGTGTGAGCAGAGCCAAGAAGTAAGGTGGAGGAAGAAAATGGGAGCTATTAGGACATTGTGATGGTGAGGTAAATTAATTCATCTACAGCAGCAAAACATTAGGAAATACCTTAATTTCTTTTTTAAAGTTGTGATACAAGTTTGGTTTACAAAAGTGTACAGAATTATAGCATCTGTAAAAAAACAAACATTAGCTGTGATTATATGGTTAGATGTTGTACTTCTAGATCGTGATTAAGTGCATAGATGTAGAAGTTGATATAGAAGCCTTTATCATATACAGCAATCCAAGAAGGTTAAAGACATGTTTAAAGCATTAGCATGATTTTTGCAAACATTGTATTAATGGAAGCATAGCATTGTTCTTTGAAATAAGACTTTGATGTGTCTCCGAGGGACTATTTTGTCTAGTTGTAAAACTCCAGACATAAGAATAGCTTTTTGTTATGTATTTTTAATGGACTTTTGAATAATGAAAATAATTTCCATATGGTGTGTTAAGCATTGCCTTAATATGAATGTTAATGAAAACCTTAGATTATATAAGATTAGGAATCATTTAGATTTCTTTGTTGCAGCAGAGTAGTGGAGAAGACCCTATTTAAAACTAAAAGGCTATCTTGGAAGATGCTTTCTAGAGTAAGATTCATTCTTCTATGTCATTAACAAAACTTTGATGTATTCATTGCATCTTGAAAAATAAAACCTAAAACCAGCTGCTGCTTCATTGTATGGAGTGTGCCCAGAAAGCCAAAGAAATGTGACAAAGTATTAGGCTCTGTAGTGAAGATAAAATAAATACTCTTGAAGTAAATTTCAGGAATAACCGTAGTTCGATTTCATTTTATCTTAAGAGAGTTTGAATTCAGTTGGTTTGACCTATCTCACCAGCATTAACAAAAATTATATAATGCTATAAAAGTAAACTAAGCTGAGCAAAACCAAAACCAATTGAGTGTGGCACCTGGTCACTCGACTGGAGCTCTTAGGGCTAAGCAAGGTGACACAAAGCTGAAACCAAGCTCTCCACACAAGCCATGCCAAYCCAAGGTAAAGCAAACGTGACAGCCCCTCTCCAGAGGCTTGTGGTATTTGCCTATGGCAAAGCTGGTGAGATGTTACTAGTAATGCCAGGCGTAGATTCACCAGGATAAAGAGAATTAATATAGACACGGAACCAGATCCATGTATGGAAATGTACACAAGAAGCATCACAACACATCTTCCACACACTATTCCACTAAAAATATCTCTTCAATTGAGCATCCACCTACAAAATAATTATGCATTTAAATTGTCTTCAATAAAGTGACATAGGAAGGTTGCAAATAATTCTTCCAAATACAAGTAAACCTTTTTTTTTTCCCCCAGGATTTTCTTTAATACTTAATACTTTTGAGTTTACATTTTATTTTATTATACTGTAATGATTTATTCTTTTTCTTATTATGCTACATTGTGATTATATGTTGTATCTTTAAAATTATCCCATTTTACAATATGGAAACAATAACTTTTTCACCAGCTCGGACACCTTCAAACACCTTGAGCAAGTAAAAAGCAAAACAGGAAAGTTTTTCTTCCCAAATTATTTTCATAACTATCTAATGACTGAAAGATTATTACTGAATAATTGTGTTTCTGGGGATTGTCTTCTAAAACATGATAGTGTTACTTGTTATTTGGAGACATTTAAAAAACTTAGCCATTAATTCAAATAAAAAAGTTCTTCTAGAATTTTTTCACCTCTTGCACGTTCCCATTAATTGAACTTAACAGTATGTTTTTCATATTTTTTTCCCATTCCTTTATATCTGCCATTATAATGTACATATGGAACCTAATCTCAGTTTAATACCTGCTATTCCCTGTAGTATTTCCTCTATCCCTAATTGTAGTGAAGGGGTGGATTTGAGAAATGTCAAGTTCTCATTGAAGTTTGTGCAACTGCTAGAACATTATTACTGACTTTCATTCACTCAAAATGGCAGTGAAGAAAATTCAGCTTTGTGATGATAGAGAAATGGATCCTATTCAAAGCTTCCACACAGAATTCAAAGGAGTTGTTGGTTTGTTTGTTTGTTTGATTGATTGATTGATTTGTGTAACAGAAATCTGAGTTGTATGAACACAGAAATACTAAGGCTCGATGCTAGAGGTTGGGCAGGGCCATTTGGGGTCACAGCACCACAGTTTTAAGTTTTTTTGAATTTCATCAACATTAAAGAGGTCTCATTTTCTAAAAGTAATTGTCCATCAGCATTTTCTATTGAGCACAGAAGAACTTCTGAGAAAGCTGGAGAAGGTGTGAGAAAAGGGGTAAGGGAAGTTTGTGTCCTCAGCCTTGGCCTAAAAAGGGGATAGTGATAATCAAGCATACTACTAAGTGTGCACTTTTCCAGCTGTGATTTCAAATAGTATTTAAAAGCACTTAAGTAAGATTTTGAACAYAGATAGAATTAAAAATCATATCCATTGTGGTGTTGAAAAAACTGCTCCATTAGTTTCTTTTTAAAGAATTAGGTAATTGCATTTTATTTAAATAGGAATGCCTATTTTGGAATTAATTATCAGTCTTCTTTCATTAGCATTTGCAGGTAGGACTTTTTTCATTGGCATAGTTAATTAGAAATTTTCCTCACAAATATCAGCAATTCTATTTTTAACTCCAGCAGTAGAAAAGGAACTACCTTGAGGGCAAAGATGAAGCATAGGCTGTTTTAAAGGTATTAATATGCACATAATTCTATGTCTATCCATACATACATATACATGCTTGCTTGTATTCTGTGATTTACTTTCGACAGTCTCATTTCATCTGACAAAATGGATACACATTAGACTGGACAGCCAAATGTAAATAACTATGTACAATGGAATAAAAATATCCCTTTTCCCCTTTCAGAAGGTCGAATGCTGAGGCAGTAACAGACAAGAAATATATCTCAGCTTTGAAAATTTCTGCCAAGCTTCATAGAATGTTGCAGACAGATGAAGATGCTGACTGGCTTCTGTAAAGTTTTACTTGCTATTTTCTGGCTATAGGCTGTTTTCATATTGTGAGGGGTAAATTGTAGTGCTGTAGCATCTATCTCCTAAATATTTGTCTGCTATATTCCATAATAGTTTAACTAAATCAATAGCGTGTGCAGAGATGAACCTGAAAAATTACTTCCTCTAACACAGGTAGATAAAGCAGAAAGTTAAGCTCTTGCTGGATTTTTGGAGCTTGGTACTGAAGGAATCAGCTGATTCAGTCCTCCACTGCTTTGGCCTCATCATGTAAAATTATATCCTGAAAGTGATCCAGTTCCATCTTAGTGTTTTGTTTTGCTTTTCTGCRTTCCTTCCTCATCCAGTCCCAAGCTAAAGAGTTTTTTTATCAGCAAACATTTTTTTAGACGGGGAAGGATATATTTAACTTTTTCTGAAAGGGCAGGCAAAATCCTAAGATGAAGGAGCTGAACAAAAGCTAAAAGGGGTGTGAAATACAGTTTATATGTTCTGTAGTGTAAATCTCAACCAGTGTGCTTCCTGTATTTTTCAAAGGTTTACTTTCTTTGGTTAATGTCTCTTGTGGTATCATGGTAATTTTGTGTTCACTGTAAATGTTTTCTCCTTTATTTTTTCTTCTAGTGTTCTTTTCAAAAATAAATAATCTTCCTTGTTTTCCTCCCATATAAATAAAATTTCAAAGCAGATACTTCAAGTGGCCTTCATGGTGGGCTGTAAAATCTCAAGGCATAGCACAAGGAAATAAGTAGTAATAAATTATTCTGTTTGATCACTCAGCAGATGTATATGTAGGCACTTCTCTTTGGAATTTCAGTAGAAAGAATTACACTAACTTAGATATTTATTAATAAAATGGATTGAATACAATTAATATAGACCCCAAATTTATTTTACGTAATTGAACTAACAGCTCTATGTATCAATTGACATCCTGCATAAAACAAAAGGAAAAAAAAGCAATGTCTCTCGGAATTGATTTCTATTGTAGCTATTTCTATTGTTATTATTCTTGGTTTTGTCTAATGCTCAAAAAAAGGGGCCACAGAAGGGCTTTGGGCACTGAGGACTTGACTGTAAAAACTACCCCATGACATACAAGAAAGTGTAAGAATTATCTAGGCAGCACAAAATATGACCTAATTGTCATTCCTCTATTAACCATGCTTTGTAGCTTTGCTGGAATTACTTGTGCTTTCAGGCATCCCTCAACACTGTTAACAATATCTAATCTGTTGTGCAGCAGTTATTGGGGATCTTGTATGTTGCTGCTGTACATACTAATGCTGTGTATGTTTAAAAGTACCTGCAGTTTTGAAATGACATTCAGGTCAGAGATACCAAATTTGGGTTTCAAGCACTCCTTGTGGCTGAAGTACTGGTATTAAGTGATTTGTGTACCTCCAGTAATAACAGATATTATAGAATTTTTTGATCTGGTCCAAAATTACAGACCTTGCTTTGGGCTCACCTTTTAGGAGAAACTTTGAGGCCAGTGACTAATATGCCTGTCAAAATCAATGCTTTGTTGTGTCTTGAATCATGTGGAAAGGAAGCAGCCAGAAGTTCCTGTAAATACAGTGATCATTATGAACACATATGCCTAGTTATTCTTTTCTCTCAGTCCTGAAAAAATATTCTAAAACATCATTGCTTTCATTATAATAGCTCTACTTCTACTTTAAATTGTCAAATGCAATAATTACAGGTGCATGTTCAGAAATTGTTTTTTTGAAATGTGAATCATCATTTCTGAGGCAAAATAGACAAGAATTCAAAGCCAAACAACCCTACAGCAAAATCTAAATTTTAAAAAGGCCTAGACTGAATTACTCAAYGAAGCAAAGGAGACTTCCCACTGGATTGCTTGTTATCTTAAAGTCCACAAAGGCTAATTAATAAAAACCTTATGAGATTTATATTTCAAGTTAATTCAATATGAGGACCCAAATATTGTATGTAGTGTGTAATCTGAGTCAGAGCTTTATGGCTGTGATGAGTCTTCAGTAGTAAAACATGTTTACAAATAGTAGAGGAAACATTTTCTGAGGGGGGAGGAGGTATTATTCTGTCTCCTGCTACCATTAATTCCTTTTCAGCAACAACTTGAATGTATTAGATTGTTCCAGGGGGTGTTGCATTTCATCACTAGCCTCTGAGAACACCAGTAAACATCATACTGAGCAGGAGCTATTGGACTTCATGGTAGTTTTTTTTTTGTTCAATCTGATCTAGCTCTCAAATTCTTACCTGTGCTATATGTATTTTCAATCTAGAGAATTTTCTTCAGCTGGAAGAAAATGCACCCTCTTTTATTAGTGGGCTGAACTTTAAACTGATAGTTAGAAACAAGAAAATATCTAAGGTTTTAAATATTGTTTAATGGATTGAGGTAGTGTGCCTGAAATTTCTCACATGCCACTAAGTCAACTCATTTTGATGCCAACTGATTTTAATTCACGTTTTGGGGGAATCATGTAACATATTTATGGCCACCATAGGTGTGCATGAGTAAATAAAACAAATATTTCACCAGCTCTTTGGGCATCATAATGGGGAAACTAGGATATGTTGTGTATGAACCTTGAGCTCTGCTGATCTCTAATCCTATCAGTGCATTTACCTGGACCTTGCTTTGGTGATGTAAGTTACTAGAGATAGCAGTATGAAATACAGGATTGCAGAGGATGAGGACTGGAGCAAAGCACCTTAGTTATAGTAGCATTGTTTCAGACAACGGGGTTGGTGGAGATTGACTTGCATGGCGTTTGTCACTGGTTCCACACCCCGGAGGCTGAAGTGTTACATTGTCTTTCAATGAGCATGTTCTGGAGAATGATACAGAATGGTGGGGGAAGAGTAAACTCCAAACAATTCCACATATTTGGCTATGGTCAGCAAAGTACTTCAGTAATTGATCTGTTGTTACTGCTCAGGAATCAGTTATCTGTGGTGAGGTATAATATTGTTGCTAATATTTTTGTTATGTTGTTAATTATGGGAATATTTTCATATCTGCAGAGCAGCGTACCTGTGGGTTTAGGCTATGACCGATGTTCCAACATCCACAAAAGCCTTTCTGTAGATGTTCTAAGGAAATTTCAAGGAACATTTAAAATAATAATTTATACTTGGCTTCCTTTATTAACTATTTTAGGAAGCTCTTTCTTCCTAATGGGGGTGGGGTGGAGAGAAGAAAGATGCTATCAGAACATAAGTAATGACTCAGCATTAAAGGAGACAATCACCTGCTAATCCACAAGCAAGAACATTAAGTATCTCTACTTCAAGGCAGAATTACTCATCTGGAACTATCATGAATATTAATAGCTCATAAAGTATTATTTAGTAAGAAAGCTATTTGATTAATCTATTCATTGTTTTGCTATTTTTGCCTACTGGTGCTTTTTAAATATCAAGCATTAATGCTCAATTTAGAGCAGTGTTGCTTAGTAATTTTATTCAGAACTTTTTTGGGTTTGGGTTTTTTTCTTTTGTTGATTTATTGTTTGGGGTGGTTTTTTAGGGTTTTTTTTGTATTGTTGATGGTGATTTGGGTGTTTTTTAGAGAGGTCTGGTTTGCGTTTTTAGAATATCTACTCTGCTTTCTTTGCTTCTTCTCACATTTGGGTAAATAAAAATTTTAAAAAATCATTAGATGAATCTAGAAGGTTTTTAGTAATTCCTTAGACATCTGGATTTCTTAAGAATATCTGACATGTCCAATGTAAAACCAAATCCGCAGGCATGGTTTTGTACCAGATTTTTTGAAAGTTCTTTGAAAATTCTGTAAAGAGAATTAATAGAAAAATAATAATTCCAATTTGGCAAAACTTGTGTGCTTTCCTCACTAGACCTTAGAAAAAATGCATTACATTGCTCTGTGAAGTTTTTTGTTGAATACCCTCAAATATCCATTACATACAGTAAGGAGAAATTGCCTCAAAATATTTTCCTTGCAAGGAAATATTTTGGAGAAGAAACCCTTCTAGTTCCCTTCATTGTTCATGGTGGATTAAGTTCTAGTAAAGTTTTCTTTTTTCAGGAAATATCATTCCTAACTTAAGTTCTCAAAATAATAGGACAGTTAAAAGTTTTATTGCAGCATTTCTCCATAGCTTTTGAGTTTGGTATATTTTTATTCTCTTTAATATACTGATTCCATAGTGTGAGGTTATTTTATGTTGTATGCTTTTGCAGTTTACAGCTATCCTAGTACATATATATATTTTTGGCTAACTGAATAGACAGTGAAAGAAATATTTTATTAAATACGTCAAAGAAAATTTGGATAAAATAATTTTCAATAATAAAATTATTGATATAGTACATTTTAAATAAAAATAAATTGATCTTGGCATCTCAAAATATTTGAAAATACATTCACTTCAAAAAATATATTAAGGTTTGGGTTTTTTTAAGGCAGAATATTGTTCTCTAACACATCTATTAATCTTACTGGTCTACTTTGCAACAGTTGCTAGTACATATATTAGAAAATGCTAATTGTTTTAGTACATTTACAAAGTGCTTGGATAAAAAGGATTCTGTCATGATAAATTTTTCTCTCTTAGTACTTGGCTTCATTTTCTGAAGTTATATAATGAATGAAGGAAAATAAAATGTAATTTCCATGTTGTTACTTTAACTCAGGAAATTAGGATCAATTCAATCCAGTAGTTATAGAACTACTTGATATGTTTGGAGATATACATGAAAAGCTCTTTATTTCATTCTGTTTGTTGTTTTTTAAGTTTTATTTCAATAAGTCTTAATCTCTTGTCATCAAGCATTTGCCTGGTAAGTACAGCACAGATCTGTAAGTGTTTGTAAGTAGCTTCCACTATACTGTCACTCCTAAGAATGTTTGTATGTGTCTAGAGTTAAGGAGTGTGAATTTAAGCTGCTAAAACTTGGTATAAATATGGACAACTATATTGGTAGAGCAGAAAGAATATCAGCTACTCCAGTTAAAGTTATTTTAGTGGTCTGTGGTATTATAAACTGTGAGACTAATTACTTCTCATCACTCCTGGCTTTCCAAATCTTCAGAAGTATACATCTCATAACTTCATATAGTATTGTTTATGTCTTCATTAAAGAATTACATGTGAGCTGAATTCAGTAGGAATATTTATGCATGTGTGAGTTGCATATATTTGATAAAATTGTCTATCATGAAGTAGATAAAATTGTCTGACTCCACTCCCTGTGGTGACTGCAGCCCTTATTTAGCTGGATGAATATTATCTGAGATGTATAGATGTGACACTTAGTGACATGGTTTAGTCTGGACTCCTCAGTGCTGGATTAAAATTGGAAATGATGATTTTATACGTCTTTTCTAATCTAAAGGATTCTCTCATACTATCTACAGCCTAAAAAAATCTTTGAAATTTTCCAAATGAATCATGGATGCTGTTGGATATTAAAAAAGCCCAATTTGCTGTTGGATATTAAAAAAGCCCAGTCTTCTCCCCAACCCCCAACAAGAAAACCTGAACATTTTCTGCCAAAGGGAATGAGGAAAAAGGTTAACAAAATATCCCTGTGCCTCTATTATATACAGAATTAAATTGTCAGTAGATTCTCAAGCTGGTCATCATGCTCACAGTGTCAAATCTTATCTTAAGTAGGTTAGCAAGTGATTTATATGGAAATGCAATTTTGACTGTCGTAAAAAAGAAGATGTCATACCAAGGCTATGGAGCTGAAGTTTACATAGTGCAATGTTGTGTCGAAAGAGTTCTTAAAAAGAGATGCAAAATAGTGAAAACCTAGAGGAGAGTAAAACCACATAAGCCTTCTTTATGTAGTTATTTAGTATAAGAATTAGGAACCTGATTGTGTAAGATTGGTAGGGATCCAACAAATAATCTGTTTGCCACTCTGTCATGAATAAATATTTCGAGAAAGAGTAATTTTTTAAAAATTTGTTTTGCATTATGATTAAAATTCTTCCAACTAAGACATGTAGTAGAGATATATTTCTTGGAGGGAATTTTATTAGTGTTTTAAAACTTCCCGAGTAGTCTATTTAGGAAATATTTGATGCTAAACAAAGATAATGTTGTGCTCCTGCTCATTAGTTGTTGAGTTAATGTCTACTTTAAGTAACAACATATACATGTAAACTTTTCTGGGTTAGAAAAAAATGTATATCTACTGCAGTATCTTCATTGTAAGGTTGTTTATGGAAAATTTCTAAAGAAGCAAAAGGATGTAAGTTTCTTCTAAAATATTTTTTGTTTTTTAGGGATTTTTTTCTCAGGGGCTGCCTCTCTTTAATAGCTCTTGATGGATGCCTCACTCATAGGTTTGTTTACTTTTTGGACCCATGTGGAATTAGCATCTATAATATTCTGTTTCAGGGAKACAATGAAATGTATCCTAGATACTAGTGTTCTTTTTTTCTTCATTATACACACCTCCTGTTTAGTTTATTAAGTTTTGTATGATAAGAAACCATGAACAATTGTTCCATGTTTTTTTTTCTGAAACAGTTTTGTTGTGTTTTTTTTTTCTTTACATTCCTGACATATCTCTGTAGTCATCTCTTTTCCATTCTGAAATTCCTCAGCCATTTTATAGTTGCTTGTATGGAAAACCCCCCACATCTTTGGTCATTCTTGTTGTGTTTCTCTCTTGTTTTTCACGTTTTAGTGCAAGTGTTTTTTTTACAGAGGGAGGGATATAAAGCAAGCAGTCAAGTCGCTCAGGCAACAGTGCCATAGAATTTTTTTTTCTGAATGCTGGTCTTTACCTAATAATTCCTTTTATTGTCATATTGCCAGGAATAAGTTGATGTTTCCATAAAACTGCAAAGTGTACTCCAAAGCCTCTATGCTCAATACCTGAGAAATGCTAACTAGTTGAGAGCCTATCATTCTGTAAACAAGGTTTGACGCTTTTTAAATTTCTTTCATACCATACTTTCCATAATGAATTAACTGTATTGAATTTGGCATGTCACTATCATAGGTAAGATCTTAATGCAAATCAGCTTTTCTGTTTGCTACCTAAACTACCCAATAAGTTGCTCTCAAGACATTCTGTCCAAGAAAAATTTATCACTTTATTTTCTTTCCACATCTCCTGGATGATGTTGAACAATGTGAGTTTCAGTGGAGGTCCAGGTGCAACTCCACTGGTGACTTTTCTTCATAAGAGACCTGCCAGAAGATTTCAAAAATTGGTGTTTGAGAAAAGGTAGAAAATACTGTGAGTAGGACCAAATGATACAGGAYCGAAGTGCCAGGAGTCACAGCTTAATCCTATCTGTCTTTAGGTGATGCTTTAMCCTTTGTGCTGATCTCCTTAGATGCACAGCCCATTGCCTGCTTTGATCTTGGAGAAACAGATATGCAAAGCTGAGAGCAGAATATCCACAGTCCTTGTGCTCAGAATATGTGTCGCTGAGCTCAAGAAGAAGTCTTGGTCCTTTGCACAAACATCTGGTCTTAAGAGGAGTGGAACTCTCCTCAGTGAATAACAAAAATTAGGAGGCTCTGCACAGTCAGGTAACAGAGCCTACCTTGAGTTCTTGCTTTTGTTTTGCCCTCTAAGTGTAAATAGGCACTTCAGCCAGCTGATGGATTTTTCAGAACCTCTTTCATACTAAAACAGCTTTCATTTATTCTTGTTTCTATGTTAAAGGTTTCTGTGAGGAGCTGCTTCATAACTCTAGTCAGATGATTTCAGGGAAGTATTGAATAAGAGTTGCATGGACCCCTTCTTTTTATGTGGAAATATAGTAGTTCTGCTATGCTTTAGGCTTTCTAACCACATTCACAGTTCAGCTAATTTAATCCTGAATTACTATTTTAGAATACTGGCTTCTCGTTCTCCTGACAGAACTGGATGAGAAGATTGTTTTTACAAAATTTGGTTATTATAAAACTCAGGACAGGTTCAGAGATCTAAAATGTTTAGAAGTTCTATTACCATTCTGGGAAAAAAGCCTTGAAATTTGAAAGGGAAATGAAGGTACAGAAGAAATAAAATTGGCAAATTATTACATTTATAAACTGAGAGCTTCATGCATAAAACTGTGAATTACCAGGGCTGTCAACTCTCCTCTTAAAATTCCCATTTCATTATTGATTAGTTCCAGAAATACTTCATAGATTGAAGCATTTTAAGTGTTTCATTTTAGGCAACAGCAAGTGTGCAGTATTGGTGTTTATCATTTGTATTTGCAATAAACAGGAGCATTAAATTTGGATCTATACTAGTAAAATTACTTGAAAATATTTATGCTTACTCCTAGCATTTAGATAAAATGATTTTACTTGAACTAGTCATGTGCAAATACAATAAGCATACAGAAATTGATTTTTGCATAAACTCCTGGTTTTGTTTAGACAAATTCAGCAACATATTCTACAATAAACAAGGTCAAAACCAATTATCACTCTTACTTCAGTGAATTAACACTTCTGTGTTCTCTGGATAAGAAAGCTGTGTTTAACACCCAACTTCATTTTCTGTGAAATTTAATTTCAAGAGAAAACCAGAAAACATTATAAGGAGTAATGGACTAGATGTCTTTTTAATTATGTGTTATTACTAATGCACATTACTAGCTGTTCTTACCCAAATACCATTTTTCTTAAGTTATTGCCATATATATACTTTTGTAATATAAAGTACAAGTATAGCTTATACCAAAAGGTTGTTCTGTGCCTATATTTTTGGGTATTTTGACTTGTTCATCATTATGACTTCAATGCAAAAGGGTAGTTTAGATTTGCACATGTTTTGAGATTCATTTTAACTATTAAATTGTTAATCTGAAAAGCAAAATATGGAAGCATTCTCTGATCACATTTACCTTAAGGTACTTTCAAACTTCTACAATAATGGAATTTTTGTATATGAAGCAAATTCTTTTTGGCTTGCAGAGAGAGCGCATTTGAGAATATTTGAGCTATTATGTCCTTTGCTTCCCTATGCTTTAATAGATATCATAGAAAAAAGGACTGGCAAAAACTCATTGTGTTTTGGATAATGTATAGGTCAAGCACTGAATATTTATGCTACAAGTTAATGAAAAATAGCTGAGTTAGCTTTAAAACAGCTACTTTAGATAGAAAAGTTGAGTGTGACACATAGTTTGCATGATCTAATCCACAGAAATCTCCAGCAGGAAATGTGGGTTATTCTAACTAAACAAGACATTTTGGATATCTTTATACCCCACAGTGGATCCACTTTGAGCATTTGACTAGTTAGTTTTTTCTGTGGTCATGTGTTATTCACTGAGACACCATTAATTTAAATTGATTTCTTTGACAGCAGCTAGAAAGTAGGTAAATGATGATAGCACTGGTGGGCAGAGTTGCTGAGACTAATTACATGAGGAGGCTGTTTGATACAGTGATGGATAGAGTGAAAGAAATTTGCTGAACAAAAAGATGTAGAGAAGGCTATAATTGAAAACCACTCTCTCAGAACTTGAGTCTGAAAGGCATGATCCTTGGTCATTTCTCTTGGCCAACCCCAAATAACTGGGGAATCCCCAGCAGAAATAGTTAACAGTGCTTGTGGAAAGATGAGAGGCTGTGGCAGCTCTTCAGCCTCCAGTTGTTTAGATAAATTTGGAGATTCGTGTGCTCTGAAGATTTAAATCCATGTAAGCTGGGCTTTCACTAGTGCTAGATGGTGGGGTTTTTACAGATATCTTCCTTTTATTATTATTGATATTTAAAGTCTTTGAATTAAGATATTAAAAGAAGTTTGTCTCAACTTGACTTTTTGTTACTGCATTATGAAATTTTAATAATCTTTGCTCATGTGCCTTGGTGTTCTGTCTCATTTGATGAAGAGAATAGAGAATAAATCACAAGTAAAGTGCAAAAATAGCTTTTGTCTGTTAAAACTTCTGTGTCTTTTATTATTGGTGCTGAACAGTGTTTAGTGAACAAGACAGATATTTAAAATAAGAAAAAAGAGAAAACTAATGGTAAAAAAATGTGTGTATTTAAGTGGAAAAATTGCCTTTACTTTTGAGTCAAAGCTCCTAACTAGCACAATGCATCAGACTAATAGTTTATTCGATTTAGATTATTTGTTTAGCTGGACATGATTGCATATTCCTCATGTTCAAGATAAGGGATGCATGTGCAGAGGTTCTGGGAAGTCTTGTTTGAAACTGGAGTAAACTGAAGCTGTACTTTGAGCAAATGAAAGGGTATCCAGATAAAGAACAGTATCATGCTGGGAAGCTGGCTCTGTTGAACACTTGGACACTTTAAGCTTCCTTTGGCTCCCTTCCCATGCCTCTGCCACATCTTGTCACTGTTACCGCTCCCTAGACTCACACTGGGATGTGAAGTCTTGCTTGCAGAGTTTGTAAAACATGTGGCTGTCCCTTCAAAGCTCTTGGTGAAGACTTGAGGGATACTGTTAAAAGCTTTTCAGACATCCATCTGGGCTTCACTAGCTGGATCACCTTTGCCTTTTGTAACCCTAATCACTAGCATTAATAATTCAGTTTTTTCACAGACTACTTTAGAACTGGGATTATTGAAGTACAGAGCATCTCAGAGGAGAATTTCAGTCATTTGTCCAAACTCCTTTATTCACGTTCTATTTGTGGTCTACCTGAATCCTTGTCTGCAAAGCTGATTTCTAGCCAGCTGAATCCCTGTATTTTTACATGGACTTACTCTGTCTCAAGTGTAAGACTTTTCATTTGTCTTGGTAGAATTTCACAGTTTTTCAGCCCGTTCCTTCTGTTTATAAAGTTCCCTCTGAAGGACAATCTTGTAGAAGTCTGCTTCCTGATCCTCTGAATTTGGTGACTGCTGCCAGATTTCTGAGGGTTCATTTTGTCCTGTCAGCCAAATCTAATGAACTAATTAGATGAACTAATGAAACCATTAAACATTATTGAAACCACTTGTAGTAAGCTGACCTTTAGTCTGTGAAATGCTGACCTTTGAGCCTGGAGGCAGTTAACTCATGCTATCCACACCTCCCTAAGTGGGGTTCAGCAGTGCTCTGAGTGAGTGAATCAAAGCCTGGCTAGAGTAAATGATGTTCACTACTGTTGTATTAACCATTTTGCTCATCATTTCATAGTAGAAACCAGTTCAGGCTTAAATTCATGGGTATAATCTGCTAAGTGTTCCCCTCACAAAGCTGAATAGATACAGCTTTTTCACTTCTCTGGGAAGTCCTCTGATGTTAACCCCAGTATGTCTTTACAGACTGCAAATTTGCTAACATTGTGTTTTTAAAATTTTTTTATAAAATTATAGTTCACTCTTTAGCAGTCTCTGTATCTGAATTTGCCATCACGACAGGGTGCATAATTTAAATAGATTTATTCAGCGTTCAAAAATTACCATGTAATTTTGTCATATAACACCATTCATGAATACTTATGTGTGCAACTGTTTTAATGAAAAATATTATTTTCAACTTTATGGCATTCTTTTTTTTGTCATTGCTAATTTCCAGTACTGGGTGAACCTTGTGCTAGTGATGTGCATTCACAATTCATCTTATAATGAATCATAATTGGCTTTATTCCTCATTAGAATTCCTGTGAGGATTTAGAAAATGTAGTGTATAATCCTCCCTTATGTTTATTGGTATTATAAACCTCTTGTGAATGCTCCAAACTGAAATATCTTTGTTTGAAAGTAGTCAGTCATCATGGTTTATTATTTGTATCTTAAGGTTTTAAAGTCATTTTAAAGAAAAGTGCTATCAGTGGTTTTTGATGGATATAGGTGATAATAAGATGCCAGTGTGAGGTGTATTTTAGAGTTGAATTTGTCCTGAAGGTGGGAGTATTTGTTTCATTCTTGGCTTTTTTCAACATCACCTTTTAAACTTATTATTGTTTACCTAGTACTATATTTACTGCATGAAATTCAATTCTATTTTGTTCGCGTAGAACATAAGGGCAAAGTCGTGTCACAGACATTTGTGAAGGTTAAGAAAAGAGAGTCTGTTGTCAGTAGTTTATGCTTGCTAATCAGCAGCTTTCACAACAGCTGGAGCTTTGTATGCTCCTGAAAATTAAAAGCTGTTGAAAGTATCCAAAGTAGAAACTGAATATAGTCTACTATTAAAAATTGTCTTTAATATCAGGTCTTTTGTTCATAAGTTGTTTTGCTCATCCATCCCAGATTTAGATCAAAAGTGAGATTAAGGATAGACAAACTRATTTGTAGCAACTGAATTTTTGGCAGAATTTTAGTTTATATTCCACTGCTGATACAGCTTGTGGAGACTATCTGGTCTTTTGTCTGCCAAATGAGTAACAGGGGACCTAGGGAAAATCTCTCTCTCCCTGAAAGATGGGGGCTGAGAAAATGAATGCAAATGGTGATGTCCATTGAAGTTGGGAAAAAGTGAAGGGACATGTATGAGCTGAGGTGAACTTCTTAGTAGACAAGAAACAGTTAGATGGGAGTTGTGTAATAGTTGAAACAAGCTACGTATTTTAGTGCAAGCAGCCCAAGAAAGTGAGTMGAATCAGCTTGAGGAAGCCAAAGAAACTGAGTGTAGAACTTGAAATCCATGTTAAAAAATATGTTACAGTTTGCAGGGGTGGGAGTGTCTGTGGAAATCAAGATGATTGAAATGAAGTTTTTATTATAAAAAAGCTTTCCATTTTTTGGATTTAATAAAAATTCTAATTCAATTTTCTAAATTTTGTATAGAAATTCCAAGAGGTTTTTAATTTTCCTGGTCCTATTTCATCTTAGAAAATCCTGCCTTTATTTCATATACATTTTATTATGAAGTTGTTTGTAAGTAAACATTCTATATGTGTGAGAAGATAGACATATATCAGAACTTTATTCTTTACATTTGTGCCTATATGTTTGGATTAAATGTGTGGTTATCATAATTACTACTATTGTTTTCCTCTGACAGCAGTGGTTTAATCTCTATCAATAGAAAAGGTGTACATTTTTCAGATTTAAAACACAGTAATCAATATTATTTTCATAAAGTTGAATAACCCAAGAGTTTTTAGTTTAAATGAATTATTTTCTGAGATTTACATTTTTTAGGTTTTTTTCTTACAAGAAAAAAAGATAGTCATTTTGGTAATTTGATTTGGGATATATTTTTTTTTGGGTTGGTTTTGTTTTCTTCTTTAACATCACCTTAATGTAAAAACATGATGACAGGAGTTTATTTCCTTCTTCGTTGGAAAATACTCCCTCCATTCCGAATTAAGGTTTTCTTTAGATTAAAGCAGGGGAATTCTTGAGTTCTTCAGCTAACAGGCCAGCTAATGCGTGTCTATATTCCTTTTCTTCCAGGATACTCTCCTGACTCGTTATGCTAGTGTCACCATCATAAACTGCCTCTGGCCTGGCAATTTTGTATTGATGGGTGCTAAAACAATATTATCACTATATGCTTGCCTGGTGTTCTCTTCCTTGTGCATTTGCTATTTACCACTATCAGTTACAGGATACTTTTGTCCTGACCGTATGGATTTGTTTATCTGATTAGGGTGGCTTTATTATAAAGCTGTGTTACTGCAATAGATCATGGACTGTGCTTCTAGAGCTATGGATTCTGCTTGATGTTCCAAATTCAGACACATTTGGAGCTTAGACTGCAAAGTTTAATCTATGTGTTATGTGTCTCATTG
The DNA here is from genome assembly GCA_014549065.1 of Cardinalis cardinalis. Classification (NCBI taxonomy): domain Eukaryota; kingdom Metazoa; phylum Chordata; class Aves; order Passeriformes; family Cardinalidae; genus Cardinalis; species Cardinalis cardinalis. The sequence goes on along the minus strand of JACDOX010000035.1, from coordinate 5,268,498 downwards.
TGTTTGTGTCCCAGCCTTGTGTGTATATCCCATTCCAACATAACCTCTTTCCTTTTGTCATTTGTCTGCAATCATTCTTTGTGAAAAGTGTTATCAAGAAGAAGCATTTTTTTCCATATCAGGAATTTATCAGCAGACTTTGGATAAGAATTTTTATATTTCAGAAAATGTGTCTTCCCGTATCTGAAGCCTGATGTGATGGCTCAGCACCACAAGTCCAGATTTTGAGGGATTGTCAAGAAAAGAGTGATCTTGAGTTTGATTTTCTAAAACTTTGTGAAAACTTTATCTTAAAGTTTAAATCTACATCTGCAATATGCATTGGCATGTTCTATGAATGACTGAAAAGATAAACTGTGAAATTGTGCAGTCTTGGATGAGATGGTGGGAAAGCTCATATTTCAGCTAAGGAAGTGTTCCAGAGATGACAGGACTTGACACTGTAGACAGCTGAATGCTGTTCCAGGTCTTGTCAGAAAGCTACACAGGAAAATCTGAAAAGAGTGATCTAAGAGGTGGTTTCTGGAATCTTTGTTTTATAAAGGTTTAAAAGTCATGGTGACACGTGGTGACTGGGTCCATAGAAGATGACATCTACTGGATATACATGGAGAGACATAATTGCAAATATTGTTATGTATTTTATCCATCTATGGAAAAGTCTGAATAGTTTCTAGTATCAATTTATATTGGCTAACATTTATAGTTGTGATCGGTGCTTTGAAAACAATTTTTTTCTTATCTTGGAACAAACTAAAAAGTCATAGCAATAGAAGACAATGTGGTTAATATATTTGTATTTAATTCTGTACTCTCCTCCTATTCTGACAGCAAGTTATACTCTGGTAGTATCTTTAAAGGGTGTATTACTGCTTAGATTAAGATTTAAATCTGAAAAAAATGTCTCAGATAAATTGTTGGGTGAAAAATGACGTGCTCACTGTCATGTTCTCCCTGTTGTCCAGACTAGCATGGACAACAAAAGGACTAGAACCCTGGAGCTCCCACCTTGCCATACAGGAGGACATGTGCGTTTGGGAACAGACACATCTCTCCCAGAATTCAGGCAGGAAGTGGTAAGGGTGCATACCTGCAAACTCTAATGGGTTAGCACACCAAGTTGTGCTGCCAAGCCACAAGGTAGGCAGGGCTGTGAACCCTCCTCCCCTCCCTCACCCAGTGATGAAGCCAAGTCAGTTCCAGATGTGACAAAATCCAGCTGATGCTCACTGCAGTATCTAGAGTTGTTGCAGAAATAGAACATCTGAATGTATTTAGGAAGGGACTAGAAGATCTAACAGGATCAGTGGATGTAAATAGTAAGGTGAAAAAACAAAAGGGGAAGTAGGACTGGGGAGAAATAAAAGATGAGAATAAGAAGAGATGAAATGAAGGGGTAGTGGGAGGGAAAGAAAAAAGCACAGACTATTCTAAATGCATCTGACATTCTGTATAGCTGGAAAAGCAGCTAGAAGAAGAAGCAACGATTTATTAACAGTTTTTAAATKAAAGTATATCAGAGAAGTTGTCAAAACACTGATTTTAGATATAACAATCTTGTGMGGTTGTGTACATACACAAATAGGTGTGGTTGTTGGTTTGCAGATCAACACTGAGGTCACTGGCTGTCAACCTCCTGGTTTTCTTTCTATGAAGTGTCATTTTCATATGTTCTTTCTTTTACCTGAAGAGAGATGTTTTTTTAAGCTATTAGTGAAAAATAATCTTTCTGTCTTTTAAATGGAACAGATGACATGAAATGATAAGTATTTTTTAAACATTTCTATGGGGAGAAGTATTCTGGTTTTAAGAGTTTTATCCGCTGTGATGAATTCCACTTTAGTTGGGCTATTTAGAAGCTTTGCTTTAGCTGCTCACAGCTGCAAGTACAGCCCAATTTTGGAAATCTGTAACTTGATCTGGCCTCATTGCATTTCTTCCTCTCACTATTCTGTCAAGTTTTTGTTACCACTCATTACATATTCTGGTACATCAGAGGAACATTCAGTGTTCTTTTCAGCAGAATTATCTCTTTGTAGTACTTGTTTCTATCTACATCATTCCAAAACTGAAACATAAGATACTAAATTTATAAATTATCCAAAACTCAAATGAATAAATGCAATGGCATGAGTAATTTTTTTGAAACAAGCCAAACCACACTGATATTTAACTGAAGGAACGTAAGTAAGAAAATAAAGATCTTTTCCTGAACATTTTCTCCCTTACTAAATGAATATAATCATAATTTGAAGATGCTGATATCTGTGCAATCAAATATATGATCCTAATGCAAGATCAATTACATACCCAGTTTAGGGTTTAAAGTTTATGAATACATTTACAGTGAGAAAGTCGTCATTTTTTTTTTACTTTTTTCCATCTGATCAGAGACTATAGTAGTCAGCAAATCCAGAAGAAAAATTGTTAATATGTTTAAAAATACGCATTTTTGGTGTAGAAAATTTCTAGTGCACGGAAACATGTCCCAGAGGAGTTGGTGAAATGCACAGAAACTGACAGCATGCACAGAAGTATCAAATTGAAGCTTTTCAGAAACTTGGTCATGTGCATAAGCTGGTGTTGATGTGATGTTCTCAGCAAAACTAGAGAGATATTTTGGAAATGGTGCATTACATTTGGCAAAAATGAGCAATGCTCCTCCTCAAAAAGAAACAGGATAGGTCATGTTAGTAATGAAATGGAAAAATTTATTCAACCTAAGTAACTTTCAAATTTTTTTTCAATTAGTATCTTTTTAATATGCCTTTTTTCACTCTCTTTTGAATTATTTTCCTCTTTTGAACATCCTTAATACCTTTCTCATCGCCATTGCAAAGACTCAGCACAGCTATTTTGGAAGATTTGAAGTTCAGCTTTGTGCACCTTAAAATACTAACTTCAGAAAATTACGCCCTGATATGTCCCAAAAAGTACTGAGACTAAATTTAACATCCCATCCATGTTGCATCAATATCTGATATGCTTTCTGCTGTTTTGTTTTTTTTTTAAACTGACACAGTCCAATTTTGCAATGGTTATTATTAAAAATACACTAGCGTAGTAAGAATTATTTTTCTATTTTAAAAGAAAATATCTAAAACTCAAACAGAGGCAGAATTTTTTACTGACAATGTCAGTGTTGTTGTGGAGAGTCATTCTCCATATTCTGAACAAAGACACAAATTCTCTGTTTAATTTACAAGGGATATAAGTGCAAAGTGTTAAGTGTTCAATGCTAAATGAGAAAATTTGTTGCAAGTCCATGAAGTTTTTTAAGTTCTAATATATCTTATTTGAAGTACACATGCTAATACTGCTCTATGATCCACTAGACTTTTGTTTCTGGTTTATTTTTGCACAGGTCATTTTTAGCATATGCTCTCCTCTTATCTTAAAATAGGGAAAAAATCCCATTTTTTTCATAGATTTTAAAAAAGTAAGTGTTGCTGCAAGAATAACTGTGTTTAAGAAAATGTGTTAGACAATGTTGAAATGCTATRGATGCAGTCATTACTCGTGTGTCCACAGATATGATCACTGTTGATATGATATCACATATCAGGACARGTATGATTGGAATTTTTAGTTTGGCATATTTTCTTAAACAGTAATGTATCATTTTATTTGAGAGAATTTATCATATTTTCTTGACTGTTGTGGTTTCTGTTATTTTGGAAATATTTTTATGTATGAGTGTTTTAACCATATCTTGCTAWTCTTAAGTGTGGCCTTTAAAATGGGATCTAAGTCTAAAAATCAGAATAGGTTAAGCAAAATTTATTACTTCATTGACTCAGAGATTCTTTTCTAAGCATAATTTATAATTAAATTTTGCAGCAACTTTATAGGCTAGAAACGTGTTGTTGTCTAAGTTGGAATATTGAATCTATAAAAGTTGCAAGTTTATATGCACATAAACCTAGGATACCACATCTGACTACTTTCAGATCAGCAATTCCAGTAACACRCATCAAATCGAGTTTTAACCCATCACAATAACTTTGAAATTTCCCTTAGGATTCACTGAATGGTGCATGAAATCAGTTACAGAACATACTGAGAGGATATGTTAAGGTTGGGCAGGCAGTTTCAGTCCACTGAGATGACAGTGGAGACAGGAAGGAGAGAGACTTAATATTTGCCACTTYGTTTACTCTCTCTTCAAGGGACTTAAATGCATAAAAGCTGGAATTCCRTTCTTCTTCATGAGGAGAAACACTAGTCTGTCAATCAGGATATGCAAAGTTTGGATTGTTTTGCTTATGCCTAACAAATAATCTGTGAGAAACGGGCTGTCGACATTATGGAAGTCGATTRCTGATTTCCCTTGCAATGGAAGACACTGAAGCTGTACAGATCAGGAGTTGACTTTCTTGGCCTGGTTTTTCACTTAGGCTTCCAAAGTTCTCATAACAACTGAATTCAACTTCACAGGGTTCTCAAAACAACATAGTTTGTAAGGTAGACCCTTTATCCGCACTGTTGTAAATATCCTTAACAATTGCAATAGTGATACTTTTCAAAACATGCTCAATATTCCTGTAATATGGATACAAGAATATAAGGCAAGAACTAATACATATGGATTTCGTGCACATTTGTGTAAAACACAAGGTCTTGAGGAGGAATTTGAGTCAATGGACATAAATTAAATTACTTAAATTAAAGTAAGAATTAAATTTAAAACACACTTGTAATGAGCTCAGAAATTTTGTTTTAGCTTAATCAGCTCGTGAACTTGAAATTAAAAAAAGGTAACAATTGTTGATTTTAATAATGATTGCCATTATTAATATGTTTTAAAAGTCAAAATGCATAATGTGTGAGCAAAGATATTCAGTGGAAATACTATTAAAATCAATTAAAAATATCAGGAGGGTAAAATTATTTGTAAGAGATAATACACACTGATTATTAATTCAACTGCATTGCAGYTGATTTACTTGTTTCATTAAAAATGTTAAATTACCTTAAATTATGTTCACTTAATTTACTCAATGAACTAACAGTTAAAGATTTCTTTCTGTAAAGAAAACTTAAAAATCCCATTTCCAGGGTGATTTCTATGTAGAATTAAGAAATATGCCTTAACACTATAAAACCAACTGTATTGGTCCCAGGTCCAGCCAGTCCAATGCTTTCTTTCAACCATGATTTTGAGTTCATGTTTAGAGAAGTGTAAAAATAACATTGTTATAATTTCTCCCAAGTGTTTGTGTGATCGGCACATGTAATCTTCTGGAATCTATAGTAACCTCTTTGGAAAATATTTTTTTTTTCAGATATATCACTTTAAACTACTGTCCTTCATTTTGAACCTGGCCTCTCAGTTATTTTGATGACTTTCCAGTGTTTCAAGAAACAATAAGCCATTGTGCTGTCATGGAAATGCTTTTCCAGCATTTCCATGTCATTTATGGTTTTGCTGACTTCTATCAAAGCTCTTTGCATCATTAGTTTTTTTAAAATAAAAATTCAAGCCTTTCTGATTTTTTAAATATTTATTTAAACTGCTCCATGCCTTGATCACTCTTATCTTTCCTCTAAACTTTTACCTACCATGCAGAGGACACAGAGCTGCATATGGTATTCATGCCTACAAATGATGGAGCAAGATTATTTTGGGTTTTGTTTGCTCTTAGTTGCTTTGCAAAGAATTCCTAATCRTTGATTTGAATTTTTCTCTGCTGGAGGGGACAGAGTTGATAAAACTGCTTGTCATCACTTCAGTGTTTCTCTCTTGACAAATGAACTTGCAGCCCATTAATCCAAAAGTCTTTCAGCTACTTCTTAGAATCATAGTCTACAGTCATTCTTCTTCTTCAAAGAACCATTAAATAACAGACTTTGCTTCAATGGTAAGCACTAAGTACACACATCTATAAACTTCTCATAAATCTAATAATCTATAATTTATTTAGCAAATTTATTTATTTCAAGCTATTTTTAGAATTTTATTTAAAGATATTTGCTTCTCTAGTCATTTTTGGTCCTAAAAAGTTGAAAATGAAAGCTGTTTCAGTAATAAAAGAATTTSATGCTAAATTCACTGAAGCAAGAGGACAGCTGATACATTCCACTTTATCCTTTATKTTTTTAAAGCAGGAAGCACTCAATGTTTCTAGATGTATGAATAAAATATACTGTCTTATTGTGAGAGGAAACAGGAACCTTGTGGTTCACATTTATCTTTCTGAGAATCTTTAAGTTCTCCCACAAATTAAATGTTTCCTAGGATGCCATACCAAATCCCTGTCTATTAATTTTGTTGGCTAGTACTATAAATAAATGCAGAAATKATTCTTTCCTTTCCTGTTTTCTGATAATTTTTTCATGGAATTGGTTTCTACAGGACTTCCTAAAAGCATCAGCTATTACAATATTATATTTTCAAAAAAAAATGTTTTTCAAGTCTCTTGTTAGTGACAACAAAAGATGAATAAGTGGTAATTATAACATTAAGAGCTTTCAGCTTTTTGTAACATCAACTGCCTAAATTTCAATCCAAGCTCCCCAGCTAAAACATTAGGGAGTCATGAAAAAGTTATTTATGCTTTTTTTGTTTGTTGTTTTTTAGAGTTTTTGTTGTTGTTGTCTTGTTTTTAGGGTTTTGGTGGGGTTTTTTTTGCAAGTTTGTTTGTGTGCTTTTAAATGGATTTTGGGAACAGAAAGACTTACTAACTGGCATAAGATCTTTGAGAACAGGCACTCATGAACCAATACTTTATATACTGAAACATTCTACTAAATATGTGAATAATATGTTTACAACGAGTTCAAAGCAGAATATACAGCAGATAATGACAAAATTAGTCATGCTAATGGTGATGTGTGCTGATTTTAAAATTGCTTTAAAAGAACAGCAAAATGACACTGATGAAAACGCCTTTGTTACATCATTTTAGGGAAAGTGGGATCAATGCCAGACGAGTAAAAGGCCCATTACCTAGCTGCATTTCACCTAATTCAAGCCACTAAGTAATGTTATGCATTAAGTACCGAGCTTACTGTAGTTCATAGACAAAAGGCTTTTTGCTTGCTTTTAAAAGTGGTTTTATTTTAAATTAGGTTTGAAATAGGCAAATGAAGTAAACACAGGCTTGATGTGGTCTTAATTTGAAGTAGTGGGTACCATTTGGCATAATGTTCATTAGTTTAGACTTGAAATAGTTTTGTGACTGCTTTGAATAAATACACAGAACTTATGGAAACAAATGACAAGGTTCAAATTGCACATTTGTTAATGGTATTAAATTAACCAAGGCAGTCTACAGTTGAGTAACAACTTCCTCCCTTCCTCCCTTTAACAACATCATCAATTATRAAGTGATACAGAGACTACAAATGTAACATCTTCTCATACTTTTTAGCTTTTAAAACCTTTTTTTCAGAGTGATATTGTGTTTTTTCTTTACTCATCCTAAGAGACAGTAAGGAACTATTTAACCCCAATAAATTTCATATACTTTAGTGCTTCTCTTCCTAGTAGCCTGACTKGGTATTCTAGGACCACAAATGGCTTTTATGATTGTGTACAGTTCCCTACAGGCCATTTGGGCCATCAAAGGAGTTGGAGATTGGATTTTTCATGTATAGGGAAAGAATTGAATTAGCCCTGCTTTTACTTTTTATTCTTTAACTTCTTCAAATACTCAAATCCAAATRTGACAACTCTTTCCCTAAAAGTGCTAAATTTAGACCATCAAAATTTCCACTCAAAATAATATGTTCCATGTAATGCACATSAACCCAAAGTACTTAGGACTAAGAAAAGAGAATTGTTGGTCAAAGCGCTGTACGGCTGTCACTATCTTTTTTTTTTCCTTAACAGACCCCTACTGCCYCACTCTGTTTTAAAAGTGCAATGATATAATTTTATCTGTTAACTTACAAGAATATTGATAAAACTTAACTGATACCAAGAATGACAACCCAAGATGTATAACTCTTGAAAACAACAATGCTTAGAATAAGGTTCCATTGTTTGTTTATGTGTATTGTTGTTGGAATATTTTTGCAACATGTCAGCTTTGAAAACTCCTTTCTCCCACCTTTCTCAGTTTAATGACTACATTTTGGTCAAACTGAGAAAATTGAAGCACTTACATTCTAATCTAAGTGATCATCATTTGCAGTATTTCTTGATTCAGCTGAAGTGATGTCTTTTTGTATTTGATTTCAGTAAGTCCTGAAGATATTTTTGAAAGATATCACAAATATATTTATATTAGAAAGTACTTAGAAAATTATAATRGACAAACTATTTACAATTTTATCTATTTTTAACCAAAGGACAGACRAAAAAGTAGGTTTATAGCATAGATTCTAGATAAAGAGGGGCAATGAGAAAAAAAGTGTTTTCATAATTTTCAGAAAAGCACTTGGGATGTTTGCATATTAGATTCTGTTTAGTCAGATCATGGGAGTTAGCAGTGGTAAAATGAATAAGGTCCTGGATGAAGGGGAGATGATACAGGTTCAATGAAACAGGAAAATACCAGTTTGAGAAGGAGTTATTATTGAAGCTCTCCAAAGACCACTTGGAGAGCAAACTTTTTTAAAGATTGGAATTGGATAACCTTAAAGCCTGGCACAGTAAAAGCGATATGAAAATTAATGTTGCCAAATACAAGTTTTTCTACTTGGTTAAGAGTAAGAAATTATACTTGAAGCTGAGAAGCAATCTACTGGAAAGAGCAGAGTAGAAGAAAGTTGTGTGGACCTGTCATTTACAGGGCAACTGTGAGGAACAAGATGAGATCTGTGTGAAAATGGCAATTGCATTGTACAGGCATATTGACCGAAGTCTTTCAGGAAAAGATATGGATTTMTTGATAAATTCCACTTCATTAATCCAAAATATTGTGTAAACTTTTCTTTCATGTGTTTTAAAGAATAAATTCAGGCTGGCTCAAAWGTGGTGATAACCTGAGTAACAAAGTGGGAGGAGCCAGAAGGACTTGGCTCAGGACCATGAAGCAGGATGAGGGATAGGGGAATTTGCAGAATGGCTTCAGCAACCAGAGAACGTATCAAATCCTTTCAACCATCTCTCAACCAGTTCAGGAATGTCTCATATTTAAATTACTAGTTTTGATTTGGTTTACTTGTTTGAGTTGCATGGTTAGTTGGTTGGTTTTGGTGTTCCTTTGTTGTTTAAAATCTTTTATATTTTTTGAGCCTTTTCAKTAAGTTTTCCTTTTTCTTGACCAATGTTAAAGTTCTAAAATGTCTTTCCAATAGTTAATGTTTATTCTGCTTTCACTTCTTTTGTYCTATTTTATAATACCTTTATTTTATTTCCAACCAGATATTTTTACACAGTTGTCTGTTGTTTTTGTCTCCTWACTATACTTCTAGCTTTTATTTAAATGTTTGGGTTGTTTTGGTTTGGGTTTTTTGTTTGCATTTCTCCCCTTTATCTGAAAGAGTGTATCCAGTAACTTTTATAATTAAGAACCAGGGATGCATGTCAGATTGATATTATGTCTGGAGGAGTTACAAACAAACTCATTAATATGGTGCACCAGAGCAGAGGATCCATGTTTCTAAAAATAGCAAGCTATAAAATGTAGTCTCTACTGGCTACTTATAATAGTATTGCTCTGTAACCAGCAATGCCCGTATTTACTTTTTTTGTGTGGTGATGGCGTCAGTAAACAGAATTAATTTCACTTCCAATTTTTCTAAACCTTTGCTCTGCTTTTTCATTTAACGTTAAATAAGCAAAAYGTGTGTGACTAAACTTCAAACAGTTATTATTGACTTACAAAGGCAACATGGACGGAAATCTACAAGTCATCACAGTCAGGAATATCTCTTAATGACAAAACTTCAGTACCTGTCCAAAAAGCATTTGCTCTCAGAACCATATTTATTTCTTTCAAGGAGAAAAGAAGAGATGGTAAATGCATCATTTAATTCCTGGGCCAATGTTTTATATTTCCAAAGGAATGTCACAGTGCCTGAACTCTGAGGCAAATGCTGTCCTGTGCGCCTGACAGCTTTTTGCACCATGCCCCTTCCACCCCAGCACTGTTTGCCTTTTTCACTGTGGTTGTAGACAGTTAATGGACAGCAATTTTCAGGGACTTACCTGCCAAAGATTCTGCAGCAGGTGCTGCCCCCTAAGCTTGGGGCTTTTTTGGATTGGATGGTAACTTTTTTTTTCCCGCAATAAGGAGAAAATATGTGCAATAATTTTCTCTCAAGAAAATAAGAAAAGCTATAATGTAACTTATATACCTTTTTTCCTATTAAATAATGATATGAGTATACGTAATTGTATAGTTTTATATAGGTTTTTACATAAGTGTTCACTATTTTACAGGAAAGCAGTGATTCTAGCACATTTATTAAAATAGGGGGTTTTTCTTAACTTCTAAAAAATAGATAACATGAGTGCATTGAATAGTTCCAGGTAGTACAACTGTTTCTTCATTTTTTTAAATTCTGTATTTGACCCTTTTATTACAATAGTCATGAGATAAAAATTGCAAATGGCATATCAATATATTATATTGAAGACTGAGAATTTTTTTAGAAATTCTTTAAGAGTTTTCTCTGGCAAAATTASTGTTGTCATTGTATGTTATTATTTTTTGTTGTTGTTATTATCATCATTATCTTAATTATTATTTATTATAAGGTTATCATAATTGTTAAAACAAAGACAGTTTTAAAAAAAACATTTGAACCCTTGGTGTCAGTAAAATGATAGCCTCTCAGTTTTGATTTCAGAAAATCATCTTTGCTTATGTAGGAAATGTTAAGCTTTATATTTGACAGATGCTCCCTTTTCTAGTGTCATCCTCTAATTAAAAACTATAAACATCTGCAACAGTGACTGGCCTTATCTATGTAGGAATCCGTAGTAATACTGAAGTTGATTGAAAAAAAAAGACTTTAAAATCTTGTAGAATGTAAATTGCCTGTGTCAGTTCATYGTGTGAAGGCTGGCAGTTTTCATAGATGGCCCTATAACACCAGCTGATTTCATGATCCCTCCTTCATGCCTTTCCTAGATTGAATAGTGAATTTTAAATATACAGATAACATAAATTTGTAAATGAAATATCAGAATACTTCACTTTTGAGAAGTTCTGAATCATTCAGTAGCCATGCAGCCGTCTTAAGTATAAAATTATTTTTAATCACATTTTAAAGGAATTTACTGTAATTATTGAACAGCTATGCTTGCTTTCATGCTTTTTCTAATGCTTTCACTTGTAGAGGAAGGTTGGAAGGAGGGCGGGGGAAAGCRTTAATTACAAAGTATTGATTGTATGAGGCTGAAATGAACCTATAGAAGATCTTAGCTTCCTTACAAGTTCCTTCTTTCCTATCATGAATTAATGTCTCTTATATGAAAGTGTTTCCATCATTAGAAGAGAATAGACCTGTGATGCCTTTTGTAGTTTACTTGAAGAATGAAAGATAAAAACCAGAGATTTTTTCATGCTTTAGCAGCTGAATGGAAAAAAAATAATTTGGATGATCTTCAGTTCCTATGTAGTTCTTTTGTCTAATAGRACAAAATCCTTACGAATATAGAATTTTAGTAGGTTATGTTTAGTCAGGTTCACCACAGGTGAAAAGCTAACTCTCAGCTGATCAGCCTGTAGCTTAAGGCAATTACACAAGAGGGAAGATTTTGCAGTGTTTCATCAGTTTGATGTGTATCCCTCCTTTTTTATGCAAGTCTCCAAATGAGTTCTGGGACATAGAAGTGAAATGGCCTTCTGTTAAAATTGGAGCTACTTAGAAGTAGATGAACAGAGAAAGTTTCAAGGTCTGGACTCCTATCACATATGCCTAAATATTTTTAAGATTTTTTTAAACATTGACTAATGAGGAATAGCTAGTTAGTCTGAAATACAGAATAAATGTTCTGACTAGTCACTGTGCCTGCCTTAACTGTCAGATAACTTCCAGTGTCTGACTTTGGATATGCAGTCATGTGTATTACAGTCCTACCTCTGGAATTCACTTTCATGTTAAATGCTGCTCCTTACAGGCTGATACTTGTCAGTCAATTTAATTGAAATGTCATGCTGACCTTTATAAGAAATACACTGAACTTAATGGGGTTTTGGAAGCTCTTTTTGCCTTTGTTTCAGTTAAATTTCTTCAGTTACCAGTATACAAAAGAGTTCATCCTAATTAAGCACATGAAACTGCCTGCTCATTGATCTTACAAACAGTACATTTTTTTTCAGATGTAGTTCAGCTGAATCTGCCTGAAGATCAAAAAGTAAGCACCACTGCTGCAACAGTGGGACAGAGTGCTGTCCTAAGTTGTGCCATCCAGGGAACCCTGAGACCTCCCATCATCTGGAAGAGGAACAATGTCATTCTGAACAGCTTAGATTTGGAAGATATCAGTGTAAGTAACAGAAAGTTCTATTTAACAGCTTTTTATCAAAACCTCTCATAAATAATAGAAAAGTGATGCATAACAAGCTACATGCTCCTGATATTTCAAAGAAAAGAAATGGAAATGATATGCGACTAACTCTGCCTGATTTTATTTGCTGTGTATTTGAACCCCTGTTAAATGTAGAGAAAATATGTTTCACAGAGCAATCATTTAAAAAATAAATATAGCAATAAAAGAACATGAGGGCTAAATTGCAGCCTAAAATACAGTCAACATTATGCATTCAGGATTGTACAGTCTTCACATATTTAGAAGAAAAGAGAAATCTGTGACATGAACGTTTTCGTGTATACACAGATCATAATAATATTCTTTTATATTCAATGGAAATCTATTTTTCAATAGATTTCTATTTTTTCAATAGAAATCTATTTTTCCCCAAATAAGTATTTCATAATAAAATTAGTTGTTTTGCCCATTCCCCCAAATATTCAGCAGCCTATATGGTACCTCTCAAAGAATGAAAAAACAGAATATTAGAATAATTTGTAAATCTTTTTTTTTCAGGAAGGTAGGTGTTTGCCACCTAACATTGCCATGACCTAAAAACACAGATGAAAATAGAAAAATAGTGTTAGAATTACATCTTCTTGCAAGACTAAAAATAAGCTTTCATATGTATTTTGTATGCTTCTGGACGTGCTTTCTATGTTTTGGCCATTTTGTATTAGCAAAGTTCAAAATGTGGACAGATTGTTACTTTGGGAGTTGTGCTGTCTATCTAGCCCAAGTGAGTCTGAAATCACCTGAATTGTTATGTGTGTGGAATATTGCTGCAGTGAAATATCTAGTTTGTCTGTTTTTATTTCTTTTTTTTATGAATGTTTTATTTTTAAGGTGAAAATTGTTCCCACACATCATCTCTCTTTTATGTCTGGTTTTGTTAGTTCTGATGGTAAACTGAGCTTCCTCAGTGTGGTGCTTTGTAAAATAATGGACAATTKCAAAGCTCAAAAGCTCATCTTGCTTGAGTGATGATTTAAAGTCCCTTGAGAGGCTTAGGATAAACCCAAGATAATCTGAAAAGTTCTCTGTTAAATATAATTGCTTTTGTTAATTTGGTATTAATCACATGACTTACATTGAAAAGTGTCTTGCTCATGTCCACAAGATCCTGTCTGCAATATTTGTTACCTTTCTGTAAATATTCCTGATGTTCAAAACCCTTATTTGGAGTTCTTACTAGTCCATTCTAAGTGTAATAGCTGGCATGAGCTGTTGACAGAAAAAGGAAGATGCATCTGTACACACAGAAATAAAAGGGAAATGATGAATGGAAATGATGATGCTAGCAGCTTAGCTTAAGACTGAAAAGTTCAGTTGGCTTTTTTGCAGACATGAAAAGATCAAGTGATTTCTAAGCTGGATGCATACCTTTTTGAGTATGAAAAAAGCYGCACAGAAACCAAAACAAACAAAAAAAAGCAAGCAGAGAAAGTTCTTATGCTGGGTGCAGGTGCCCAGGAATTGGCAGCAAGGGCCACATGTGTGGCCTCTCAGGGGAAAGGACAGGGGATGTCATGTGCTGTATGCAGCCATTCTCAAGGGACCGTTGGCAGGCACACCCATGGCACCTCTGAAAGAACATTCAGAAAAGGGCATAAAAAACAGGGAGAGAGAGAGATTAGAGAACAAAAAAGAGCAAGAAACAGCAGAGGTAAGTCTTAAGCTGGAAGAGCAGAAGGTACGACTTTGTGAAGCAGATATCTAAAACATTACATTGGAACAGGTTTATCTTGAAGGACTTTTGGACAATTGCTTGACCAGTCTGGTGAATTTCTATGATCCAGTGGTGGCAATGGTTGACAAGGCAGGACCAAAAGATGTCACCTATCTAGACTTCTGCAAGGCCTTCAATACGATTCCATGCAACATGTGGATGGATGGATGGATGGATGGATGGATGGATGGATGGATGGATGGATGGATGGATGGATGGATGGATGGATGGATGGAGCGAGACAGAGGTTGTGGTCAACATCTCTGTCATTGTGTCTAAGTGGAGGCCAGTGACAAGAGATGTCCCTCAGGGTCTGTCTTTGGCTCTTCACCATCTCTATCAATGACACAGGCAGTGGGCTTGAGGTGTCCCTCAGCAAGTTTGCAGGTGACACRAAACTGTGTGGTGCAGTTGACACATCTGAAGGCTGGGATGCCCCCCAGGGGGACCTGGACTGAGGTGGACCTGCAGGAATCTCATTGTTCATAAGCAAAAATTAAGTTATAGTTTAGTCCCTTAACAGTTTCGTTACAATTCAAATGCAGAAAGAGAAGGTCAGCTTCAATATCCTCTGAGTGAGGCACTAAAATTAATAGAGCTCAAATATATGTATATGTGGGATATTAATCTCTCTTTCCAGATAAAGTAAAATGGGGAGGAATAAAGAGTTAATGGTGCCTGGATTAAATGAAGAAACAACAAAAGAATGGAGAGAAACCCATTGAGTTAGATTTGTCCCCAGACATTGTTTTCTTCAACATTTATTTTACTTTTCACTGTTTTCATCGATTTGATCTGTCTCTCTTTATTTCTAGATTCTTTACTCCTTGTATAATATAAGATGTCCCCAGAAGCAGTGTACTCTAAGTTTTACTGTAGCTATTTTATAAACTATAATGATGTTTTCCTAACTCTGGGAATTCTTAATTTACTCACTTATACAAGAACCACATCTGAGCATCTCAAGACTAATGATCTTGTGTAAAGAGCAGTACATTTTCTGAAAATGACAAGGCAAACACTGACCTGGGAAGATAGATAGTTAGGGTTTTGGTTTTTTTTCAGTAAAATGGATCAAAAATCAACATAACTGGAAGTCACCACATATATAGGAAACCAGACTAAGCAGTAGTAACAGTGTGATTTTGTAAATCATAGAAAGTGCTCATACTTAAAAGTTAAGGTTTTGGACTATCCAGTTCTCAATATGAATTAAGCTATTTGCTTTGAGGAGGGACAAACTCACAACAATATMATGTCCTAGTACTTTGTCAAATGGAAAAATGCAACAAGGAGGAAAGGAATCCAGGTCTAAACTGAAATTGATAACTCAATTTATATATATATTTAAAATATTCCACTCCTCTACTGAAAGTGTACAAGATACATCTCTAAAGCTGTCAGCTGTGGAGTGGCTAAAAATGAGTCTTGATAATGTCTAATGTCTTGTATATTCTCAGACATTTTAAAGAAATATTAAGAAATACTGTTTGACTTTTGAAGGATGACAATAGAAATTTGTATTTAAATAGTGTATTTAAAAATGTTCTATGAAGTGTATGTTAATGGCATTACTGATAATATCCAGTTGATAATTTTAAAAGTCCTTAGTTCTCCTCATCTCTTCTTATGGTACTTATAACTACTTTTTGTAGAAGTACTGCGTCTTGCTACTAATCCTTCTCTTACTGAAACTGATGGGAGGCAGGGATAATTAGCACCCATCTGAGTGAAATTATGAAAAATTATATGCCTCTGCAAATTTTACTTAAATTGTAATATAATTGTGCTGTGACTCACTACAGAACTGATATCACAGGGCATTTTGATGATATTTCAGTACACATATAGAAAGGKTTTTTTTTCATTGCTGTTATCTTGCATCTTAAATTTGATATTTGCCTTTCGACTTTCCTCTTGTTTTTATCTAACCTACTATTCATTAGAGATAATAGTTCCCATGTATGAAAAATAGCAGATGTATTTCCCAAATGCAATTCAYATTATTTTTTAGTCTTAATTCATTCACTTGTTTAAAGTTTTTGTAACTTAATTTACTTTATTGTTTTTCTGATACTTTATTCCAGCTTTGCCTTCAGGTTCTTTCCTATGCATGTGAGCAATCTTACTTTTCTTATAAGATCTTGGCCCTTTTTCTTACATTTATTGAAGAGCTGGGATGGTTTGTCCACATGCAAAGTTAAACAGTAACTTTTCAAAATAGTGTAGTTCAACTTTTTCCTTTTGGTAAAAGCTCATAATATCTCTCTTTAGGCTGCCTTCATGGAAAGCATCTAATATTTCAATTTTGAGGTTTTTGAAGTTATGTATAGGTTACCTTTTCCTCAAAACTTCTGATTTGTTTATCTTGTTAAAATTAATTTGCGCATTAAAGTTGACCGTTTTTTGGTGGCAATCGGCATTTTCTTCTTGACATCTTTGCCCTTCACCCACCAAGAAAACCGAAAAGACTGTAATGGAGAATACCAATAAAAAGTAATATTCTCTAAAGAACACAATGGCTACCATTCTGTAGAGTTCTAATCAGAAACTGATGACAGGAAGGTTTCCAGATTCTCCAAAACATTAAGCACCTTTCCTAGAAAGGACTCCAGACATCTGACCTCTTCTTTTTCTTCCAGCTTTTCATTCTGTTCCCCCTTTTATCATTCTTAAGAAAAATCTCAGGAGAACCTCATGATTTATTCCTTTCCACATTGTTTTCTCCCATGGGATAGTATGGACYTACATACAAGCTTCTCTTTATACACTGTTGAATTGTTCATAGTACARCACAGTTATRACTCTAATACATTGTTAGAAATATGAATGTCTGAGAAAAATTTGTGTGTGTGTGTGTATGCATGTGTGTTTGTACTTCTGACAGAGTCCCAGGTGAACCATAAATGTCAGGAAAATATTCTTCAATCTTTCCCTCAAATCACATAAAACAACGCTTAAAAGTACAATTATTTTTTTTAAGTTAGGACGTAAACTAGAGGACTTAAATTTAAAGAGAGGAAAAATTAATAGTCTAAACTGAATAGTGTCCTGGTTCTGGCTAGACAGGTTAAATTTTTGCAGTAGCCAGGAGGGAGTATGTCTAGGACCCAGACTCACATCATTTTTTGGGAATGGGGGAAGGGCTCCCTTCCACATGGAGTAACATGGCAGAGGGAGCAGTCAGGTGTTCTGGGGTTTTCTGTGGAGGCAGGTGAGCAATCACGTACGAATCATTCACTTCTTTTCCTCTTGTATAATCTGTCATTACTATTGTTGATGTTACTGTTTGTTGTCTTATTTCATTGCTATTTCCAGTACATTGTTCTCGCCTCAGCCCACGATCTTTCCCTCTTGTTCCTCCAGTTGTCCCCTCCAGCCTGCCACATGGGGATGGGGTGTGATTGACTGCCACATGGTTTGGCAAGTTTCAGTAGGAACATTACATTAGGGAATACCATTCCTAAACCTTGACAAAAAGATGTTCAAAGTTTACGTATATTTATATATTCTCAAATATCCTAAAAGAAGGAATGCCTGCTTGCAGTCAGTGCACTGACTTTCTGATTCGCTGCAGCAAGCTCTGCATGCTCTTGTTTTATTCCTGAGGAGGTTTTCCTCCTCCTTGCAGTGTTGCCACTGGCCATCTTATTGCTTGTATGAGGGAAAGTGTAGTGATCCTATGAGATGAAGGTAGCCCCAGAGCCTGCTTCCCTTCAGAGGTGATGCTCCTAACCTTGTCCTTTTTTGAAGACAGTAACTCATTTTCTAACAATGAACAAACACAGTGCCATTGGCAGTCTTGTTCAGTACAAAATCTGGATCCTGATCAGTTTATTTATTTTGAGCTTTCATCACTAAATGGCAGTGCAGCAATTTCAGTGTGTGATCTTCTGTGTGGTATTGTGTGTTACAGCCACAATATATATATGAAGTGATATATGTATAACTTCATTGTATTTGAGGTTCATTTTAAAAGCCTAGTTGCAGGTGGTTCCTTGTACATTATGTTTTTGACACCTCTTAAAAACACTACAACTCTCAGGTATTTTCTACTGATTTTTCTGATGAGGTGGTTGGATTTGATTAACAGTGACTCATCAAAGTCAGCATGTTTCTATTTTTATCTATATTGAATTGCCCTTTATCTGTTACACAGTTTTTCTTTTAAGTAGGATGCATTATTGCATTTTCTTTTGTATTTCATGAGTTGAATACCAGTTTTGTTTTGTTCTTTTCTACTCCGCTTGTTATGATCCAGTTGTTGAGAGATGCTTCTGCCTGACTTAAGGTACAAATGAGACCACATGCCAAAATCAGTAATATAGATTTTATTTAACAGTAAATGTGAGGTAAAGAGATAGAAAGAAATAGGAAAGAGCGGGGTGGGTGGGGGGGCAGGGAAGTGAAAGAGAAAGATCAACAAGAAAATAATCACCACACTGTGGATCTAGAGGCATCTCATTGGTAATAGGGTCCCAGAGCCTTCTGGAGGTGCCATTTCACTTTTATACAGGCCAGTTTGTGGGTATTCATGGGTGTTCACAGATGTTCCCATAACTGAGGGCAGCATGTGTTTAAGCAGCTGTTTCCTCTCCCACAGTTTGCCATAGTGGGAATTTTTGTCCAGATGCATTAACCAGGATATGTTAACCAAACTTGAGCTCCTCTAGGCCTGGAATAAGCACCTTCCTGTTGTTAATTTCTGTCTTCTGTGCTTATCTCAAGCTCRTGCTGCTGTAGCCTTGACAATGTATGAGGCAGTTGTGGTCTTTAAGTCTCTTTTTAAGTCTCTTACATCTCCCTGTGGCTCAACCAGTGTCTTCTTGGGACCTTTTTTTTCATTTCACAGTTTCCCATGCAGGTGTTGTGTTTGTAGAAAAGTCAGAGAAAATATAGAAACAGCAGGAGAATGACACAAGCAATTATACAGTGCACGGTAGCTATCCCAGCAATTACAAATGTAACTCCAGTTACAATCATCGACCCAGTTTTCATTATAGCCATTGCCCCCACCCCACGAGTGACAAAGATTAGAATATGGGCATCAGCCAGTAAGCTATCTTTGGGTTTGGAGTGATTGGGAAAGCTCTGATATTTGACCAGTGATTTCTTTAATTTTGGCTTGGGCTTCTTCAATTGATGATGTTGCATTGTGAATGGTAGTGCAACACTCACTTTCAGTAGGATTTAACATTCCACACATTCCTTGTTCCTTTAATAATAACATATCTAATGCCAACTGATTTTGTAAAGCCATTTTTGACACTAGTTGGTCCCGTAAGTTCAGCTCTGGGAGCGGATATTTGGCTCCATTGCTTGGGGGCATGTACCTGCCATGTAATGTTTCCCAGTGCCCATCGGTGTTGTGTGATAACGATAGAAGATGTAAAAAATATTGCAAGTCCCAAAGCTGTGTTTTTTCCCCACTGTATAATAATCACATCTGTTACTGATCAATTCCCATATTTTTTCAGGAGAACTTGTTTTCTGCCGTGTCTTTCCTGATAATGAATAATGAAAGATGGAATTTAGGTAAATGGATGGGAGTTCTATCCTGCGCCTTAGACTAGCATGCTCAGTTAGGAACATCCCAAAGCTAATCCAGGTGGTGCAGGATAGCTGCACATCCAGCTGTCTGTCGAGTACATTTGGGGCTTGAATTTAGAGGTAACTCCTACTCCTTTTTTTTTCAGGCATCAGAACTTTTATCATACTTTTTTTTTTTCACTCTTACCCATTTTCCCTGTATTTCAAAATTAGTGAAAAGCTGGTTTATATTTTATGCTACAAGATGACTTYTAAAACTTCTTAAGCATCTCTTCTTGACTCCCATAATATCTTTCTTCCCTAATCTTTTCTTTCAATTCAAATTCATTGTTTTCTCTGTTCTTTTCTGTATATCTATATAAAGATGCAGGTTATGTCTGCATTCAATATTGGTGTTACTAGCAAATTCATTTTGTGCTATTAATTTTTGATTAGTTCATCAAAAAATTGCAGTTCAATTTTTTTGTATGGTTGTAGACATACTCTTCTCATTTCTTCTGCTATATACATCCATCAACAGAGTGAAAAACAGCATCATTTCMGTATAATTTTATTACTAGTTACATATTTATTCCTTCAAATTTTTCAGGTCATTTTGCAGTAGTTTTGCTATCCTAGTAGAATTAATGCTTTTCACAACTTTCAGAAGAATGATGTGAAAGGGTTTTATAGTACACAGAAAGAATACTGAGCTTTTCAGGTTATTATTTCAGAAAAGAAGTCTTGAAAGAGCAACTTGACTATGCTACAGCTAGCAGTAAAGGTCACTCCTTCTTAAGAGCATGAGAAAGATGCTTTGTTAATAATGGGCTCTTGTGACTCATAGTCCTGAGTTTCCAATCACTGCTATAGTGCATTAAATAGGAGGGCCATATCACCAGCAATAAAAATGCTTTGATGTCCAGAAGTCTGTTTCATTGAACAGAGAGGCACAATTGCTTAAATACCGGAAAAAAAAAAAAACAAAAAACAGAGGAACCCTGTCTGGCCCACCATCACAAGCAGCCCAGAAGGAAAAATTACAATAGGTAGGGCATAACTACCTATTGGGAACTTGGCTTATCTGTCTCATTTATATATTTTCAAAAATAATTCTTTTTTTTTTTTAATACTGCGGAAGTGTACAAGGGCATTTACTTAGTACTGATTCAGGAAGAAAATTTCTACCCACTTGAAATATAATTGGTACTGCTATTTGCAAAAGTCAACATGAAGCAAATTGTTTATCTAGACCAAGTCTGATCAGTTTGTGAACTCTGACTGGATAACAACAGAGGATATATCTGCCATGATTTTCAAATTATGATATTTAAGATTTCTCTGAATCAAACTGGTCAGTGATCTATCTACTCATATACCTGACACCATGTATCCATTCATATCTAAATTTAATTAGATCTACTTTAGCTCAGACTGATTTCTCTTTCACCTGTTAATTTTATTACCATCATGTGTATTCTTCCTTCTTTTTTTTTCATTTTTGTACTGTTCTCACATTGCTATCTTTATAATCTAGAGCTTCCTTTTCAAAAGGACTCATTCATAACTTCTTGTGTTTGGGTCTATACAGAAGCCTTTGTRTCCATGTATCCATGGCAGAGTGTTTTCATTGATCGGTTCAAAAGGAATGATAAATGAAACTAGAGGTTTTCCTAATTTAATATGATTTTGGAAACAGATCTATTGATGATGTCCATCTGATTCTTCTTTCATGTACAGCTGGCTTAAAACTACAACCAGAAGTAGGGAAGTTGAAACAGTGCTTCTAAATAATATCTAATTTGGTTTGGTATAAAAAATTGTCCTTGAGTAAGGAGTCTTCAGGTGAGTTTATGAAGGATCACTGAATCTGCCTTCTTTATTATCTTCTTTATTATCCTTTTCTGGGTAAAGCGAGATAGAAGTGACTGATTTTTTGACATTTACTCAAAAGCACCTACTATGTTTTGGTTTTGGCTGATAAACATTTTTCTTCTAGAATATTCTAAGAGAAATACAGTAATGTTTTCAAATTATAAGTATTTGTATATAGATACTTAATTGAAGTATTGAAGAGAAAAAAGAAATTTTTTTTTACGTAGAAAATAAATTTCAGACTACCTTAATAAAATCAYGTAGTCTTATGACTCTCATGTGAAGTATGTTATCTAGTGTGGTTTAAAAGCAGATTTGTGTGTCCATTTTCTTAAGCATTTTGTTTCAAATAGTTCTGTTACTTAAGTGGGAGGAGGTTATGTCTTCCTTTCTAGAATATGTGCTCCTTCTAGGCAAAAATCTGTCTTTACAGACCTGTTTGTATTAATCAGAAATAAAATGGAATTGCCATACTCTGGCCCAGTAAAATATAAATGCCATACGACTTTTGTCTACAAGATACTTAAAAGTTTGTGCAGCAATTTGGCAAATGCCATGAATTCTGTGAAGTTCCTGCTATTGTAACCTATAGTTAATGAAAGATGACTGAAATCCTGTTTTGCCTTCACATTTTTAACATGATATACATAGTTAAAACATCAGATGAGAAATTCATTCATGAAAAAGACTGAAGTTTAACCTGTGATTATTGAACAATTAACATGTCAAAAGGAAGAGAGGGAAGAAAAAACTGCCTTTTCTCCCACCCCTCTGTATTAATAGAGACTTTATTTCTGACATGGATTCTATGATTAGTTGGCAACAGCTAATGATAGAGTTATAATTGGAGTGAAATATAGTTGAAACCAAGGGTCAGCTAGAGAAAAAGAACTTCTGTACAATTCAGTCTTCCAAAGTAAGACTGTACGGTATATAAGGAAAATATATTATGGTATTTCAGTGATAGAGTTTTATATGGTGACAGTAGCATAGAATCTTTCTAACGAGTAGTGCTGTCTCATTTTTTTAAAATAAAAGCAAAGAACAAGGGCGAAAAAAGAAAATATAATGTATATGGCTTCATATTTTGTAAAGGACTTGCACTCGTAAAAAAATTTTGGGCCGATTACAGAAAACAGTATTACAAAAGCAAAAATTAATTACAGGAGACAAATAATGGTCCACTAAGAAGTAAAATTATTTTGGTACATCTTGTAGAAATTTGAAGTGTGTTAACAAAGAGTTAGCTATTGTTGCAGCAGAAGAAGAGCGCTTATTGTGATTGGCAGAGCAGTGGTGAAATTGGATATATTGGATGCAGTGGTGAAGTGGAATAATGGATGTCTCACAGAAGAAGGAATCTGTTAATTTAAACAGAGTACAGGAATGTGGTCATGACTCAGTGTGATACTGTCATTTGCACATAAATTTTTAAATTAGCATTTTATTTAACTGGAATTTGTGGTCTTATTTTTAAACTGTGCAGTTGAAAGTACTTGTGTTCAATTTTTTTTAGAACTATTGTAATGCATGGGAAACACGTGTACCTCTATTAGGTACTTTGCTTTAAATAAGACATAGTTTACCTGCAACAGGATATAGTAAATGTTTTATGTATAACAAATATGAGCGTTTAATAATAGCAAACTTTCTAAATGTCAACAATATTTATTTGTTAATACCATCCAGAAAATATTTATTATGACTATTCACAATCCCTTTTGAAATGGGGAATGTCCAACCTCAGTTTGACTTGAACACAGACCAGATGTAACAGAAGGAAGAAACAGAAATATCTTATTGATAATAATATATACAAAGTAATGAGATTTTGCTATTGCCTTTGTGTATGAATAACCATTATGATACGTGTGGGCTTTTCATAACATCTTGGCTTCATATCAGTAAAAGAACTTGGTCCTACTTGGTACAGCTCTAGAAAATATGTTTGTCACGGCCATTATATGCTGAAAAATTTTATTTCTTTACTGAAAACTTTTTGAACACTCTATTTTTTCTTGTYCTATACTAAGGTGTTCTTCCAATGTCTTATAGTTAACCTGATCAGAAACCAGAACCAGACGATACAATGAGACCAAAAATATCTCAATTCATTTCTGTGGACATGGAAAACAAACAAAAAACCTAACTCCAAAGCAAAACCCAAAGAATTTTCACTGCATAGTTTCTGTGCTTACAGGAAAAGGTTGCTGCCAATGACCTAGAGGTGTCTTTTCTTTCATTGGTATCAAGGAATCAATCTTGCCAGTTAAGATTTCTTGCGATAAAGAATTAGACTGATGGACATGGATTGTTGTATTAGTGGTTTGAGCAAAGGCAGTGTGTGTAAAGCTTAGATAACCAAGATTAGTATTAAATGTAAATTGTCTCAGCTTTCAGTATTTTGTTAGTGTAAATTATTGATCTTTTTGCAGTACTCCAGTTTTATACTGAGTGCTTAGTTCAAGTGATTGGAATTTTCTGTTTATTTAAAAGACTCTAAGAAGAACATTTCAGAATTATTGGGTGTGTCAATCTTTGTTAAACCCTTAAGTGAAGCTGCTGTGCTTGCATTCAAACTGCCAATATTTTGATTTTATAAGAAAAGAGAAAAAGATGGCAAGGAATGGATGATATTCACTTTGCTGTATGTAATCAGAGGTATAGCTGAAAAAAAAAGTTTAGTGTAGGAATTGCGTCCAGAATCTTTCTAAGCATCTCTGTGCCTGTTTCTTGTATGACATACTGGATAACAAACTGATGCAAGTGGGATTGCGCTAATAATCCAAGTAATGTGTGACTGTCCCTGTTTTCTTTCTACTGTTGTCTTTAGGTCATACAGTAATGCTGCATTTAAAATGAGAGATCAACTTTAGAAAAACTATGTGATTTATAATGTGCCTTTTCCCCCCCTAGYGTGCTAAGAAGGGCCAAAGTGAATCATTCTGATTTTTAAATCATTTTAAGGTACTAGGTTGCCTTTTTTTTTTTTCCCTGCCACTTAGCCCAATATGCCCTTTTCAGTTGCCACATATTAGGGGGTTCTCAAAAGATCTCTGTCTTTTTTGTTTTTTTTTTTTTTGTCTGCAAGATATTTAAAAGTTTTTTGAGAGGATATTTTTGTTGTCTATTTATTGATTTATCACATGTACATAAAGGAGTTTGTTTTGTTTTTTTTTTTTTTGTCTGCAAGATATTTAAAAGTTTTTTGAGAGGATATTTTTGTTGTCTATTTATTGATTTATCACATGTACATAAAGGAGTTTGTGACAACCCAAAATTTATCCAACTGGGTTTTTGTGGATTAAATAAACCTTGTAGACACTCTGCCTACTTGTCTGTTTCACTCCTGGGTAATTCATAAATACATGGGATGGACTAGATAATAATTGGATGAAAATTTGAGTAACACAACACTTTAAAGGTTGTTTGTTTCCTTTTTTTTTGTATTTTGTCTCGAGTTTTGTAAAGAAACATCTGGAGAATTTTGTTTCTATGAAATGAAATGAGTTTTTTGTTTCAAGATTAGTCTAATTCGGGAACCAAAGATATGAATTATTTTTAATACAAGAAAAGGGCTTTGGACTGATGCAACTAAAACTGAAATCCAGGGTTTTGTGTAGTAGGAAGATCAAAAATTCCAATAAACTTTATAAATTTAAAACTGAATAGTTTGTAGTATTTAAAAACAGATTAAATCTTAGCACAGTATAATTATATAGTGTGATATTTTTAGAATCAGAAAATTTAGGGGAAATTCAGTGAATTCTAAACTCARTCACCTTACAGAGTAAATTACATCAGTACTTCTGCTTCTCTGGGCCTTCCTAACACTTAGATACACTTTGGAATATGTTCCAAGTAAACTGCATAGTGCAAAGCTAGTTTCTCTTTGCAGAACTAGCTTGCWGTGTGATAATAAATATATCTACAATTAAAGCTGATTTAGAAAAAAAAGGAGCAGCTCGAGGGAATGATAATAAACTGTGGTAATTGAGTAAGTATTATAAATTCATTTCATTGGTTATGAGTTTAACCTGAAAAATATGTGAGGAATGAATGTCAAGTAGATTTATCTGATTAAATCTGATTATATAACAATTTGGATTTTTAAAAAGGAGTAAAAGTCAAATGGTATATGAGTCATTCTGAAGATCTCTATGTAACATGAAGCAATAAAAGAAGACAGCTGTATCAGAACATGCTGAATTTTCCATTTAAAATATACTGCATCTACTCAGTTGGAGATTTTTAATGTCTAAATAAATTAGCAGTCCTTATTGCCGATTCATCRCAAGATAACGTAAAATTACAGAGTTTTTGGGGAAGTAAAAGGTTAGTGATGTTTTATGGGTAGCCTCAAGAGCTCTAGTACTTTGGCAAAGCTCTCASTTATGTCTAGTGTCTGCCATAAACAAGAAAAAAATTCCATATTCTCTTTACACATCTACRTATCAAATGAAGATTCTCACTGGTAATCTAGCACTGAGGCTTTTTATGTCACTTTCCTGTGTCATCCCTCTTCAGATACTTAAGAGGTTCAAACATTATTAGATTTCCAAATAGCAAAACCAATTTTTAATCAACTGAATTTTTTTTAAAAACACAAAGCAATTGCATGTTTTGTGTGTAATAACAGATATTACCGTTTATTAGCTGTTACTATTTCCTCGTGAAGTGAAATTGCAGTCCTTACTACATCTCAGAGAATAAAGGGAAAATCATACATATCTAATTAATTATTTAAACAAGTACAGTGTTATTGTATTCATTTCTAGTCAGARAAACAATCTTTTTCTCAGATTTGCTGAATACATCCAAATCCTTCTCAATTCAACTACTGGCCTGGGCTTATGCATTACAAAGTCTTATTTTAGGAAGCAAGAGTAGAGGGTGACCTCTGCATTSAGCATTTGTAATATAATACAAGCTGAGGAAGATATGCATGAAGACTTTCTCAGCATGGGAGRTTCAGTTAGATGTTCTGAATTACTCACCAAATGTCCACTGCTTTGCTCAGTCATCAGTAGAGTAAGGCTAGTAAAGCCATTTTGCGGTAACGAGATACAGCCTTTGTAAAATTCAGTCATTATTTCCTTTYTTTCTTTCTGTTCTGCCCAATGTCAAGAAAAGAGAAACCAATGAAATTCTTGGAATGTCTAATTGTAGCTAGAAAGTTTGTGTTCATGGTCAGCAGAGAGAGATGGGTGGCAGCTAAAACAGTGAGCACTAACAGATCCACTGAACGATCCCATAAAAGGATTTTGCTGCCCTGAGCTTTCTCAAATGACTGTAAAATAAGCTTAGGAAGATTAATTTCCTTTGACCAAAACTAGTTTGCRTCAATAGTCACAAATTGGTGTCTGGTGTTGTATTCTTGAGAACATAGTTTCTTTTARGATTTTATCACTTTCTACTGCCTATACTGTACTACTGCTTATGTTAGACTGTGCACTACTTTTCTTTAATCTATGGCGTGATTTGCAATTTTCTTTCAGGCTGATTCTTCAACCAGTGGATTTACACTAGATTCATGATTTGTTCTTATTGCAGCTGTAAAATTTAAGACTGAGAGAAGGTATGCAGAATCTGTGCTTATGAAATGTAGGGTTTGTTTTCCCTCTTAATCTAGAAGGAAAACTTTAAAAAAATCTTGGATTTCTGCCAAAAGCAATTTTTCTCAGTGTTCTTTGTGGAATATAATTTCTTTGTGACAGTCAGCAGTAAAGTGCAGAGTTGCATTGCTTTGCCAGTGTGAACACAGAAACTGATTACTTGGAAAATACGAGTTGTAGCATTGACATTAGCACAAAAAGCCTGGGCTGAGTTTGTCTGGCAAATGAACTGTACATAAGTAATTATTTTTTTWAAATGTTTTCAGTAAACATTCAAAAGGATATCTACTCTCTGTGTCCTTGTAATAAAGGAAGTTAGAGATACTGAAAAATCTGTAATATATGAGCAAGAATGTGACATTAGTATTACTGGTACTCCCATGAGTTGACTAAAATAAAATGCAGAAAGCTTGGGACAATGTACAGAAAATTAAAGGGAAATATGTATACTGGTTGTGTTTTACAAGCAAACAACTGTTTTGAAAATATCTGGTTTCAGTTATTGATACAGACTTCCCCTAGCAAACCAATACAGAATTTTAATTCTTAGCTTCAGATTTTCTACCTGATCAGCTCAGAGACAGATGATGTGGGGTTTTTTGCCTTTACCCATTAAAAAAAAAATTAAGATTTTCCTTTAAAATTAAGGGAAATGACCCACCCAGAGTG
The DNA here is from genome assembly GCA_014549065.1 of Cardinalis cardinalis. NCBI lineage: Eukaryota > Metazoa > Chordata > Aves > Passeriformes > Cardinalidae > Cardinalis > Cardinalis cardinalis. Next base: position 5,240,648 of record JACDOX010000035.1, on the reverse strand, counting down.
TTATCATTATAATTTAACTACTATTGATAACCATCTATWAAAAAGGACCCAAAAAATATATTTTTCCTTTTTTGTGGATTTGTTAAAGACTGCAAATAGAAATAAAGGTAATATGAAAAAGCATGAATTCGTAATATTTGGTGTTCACTAATTCCAKTTATTAAGAACACAATAAACTATTTTTTTTCTGTTTGAGGATAATGTAAGTAAGGATTCACATAGACCATGTACTTTTCTTTATTTTTAAAAAAAATAATTTATGCAAAGCCAAAACCCCCAAAAAGCTATTTAGGAAGCMAAGTATGGGCAAAAAAATGCTGGGAAAAAAAAAAGAAAAACCCAAATGGCACAGACTAAAACAAAAATACTCCTAGCTTCTATGATGATGAACAAATTCAAGCAGTCTGTTTTATTATATGTTCTCCTGTGGGGAGAAAGCAAGGAACAGTCTTCCTAGAGCTGTTAAAGAAGAAATGCTGGAAAATGGTCGTAAATTCTCTCATATGCAAAACGCTAGCATATGAAAGCGGGTTATAAACCCCAAGGATACAATTGCTGACTCAAAACAAAAAATCACCTTTAGTTTCTGTTTTATAAACAGTAAGAGAGAAAAGCAAAGATTCACTATCAAATTGAAGTCTTTCTTTATTATTTTGCTCATTATTTGTAACATATATCATGATTTGTGAAATGTCAAGTTCTTCAGGAGAACAGAATTGCAGCTGAATCATTGTTAAGGTAGTTGTTCAGTTCTATCTTTTCATGTATGATGAAAATAATTAGAGTTTCTCAGTGTAATTTTAGAAGTACCTTGCCATTTCTATGTGAACAGTAGGAGAACAAAAATTGAGCTTGTAGTAATTTCTTTTTTTTTACTGTCATCAAATATATTTTCCAAAATGTAAAAAACCCCCCACTTTTCTGTATTTGTTGCTGTTGCTTTTTGAAGGCTCTGTTTCRAAGATGTGTCAGTATAGATACAGGGTTTTTTTAAATTACTCAGCTYGTGAGTTAGTCAATAAAACACTAAATACTTGTCAACATGCCATGTCAAGTAGCTTTGTTTGTACTTCACCACCCCTTTTCAAATGCTGCTTACAACATTAAGTTCACTTTGTATTAAGTGGTTTGCTTTAATTTACAAAACAAACATTGAACTCAGTATAACAATAAGCTGAGGACATTTATTTTGTAGTTGTAAAAAAACCCAAACCAAACAACCAAAGCTCACCACTATCAACAAAACATACTTTCCATAAAATTCTAACTCTCTGAGAGTCATCATGTGTGAATTCTATTGAAATACTAATATAAAATAACCACAGGAGTGTTTAATCCATGGTTTCTATGAAAAAGAAGGGAGAAACCATGCACAGGCACATATTTACTTAGAAAATAGCRATGGTACCTAAAGATATCATATGCCACAATGAATCAGTTCAAGAGCTGAAAAAGGTAGGTATGCTTCAAAGCAATATCTAGTAATTTAGCATAAGGAATGTTAAATTAAACTAGTCTCCAGACTGCATTGTAGCAGCTGAATTTTTCTACACTCCATCCTCTGCCCTATTTTATTCACAAATATCTTTGGCAGAGATTAGGCAAAAAATTCCAAATGGTAATAACAAAACCCATTTTCCAGATAAAATGTGAGTACCTGTACTGTGGCTCTTTTGAATAGCTGTCCTTTCATCTTCCGCTAATAATGCTGTTGAAGAAGAACGCTTTAAAAACGTGTGTTCAGCTAGTAAGAGGGGAAAAAGTAAATTGATCTTCTGCTTCATATATTTTAGAAAGAGACAAAGATCAAAATATCCAATAAGGAAGTTTTTTGAAGTTAGTTGGGTGGGTTATTCTGAAGGGGAATTGCGCTKGTTCACATCATCAGTTAAAAGTGAAGTCTTAAAGAGGGCCCCTTTTTTGATCTTTGCAGTGGTAACATGTAATGGTTATTGGAGATTTGGTAGAAATATTTTCTGTTTAACCAAAGTGCTAATATAGAAACMTGTGGTTATCTTGACGAAGTCAAGTTATCGATTACCAGGTGGGTTCATTTTTTAGGCRTGTTGTTTTGTTCTCCCAAGGAACATCTAGAAGAACCATTGGAAGCACAGAGCTGTGAAATGTGAAATTTAGCTGCCCACACATCTTTGGATGAAGAAATACAGAGAGACACATGTTTTTTGAATAATATCTTGAGTGTATTTAAAGAAAGAAAACTGAGAAATCAAAAGGAATTTCATAGAGATTTCAGTTCTCTAGTGTTCTCTGAGTAATAATAAAAACTRGAAAGTGAGAACTGAAAACAATAAATCCCAATAACTTGGAAAAGTTGTAGGTGAAATCATGGAAGAATGCAAGAATAGTCATAATRATCCAGAGGTTAATGTAGCCCAGTATTTCTCATTTTTAAGATCCAAAGGACAGAATGTAATAAGGCAGCACGTAGTAATATTTTCTATCAAAGTTCTTTTACTGTGCAATTTACAGTGACTGAGGTATTGTAGCTTAAGTTTTTGGTTTTGCAAGCTTTTGATAAAGTCTTCATGGATTTGAGGACTTTATAGAGAAGGTTACAAAGTTTGTGAAGAAAAAAAATAAGGAAGAATTTGTTGGGGATATGAAGGTGAGGTCAACCTTGGCTAYAGTGACCATGAGATGGCTGAGTCAAGGAACCTAAGAGGAGACAGCAGGGCAAAAAACAATACAACAAAGGACTTCAGGAAAGGAGACTTCAGCCTGTTCAAGGATGTGCTTGGAAGAATTCCTCTGGAGATCATGCTGAAAATAAAAGGGGTCTAAGYGAGATCGTTGATTTTCAAGGATGACCTCCTCTATGCTCAAGAACAAGCTTTCACGATGAACAGTAAATCAAAAGCAGCAAGAAGTCTGTATTAATGAACAAGGAGCTCGTGACATAACTCAAATAAAAAGAAAAGGGTGTAAAGAATGACAGGTGACCCAGGAGGAACCTGGAGACTCTATTTGAATGTGCAGATAAGAAAAGATGAAGCCATCCCAGAATTGGATCTGGTCCAGATATTTGAACGTCTACAGAGTTTCAGGACTATATCAGCAGCAAAAGCAAGGGGAAAATATGGACCTTTTGCTGAGCTGGCATGGGACCCAGTGCCAAAAGAAGTACTAGACAATAATGTACTAAATGCCTCTTTTGCCTCTCTCTTGTCGACAAACATTTTCTTTCAGGAATCCCAGATCCCTGAAATCAGTTTACAGCAGTAGTGCTTCTGTAATGTATCAGTGATTCAGTGAATCTAATGAGAAGAATTGAAGAAAAACGAGAAATTTTTTTTGTCATATCTGCTCATTACAAAGGATGACAACACTTCCACAGGATGTCAGTTAACTTGTTAATTTTTGCATAGATTTAGTTTTTCTCTCTGGTCAGATGCAATTCTCAATAGCTTTTCTTCTGCAAATAACTGTCATAGCTAAGTAAACATATTGCTTCTGCTGAGTTTATCTAGTTGTTAAAATAAAAGTTGTRTTTTCTTTTACAGTCACAATATATGTAGCAAGATTAAACAACTCCACCATTCACAAGTATAATATTTGAATTTSAGATTACTGTCAGATATGCTGGTTTAATATTTGTGATGTGTGATGTCTGATATTTGCATCACAGCTTTGTTGCTGAGATGATGAGCGTAATTACTGTAGCGATGTGGGTTTAATTATGATAACCTTGTTTTTGATCTTTCCTGGTAGGATTTTGGAGATGATGGGTCCCTGTACATCACTAAGGTTACCACAACTCATTTGGGAAATTACACCTGCTATGCTGATGGGTATGATAAGCTCTATCAAACTCATATTCTCCAAGTGACTGGTAAGGAAAAATGTTCTAATTATCAAGTCATAAGAAACCTGAATTTTGTTAAGCAGATCAGTTGTAACACAATACAAAAACTGTAGGAAAGAAACATGTTAATAGAAAAAGGTATATAATTTTTTCTTCATATATCTCCTTCAAATAACCTTAAAAATAAGGAAACACAATTATTTAAACTTATTGCTTCCGTAGAATAATAACAACTATTAAAAGGTGTAAAGACAGTCCAGAGGACTTGCTTTGCACCTGTGATGTTATGCAGAACAGTAAGTGGTTTATATAAACATACTCACAGATGAAGTAGGTTTTAGTCTTAATTTAGTAACCTGAGGATTATGCTGAGAAAAATAAATGTGTAAGTTTCTTGTGTTAAGAATGTTTTGTTGAATATAAGATTAATAGAATGCACTTCCCTGAAGGTTTTGTAATTGATGTAGGCTTCTAAATTCATGTTATTGAAATATACCCATGATTTTAGTAGATTAGCTTGAGGCACCTGGATTTGAAAACTTGATCTTTACATTCTCCTGCATCTGTTCAAGTTCCAGGTAACACTTCATTGAATTCTGTACTAGGACAAAATTTAAATGCTTTGTTACTTGTGCCCTGAAGACAGGCCTTTACTTTCTCTCAAGCTGATRTACCCAGTCTTTTTTCTTATACGCAGTTTATTTCCTGAAGTATTTTAAGGAATTCTTTTCCACTGATGAAGGGTCTGCTTTATCATCTCTGAGGTTTAGTGACTTTTTTTTTTCCTTAGAGTGCTTTCATGTTATTTCAATTCAAATTTATCTTTGACTCTTAAGACTCCCTTTCTGCTGTAAACTACCAGTGTTTGTCATTCCATATTGTTGTTTAATCCTATCCAGAATCATGTTTGACCTCAATCTTCTCCAAATTTACTTTGCATTAAGAGGCTGTATTTCTCTCCTGAGGCATACTCTAGCCCTAGTTTCCTGGCCTCCACTGTTATCATCATTCTTTGTTTTGTTAGTTATTAATCAGTTGCATAAGCCCTTATTGGCTGACCTTTTTTAACATCTGAGAATGATGAAATATTTTMTTTTATTCTTATCTTTCATGTATATCCATATGAACTACAGCTCCCAAGATTATTTTGGCTTTTAATTTGATTTTTCTTCTTTTAATAGCCTTTCCCCCTCTTTTCTGTTCTTAATATCTTCACATTTTAAATTCATTTGACACTTGATGCTTGTTTGCGGTTTTATAAACATTTTGTTTTTCTGTTATGCTTGTCCAGGAAGCTGGCTTGTAATATTTCTCTATCCATATATTTCAACTTTTTTTCCCTAGTTTCTTCCCTGCCTGAACCACAACATATTGTACATAGAGTGTTGTTCCCGAGCTAATGGGAACATGGCATCAACATATTTTCCCTAGTTTCTTCCCTGCCTGAACCACAACATATTGTACATAGAGTGTTGTTCCCGAGCTAATGGGAACATGGCATCAACATATTTTCCTCCAAATTTTTCTTCTGGGGTTATTTTCTGTCATTTAAAAAGCCAGGTAGCAACTACTGGCTAAACTAGTGAGAAAACTGATGTGCAGTTTATTAATATTTTGATTCCTAAAGACATAGGAGAGTTCTTGGCAAGCTGAACACATTAATGGGTTCTTGACCAACATTCTCCTCTGTTTTATGGGGTTTGGTTTACCCTGAATTATTCACAAAATTATATTCTTATCTACACATTCCTGGCCAATCCCAGTGTGTAAATAAACCCCCAGAGGTGCATAGCAAGAGTTAAAATACTCTTGAATTCATGTTTCAGTTCAGTGCATAATGAGGCAAAACTCCACTCAAGTTGAAGAAGGTTTTTTGCAAGACTAGAAAATCAAGAAACATAATTTGAGAGAGGTGAAGGAGGACAAATGTAGGTTTTTCTAGTGATATTGTGACTGACAGGAAATTGGTTTTTCATCTGGAAACCACTGTAAACCTCAGATAGCTGCTATTGCAAAAGCTGGCACTGGAGTGGTACCTTCCTAAATGATTTTGGATGTTGATATTTTGGGGAGCAAGAAACAGGAAAAGGAGACCTTTTGAGCAATAGGATTATTTGCTGTGCATGTTGTGGATAAATTGAGTTAAATCCACTGAGATTAAAGGTCAAATGAACAGCTCTTCCACAGTTTAGATTTGTACTTCTAAGGAATAAGCTTCTTAAGCACAGGCATGATGGTCAGTACTTGTAGCTGTGATAATGACTAATTAATATAATGATACTTGTATTAACTGGAGAGTCAGTCAAAAGGTTAATGGGATAATGAGACTATGTTGATCACAAAGATTTAATGTGAAGGTTCAATGAAAACAATGTAATTAGATTTTAAATTCTTTCTTGGTTTCCATTTATGTATAGCTATATATTTTTAGGAAAAAAATCATATATTTTAGGCTAGTATGCAATTATTATAGATATAAATCTGATTTACTTTTAAGATTAAAATCTAAGATATTTTTAGTTTTGAATTATCTGGCACAGTAGTAAAGAATAATGAGCTTCCTTTGGAGTCTTAAAAATACAATAATGAGCACTGTAAAAGACTTGTTTTATGGTGAAATAATCAGTCTACTCTTATACAAATAATATGGTAAATATTGTGAGCAACCCTATAAATTGATATTTAAGCCTTTTCATATAAACTAAAACCAAAACCAAAATAAAAATTGTGTTCAGGAAGAAATAACTCTTTCATGACACAGTCTTAATTATTAGTATTTATAATGCTTACAAATTTCCATGTATACAGCTTTGAGATTATATGACTCTGAGGCTATATAGCTAAATGAATTTGAGTCTATCAGTTTGATCTTTATTTTTCTTCTAATATGTCAGTGATACTTAAATAAGATCAGCAGTTCTGATTCCTTAAGTTACAGAATTGAGATCCCAGTCCCTCAGCCAGATGTAAGTAGGGAATGTGTAATGTCTGAAGAATTGTTTGTCAGCTTTGTTTTTCCAAAATATCTAAGCTTAAGCAAGAGTAATTTTATGTATACATCAATAGAAGCACCTAGTTCACTATAGCTATCCCGTTTCTTTTTTAAACACCTACATTCTCCTGGATTCAAGATAGCTGGAATAGACCATTTTCTCACTTCCCTCCCCCATGAGACCCAACTGAAATAATGCTCAAGAGGTTTTATAGCAAGTGCTAGAGCTATTGAATAGTAACATATCCACCATATTTGGGACCAACAGTCTCACATTGTTTTTTGAATTGAAAGATAAGGGGTATAGAATTCACTCAATTGTGTGTTGTACTTTACTAAATACAAACATGCAGTGTCTCCCCACTCTTTTTAACATGTGTCACGATCTCTACCTTTTAAAGTAAGTTTTTTTAGCTCAAGATGCTAAAACATATCTCTTTGAAATTCAGTGTGAATAGTCACATTAATTATGTACTTAAAACTTTATTTCTGGTGATATTTGTTTGTTTGTTTGTTCTGGTCAGTTACATCAAAAACCCAAACAAAAACCAACAAAACAAGACAGACAAACAAAGACCTGATTCAAACAAACCCCAAAGACTTTATATTGAATTTGTCACATCGAATTAACTTTTTAGACTGAACCCACAGCTCCGCTTATATTTCAGTTGTCAGCAGCATGCCTCAGYGGCACAGTTCTTTCTTAGTGGAATATTACAAATAGTCTTCAGGGTAATATGAAATAAAAATTATAATGCAAAGCAAGGGTTGAAAAACATTTCTAGTTGTATAAACTTGTCAGACACAGAATTGGTGAGGAAAGAGGAAAATAGCAGCAAGTAGAGGAAAGACATGGCAAAAAATAAACCCTACTGTCATGCAAAAATCTATGTTCCCGGAAAAACAATGCTAAAGGGAACAGGTTCTACTATAGAAATAAGGGATGTTAAAAGAAAACTCAGACATATTTTCACCTGAGCAGGTCCTCTCCTCCCTTTCATATCTCCTAACAACCCTTAAGTAGTTAATTTAGCAACAAAAACATTTTGTCATGCAGGGTGAGATTTTATGTGTTGGTTTAGGAAGATTTCAGTTATAATATTTTCTAAAACTTTTTTTAGCAATAATATCACATCAGAAATATTGCATGCCTTTTGCCCAAATAAAACTAATACATTCCTCTTTCCTGTCAGTGAAAATTCTTTGAAATTGAACTGTTAAAAAAATTCTCTTCACATGTTCTCAACAGAAGTCTGTCTAGGTGAGGTAGTTCAATACCCATAAGTTTTTTATGCAATTAGAATATTTCAGTGACACAGAAAGTGACTAGAAATATCCTGGCATATGTAGTCAGAACACAACTAATTGCAGTGCCTTGCTATTGGTCCTAAAAGTTGTTTCTGTTGCTGAGGTTCTTGAGAGTGTTTAGTGATGGCAGTCCAGTCTCTAAGGAAGTGGAGGTCCTTGCTTTTCCAGAGACAAGGTGGAAGAATAAGGCATTTGGCTTTGCTGCAGTGGGAAATCTACAACATGAGGTGGACTACCTAAAGGACCTTGTGTCAAGAAATGCTGAACAGGCAGACATGAAAATTGGACTTTAGGAACTGTGGCAGAGCAAGACTGGGAGCTGAGGTGCCAAAAATACTCAAACCAGTGAATGTGCAGTCAAGCAGGGCCCACTCTGAAGGACACAGTAGGGAAGGCAGGATCTCAGTATGGAGCACACAGTGCTATGCAAGAGGAGATTAAAGAGGGAAGAAATAGAGAGGAAATAGGAATGGSAATGTCAGGCTTGAGATGAAAAATTAAGATCCACTTCCATGAAAGCAAAGTCCTTTCCAGAAAATCAATAGAAACCTTAAATCTCTGATATTTATGTGCTCTTCCTCTCAGCTGGTAGTCTAAGAAACTAAAAGCCATATTATCTAATTTTTAACCTTCTCCCATGTTATTATATTACATTTTTGCAATTTGCATCTTGGGGTTATGTAGAAAAGACTGTTCTCTCTAACTGGGTTTAAAATATCCCTGAAACCTACTGATTTTTGCATCCTATCTGACATAAGGTAGATTTATGCATTTCTTGCAATGCAGAAATGTAAGGCATTTCTATGATCTAATGGGACAGCATGCTGAGACATCTCTTGTAAATAGTCGAATAGGATTTGAAAATATTTAATCTCATGCCAAAGTAGACACAGTTAATTTTTGATCTTGTTATCTTCTTTCATTATCAACTGATACTTCATCCTCTACCCAGCTGTGKTTTTTGACAAGCTAAGTATTCCACACTTGTAGAGCTGCATTAAACAAAACTTTGGTGAATAGGAAATACACTTCCTTAATCTTATTACAGTTAATATTTTTTTATTGTTAGAAACAGCCTTAAGCAAGTGTGTCATGAGTTGCTGACTCATGTTCAATTTGCCATCAGCCAAGACCCCCAGGTCCCTTTCCACAGCACTGCTCTCCAGCACCTCATTCCCCGGTTTGTACAACCAACCAGGGTTGCCCCTGGTTGTAGGTGGCCCAGGTGCAGAATCTGGCCTTTTCCCTTGTTAAACCTTATACAGTTGGTGGTTTCCCATTTCTCTAATTTGTTGAGGTCTCTCTGTAGGACCTCTCTGTCCTTGAGGGAGTCAACAGATTCTCCCAGTTTGGTGTTGTCAGCAAACTTACTTAGTATTCCTTCAAGTCCTGTGCTGTGTCTAAGTCCTTAATGAAGATTTTGAAGAGAACTGGGCTGAGGATTAAGCTCTGTGGAACCCCACTAATGACAGGATCCCAGCCAGATGTTACCCCATTCACTGTAACTCTGTTCCTGACCCRTGAGCTGGCTGTTCACTCATCATATAACACAGTTATCCAGCTGCATGGACATTTTTTCCAGAAGGATGTATGTCTTAAAATCTTAATAAATGATCTGAATAATGGGACAGAGTTCTACCTTTAACAGTTTTGTAGATGGCACCAAACTGAGAGGAGTGGCTGATAGGCTACAGGGTCATGCTGCTATTTGTTTGACAGGATGGAGAAATGAACCAGCAGGAATTTAGAAATTTCAAAGAGAAGTGCAGGAGTCCTGCACCCAGGGAAAAACAACCCTGGTGCACCAGTATATCCTGAAGACCACCTAGTGGAAAGCTTCTTGGCAGGAAAGGACTTCATAGGGAAATCAGGTTGAACAAAAGCTAGTGAAGTGTCCATATGTAAAGAAGGAAGGTGGTATTGTGGGTATAGAAGGTCCTGTCTGAACAGGTATAAGGAATTATAAACCTGAACAGGTTTTATGCATGTAGAAGGGATTGTTACTAGGTGTTTTGGAAAGAGGGGAAAGGTGGAGATGAAATGTTAAGATTTGTGAAACAGGGCAATTAAAATCTCATTACAACATACCATGARTCGTTAGTTGTAATTAGTCATATTTTATAAAGAAATCTAAGGAAAAATAAAAATCTTAATACTCAACCACCAACTATTGAAGAATTGAGGCTTTTTTTTTGATACCACAGTGAAAAGAGGTTTTTCTTACTGAATATTTGTCTGCGTCACAAATTTTCTGAGACAGAATTCTGCATTGAATGTCACTGAATATCTGATGAATACCACGTTTGTGTGTAGYTATATATAGCTGCAGGGGTCTTCTGAATTGCTTATCATTATTTTTCTTAAAATGAAAATAATGTTCTYCACTAAATTATAATTGTTTTCTGTATTCAGTTCCACCAGTTATCCGAGTCTATCCAGAGAGCCAGGCGAGGGAGCCAGGTGTGACAGCTAGCCTTCGGTGCCACGCTGAAGGTATTCCCAACCCACAGCTGGGTTGGCTGAAAAATGGAATTGATATCACTCCAAAGTTGTCCAAACAGCTAACTCTTCAAGGTAAAGGAAAGCATTTATTGTTTTCTACATCTTGCTAATGTTTTGTCCATGCATCATTTCCATACTAACTGCCCTTCTTCTGTAGTTTTAACAAAGGCTTGAAGTCTAAGCTAAAACATTTCAAAAGATGTGATTTCTTCCAGTTACTCCCAAGACACGTCTTTCTGCTTTTTCTTTGTTAGAATAATGATTGTACTTACTGGCAGGATTACCAGTAAATTCCAATATGTTCTTCTCTGTTTGATATTGTGCAGTATCTGAGTGGAGCAGGCAGTACAAGACATAGTCCCAGTCAAAACTGATAAGAATCTTATGAGATTTGGGGACCTGATAGTAGAAAGGACTAGAGGAGAAATACCTGAAATGGATGTGCTCTTTACTGAAGAGTATCAGCAGACCTCTATGGGAGTGCAAAGACATTACATACACACACACAAGCCCTACCTCCTCTCCCAAAATACCCAAACCTCTCAAACCCCAAAAACCTGAAAAAAAAAAAAAAAACCAGTGGAAACCAAACCAAAGTCTTACCTTTAGTGCCAGTTCATTTCTATAATCTTCAGGGCTCAGCAAAATCAGTGGACATGTTCAGCATAAAATCTCCATGCTTCAGTCTTTCTTGTTATTTTTGATAGCTGTAGGATAAAAAAAATCTCCTGCTGCTTGTGTTCCCTTCAAAACTTTCTCTCACTCATCAACAAACCCAGGATGTGTAGTTAAGATACGACAGCACTCAGCCTGCACTGTAAGAAGCAGTGGGACAGATATGGCAATGCTTCTCTGAAGTGTTACTTCCCCTGCAGGTGTCATAGTCCCCTGTTCTTTCATGTACAACTCTCTTGGATATTTGTGAACAATTGCCTTGCAGAAACACTTTCCACTATGAGTAGAAAGTGATGAACTTCTCTTCCATTGCAACATTCTCTTAATTTCTCGTGTAGGGATTTGAGGAATTTTTTTTCACCTTTGTTCCATATATTTATGACAAATAAATTCAAAGGATTCTTCTGTAAGCAAAATACATTTAATTCCATGTCCTAGCATGAAATTATTTGAAATAAAATTTTGAAAATCTCATTACATTTTCCCAGAATTTTTTCTGAGTTAAACCATCTCTGCACTYGCTTCAAGCTAGAAGGGTACCACACCATAAGACAATGCCCCTTTTCATCCATACTTTAGAATACTTACAAAGCTCGTTTTGGTCTAGTTCCTCCAGCTGAACAAGTATACTATACTTAAAATTCAATGAGTCATTCTTCACACAATTATTCACATCACATTGTTTAAAAGAACTTTGCCTGTGAAACCTGGATTTTTTGTTGACATTCCTACACAATCTGACATAAAATTCCTGAAGTTTCCATAAGCTCCTCCATTGATGTAGATGAAAAATTTCAATGCACCTGTTTTTCTGTTGTTACACTGCAGTCACACAAAACCAAAACTAACTAGGTGCCTCTGGTTAGGAGCAACAAATTAAAATTTTTTATTTATATTGAATGTTTGGCCTGTTATATTCCTTGGGTTATTTTGTGTAAAGGAAATTATGGTGTCTAGTAAACAGATGCAACATAATAAACACCTAATATTTACCTGATTGTTACCTGACTTWAAAAAAAATCGTAGTAATTTAAATATATATAAAACCTCAGATCAATATTTGTCTCTGAAGTACAAAACTARCTGAGACACTCTGAATAACTGTGAGATGAAGTAGTGCATGTAATTCACTAGCCAGTTGAATACCTTTGGACTAATTTGGCATGCCTCCAAGTTATGAACTCAGGAATGAAAATGGTTTAATTAGTGTAAGCAGAGAAACCCTTCTGAATTTATAATCTGAAAGCACTAGCGTGTCTGCATGTTGATTTTTTCCTCTCCTTTCAGCAAATGGTAGTGAGGTTCACATCAGCAATGTGCGCTATGAAGATACAGGAGCATACACTTGCATTGCAAAGAATGAAGCAGGGGTGGATGAGGATATTTCTTCTCTCTTTGTGGAAGATTCTGCTCGAAAGACTCGTAAGTATTGAGAGAAGTATAAAAATACATGTCGCCCACACTCGAACATTTAATCAGTATTAAAACTATGAAACGTTAAATAAATTAAAATGAGTTTGTGCAGGTAGCTGCTATACAAAAATAAAGTTCAATTAATGGTATCCAAGAGTCGCTGAGGGCAGAGTGCACAATTTGCAGTACATTTAGAAGTAAAATGAAATCACTGATTCATTGTGTGAACCAACATATTTTTTACATTGCTGGTAAATTTTTGGTAGTTTCCTTATGAGAGGTGTGTTGCATACAAAGGGAATGTGAAGGGGAAAAGAAAAGGGATGTCTGTATATGGCAACTATTAGTGTGTTTTCAAGTGGTTGATGGGGTGTGGGAGGAAGATCTTTCCTTCCTGTCTGTTCTTGACATAAACCGAGAGTCAAAATCAGCCTCMTGATGTGACAATAATCATATGGCTTGATCTCCCCTGCTGAAGTGTCCAGCAGGTCCAGAGCAGTTCCAGCCTGCCCATGCTGCCTTGTGCCTGRAATGTGGAGGAACAATGAACACATTCACTTTTATTTGGGAGTTGAATGTGCCAAAGAAATCAATATCACTACTAACAAGCAGTATTCTTTATCCTCTGTTAACTGGTAGTGGGATTTATAAACCCTGTTTTCCTATTATTTGTCGAACAGTATTTTTTTGTCTAACAATATTTTTTTCCTCTTACCTCACTTTGCTTAGAAAAATCCATTCCTGAGTTTATATTTCACCCATTTTTGTTTGGTTTGATTGGTTGGTTTTGTCTGTTTCTTTTTTTTTTCTTTTGAATCTCTTATTTTAATGAATACTACATACCTATTAGAAATACATCAAGTAAAATGATAGTTATCTTACTAGTGAGCGTGATTGCATTAACTTAACTAGTGRGTGTGATTGCATTAACATTCCTGTTCATTTAAAAGCATATTCAGCAGTGTCAAGTACTCAGCAGGATACCAGTGGCAGAATTAGTAGTACTGCAAGTCTGCSTGACACTTACAAGCCACAGGACATTGAGTTCAGTTACATATAGTTTTGCTATGTTTCAAATATTTCAGGGGAAATCTTCCATGTAKGAAAATTTTATAATCTAAATGTTGATATCTTTACTTAGCTGCTTTAAGTAAGACTAATTATAACTGTAATTTTTCAACCATCTTAACATGGATTTTTTAAGTGTCATGAAAATTAATGCTCAGATATTTTTGGGAAGACACCTGAGGATAACTAAGTTGTTTGATCACACAGAGTTTCTGGTAATGTGAAGTAGCTTGGCCACGTCCATTTTCCTATTGCATTGTGTGAAAAATATTGTGAAAGTTGCCAAATTTCAAGACCCTGATGAACTCTAGTTGGTTATATATATGTTAGGTTGTTATATATATCTTGTTTGGCCTTAACAACGAATTATTTGTAGCAAACTAGCCAGYTTGCAAGTGTTTTAGTTAAGTTAGTCAATTTAAGTTTAGTTAAGTCAGTCCAGTTCTGCAGATCTGATCTGCTGTGAATATGTATGGATAGCCACAACAGTGCAGAACACTTTTTTCAGGACTTGTAATATGATGTAATGATTTTAGATCTGCTACCTTAGCAGGATTTGTAAAATCACATGCCATACAGTGAACACAGCTTGTAACAAATGCTTTAATATCTACTAGCAGTAAGTTGTGAGAATGACCATTGGTGTCATGAAAGATGTAAATGAAGGAAGACAGAATACAAAACACACTATTTATAAGACAATTCATCCAAAAGATATAGTCATTTTCCTTCCTGTAGAAATGATTTACTCTGCAAGTTCTGTGTTGTATGTTGAAAGGAAGCATTTTACTGTTATGTTCCTTGGTGTTTGAAAATGGTTTCCCAAGAATTGATCCATGTGTAAATACTCATAAAATTCAAATATGTATAATTATAGCATTCAAATTTAGGTGTAGCAGATATTTACATGTTAAACTCCAATTTGTTCAGAATCCCATTTTGGTACATGCAAGAAGAATAAGGTACGTACTAATAAAAAAGCACTGACTCTCAAAATCATTGGCACAGCTACATGACCAAATTACAACAGGTACACATTTTTATAGATGCAGTTTAAAAAGCTGCTGCTGTATTTAAAAAAAAAAATTCTTTGCAGGGAGGAGTTGCTAGCATTGAAAAGCTGCTATCAGAAGTGGAAGGGCTTCATTATTAACTCTTTTCTGCTTGCTTTTATATTTCCTCCAAAACTCTTCTTCATGCATTAAATTAGACATTATTAAGGAAAAAAAATCACATAGGTAAAACTACTTGGATAAGATTGTGGGCTTTTTTTTACCCCACCCACACATATTAAGGACAATGCTACAGCTACTTCTATTTCAAGCGTATTGATTAGATCACAAGTTACATTCTAAATATATTCTCTGGTGAATGTAAATGTCATTCTGTATGGTCTGATATAAACTATTTCTGTCATTTATGACATTTTTATAAATTATTTTGCTTTTATGCTCCTTTAAGAGAATAAAGCAGACACACTTTTTAAACTTTTTTGAGGTTCCTTATTAGAGGGCTCCCTTTTGGAAATCTTAGGATACTGTTTTGAATAAAATAAGATCAGATTCTCACTAGCTTGTYGGTTGATGTGGGCTTTTCTTCTTTGTGATGTCACATAAGATAAAAATCAAAGCAAAATAAAAGCATTTCTGAACATTGAATTGATTTTCTATTGAGAGTTTAGTGAGAACTTTACAGTTGAGTTCTAGAATACAAAGTACGATTGCACTGCCTTGAGCATGACAGTAGTTTCAAAAGCCACATAAGAAATGCAAAACATTATTCCATTACCAGTGCATATATTTTATTTCCTAGGAAGTCTTAACAGTCAAAGTAAATGTTCACTTTTGTACTTATCTGACCCATTGTTTGGGTGCATGGGAAAACTTTGGGGGTTTAATGTTACTTCACACAAAAACCTTAATTTTTAYTATTTTTGTGTGGAACATTGCTTTCAATGCATCCCAAATTTATTAAAAACTCACTTCAGTTCTTTGCGAAAAAAATGGTATCTGTGACAGAAAGGGCATGGCTAGTTGATTTGTCTGTAAATTGGTAATTTAAACAGCACCTAAGAGATAATACTATATTTTCTGCTACCTTGGACTAAATAAAAATCAGTGTCATTATGGAAAACTAGATTGTTAAATAATAAGCAAATCTTTACCTCACTTGTCTGTCTAAAAGTGCTATCAGATTGCTAGGTTTTCATTATTCATAGGATTGTTACAGATGCATGTAATGCATATGTTTGTTTTATAAAGAGAAAAGAAATGAAGGCAAAGCTAAGCTATACTGAATTATGGGAAATGTGATCCTAGTAGAAAAAATAAATAAATTTACACAATGTGACGTATGAATTAAGGGTGCTAGGAACTTTTTTATTTTGAAGTTTCCAGTTTCAGAAATTTAAGTCCACTTACCAAGAAAAGTCAATATACTTTGGTGATAATGGTTCATCATCAGGATGGTAATCTAGATGGAAGTGAATGGAAAATACTCTGAAAATGCTTTGTCATCCAGATCTGTTCAGTAAATGCCAGCACTCAACGGGGAAGCATTGCTCTGTCTCACGTAGGTAAAATTTTGAATAGTGGATGATAGCCTCAAGGATAGTTTGGGCTCCTCTTAGCACATCACCCTTTTTCAATGTGCACTAAAAATAAGACTTCTGAAAACATGCTTTCATTTTAACATTGTCTTAGGTGAGAGAAATGAAATTATTTTAAAATACTTTAGCCATGCCTTTTACCAATTAACTCATTCTGTAGCTGAAATTTTATTTATTTATTTAACAGCTATGTCCCAGTACATGGATCCTTGTTGCTAGATTTGTGAAGCTATAATGGAAAGTCTTCATTTATATTACCTATATAAATGTCTCTTACAAGTACTAGTGATAAATTTCTACTGCTCTCTATTATCAGATCCTGTTTAATTCCTCTGATGTTGATAATAGCAGTAGCATCTAAAATACTTCTGAATGTGAGAACTGTGCTGTTTTGATTCTCTAGAGACTGCAAATTCTCTTTTTTGCTGTGAATTCCATTTTCCCTCAAGCCTGCAGTTACAGCCATTGAGAATGAGATAGCTGGTCTGGTTGATAGCTGAATAACCCCTGTGGTGACTGGTAAAAACATTCTGGGGATTAATGACCTGGTCTAAATCTCATTGAAGACACAAGAGTCTCCCCTACTGTCATGATCYTCTAATAATACCTGAGATGGCTTAGCTGTGTTGGAAGGACTCTGGTGTAATCACATTCGTAAATACAAATAGCAGTTCAAAATGTGTTTTTATTTTCATTCCAACATATTTTTATTTTTCAGAACTGGTATTGCATGGATTCATAGACTTAAGCATGATGGAACCATTTTATCTAACTCTATTCTATCTTCTACATTTCACAAGACATTAAATTGCATTCTGTTCTGCCTGAATACAGAGCAAATGCTTTGTTTGCCTGAAGTGTGTCCTTACAGAGATGCATATACCTGAGTCAGACATGCAGAGAGTCAAAATATCCCTCATTGCTCTTGGTATTTTGCTTTATTTATTAATCAATTTCACTAATACAGAATAGTGCTTAGTTTCCATTTTGAAGTCAGTTTTTCCTTCAGTTGCCTCCTTTGAGTGTCTCTCTTTTTTCCCCTCCAATAGATTGACCTCTTAAGAATTCTTGTCCTATGAATACATTAATATTGATTGCAAATTCTCACACCCACAATAAATAAGTTTCTCATAATAAGACAGTTACTATAGTACTCAGTCCTCTTGTCTTGAGAATTCTAATTGTTTTAGTACAGTTTACTGCTTTGGTTTTTTTTTTAAAGGAATACTGCTCTTTGCACAAGAAAATTTATTATTTTTTATTTTTAATGTTCTGGAAAGCAAAATATATATTTGGCAATTTTTTCTTCCACATCAATCCTTTGTCACTATTTTCAACTAATACCACCAGTGGAAGTTTGTTTATATGTTTATCTCCTATATGCTATCAGACCTCATTTTCCAAATCCTATTCCTTCTCACCTGTCTCAGTTAGGCATAATCTGTTCTTTGTTTTCCAAGACATCTACATTTCAATTTGGATTAAAAAAAATTAATTTATTTTAGAGATGAACTTGACAAAGTCATTCAAACAGTTTGTTAAAGCTGTTGTTTATCATTACAGGTAATTCACAGACTTCTTAGGAAATGAATTTGTATTTTAGAGGTCATTGATGAAAGTGGTTAAGACATGATTCACTACCTGTTGCTCTGGACATGCTCCAGAACTTTCTCCTTCACCTTTTACTGATGATTTAACTACATTTTCCGATTAATTATTTTGACAGTTTTAAATTCTATTAACATATATTTTGCCATTATTAAATGACTCTTTTAATCAGAATATTCTGTCTTAACAAATCAGATGTTTAGCAAAATTATGGGTCACAACTATATCAATTTTTACATTACCAAACTCCTATTTACATTAAAAAAAATTATCAGGTTTGTCTGTGAAGACCTGGTCTCTGTTAGAACATATTAGCTGACCTATAACTATAGTCTCATTTTTTGATTTCTTACTGAATTTAATTATATGCAAGTGTTGTCTGTTCTTCTGTCTGGGTCATATAACCCAGTCTAAATAGCCTACAGCTGCTTGAGTTATTAAGTTTCAGGAAGTGAGGCAACTATTAGGAGCAGATATAGTGGTACTTTATGGCACTCTTAAAATTTATGATGTATTCTGAAATGTATTCAAAACTAATAGCACCAGACCAGCTGAGACTTTTAGCAAATACTCTATGCACTGCATTTGGACCTGTTTTTTTTTAAATATTTGTCTTGACTACACATCATTTACCCTCCTTTTTAGTCCTTTGTAGGGTAGAAAGTATTCAATCAGGCTCTGGTTTCAGTTATTATCCTGCTCCTGTACAAATGCAGGACAAAAATATTTATAGAAGAGTATTGTCAACAGAACATTAAAAAACCCAAATGTGTTCATTGYGCTACAATTTAAACCTTGAATAGCTCTGATGTGTCAATACTTTTCTTCTACTTTTAGCAGCAATCTGTGATGTTTTCCAGGATTTTTGCTGCTGCAATGTGTAAAGGAATGTCAGATAGTTGGAACCTCTTCTGCTAGCAGAAAAATGGGATTTTATCATAACTAAGACTCCTTGTTTTCTTTAGGACTTCAATTTCTCTCTTTTTGTAAACAGGTTCTGTATTCTAGTGCCCAGCATCTGTGCAGCAACTGATAAAAGATGGCTTTTCATTTTCTAACTTGTAATACGTGCAGTTACATTTTAAGAGACTCTCAAATCTTTTATTAACAGATCACTTTCTTCTCCATACTACTGGACTTAGCATCATTTAAAGCATGAACACACAAATGGACAGCTCCACTGTAGTTCTCTGTTGATGACTACATATTATAATCACAAACACAGATTGGATCAGCCCAACTCCTAGAAGCCATATGGCAAACTAAAGTCATCATCTTGCTGTTATTGAAAAACTGTTTGGAAGCTGAAGAATTTAAATATAGAAGAATTAAAGATAATTTGGCAGTGCATGTTGACAATATATTTATGAGAAAGGTGGAGTGGGAAACATGTTACTGCATTTTTTGTTGATACATGGCAGAATAATAATTTCAAAGAGAGGAAGAAGAAATTGCAACTTCCATCTGTGGAATTTATTTATTTTGTGAGATTACATTGAAATAGTAGTAGGACCAATGGAATTGGTCCAAATTTTAAATTTTTAATGAAAGTAACATTAAATGACTATAGAATATAATACCTAGCTGAATTTACCAAATAAAGTATTTTTTTAACTTAGAAAAAAGATAGCTAGGAAGACTTAAGCTAATAATGGAATATTTAATATAAATAATAGAGTAGAATACATCACTGTAATTTGATACACATATGGAATCAAATACATTGAATAGAGTTCTTTTTTTTCCTAAAGAAGAAAATCTGGTAGTGTAGAAAACAGGAGAATAAAAAAAAGTCATCACCAAAGACAAGTGAATATTTTCAGGGGTAATTTTCAAGTACTTATTTTTTTTTCCTAGCTACCAGTAAAATATTTTGAAGTAAAGTAAATTTAAAAATCCATATTTTTTTGGGTTTTTTTTTTCTGGATAACTTTGACAGGTACTTTGTATGGGCTTTAGTTTCCTTTCTGTTTCAATTTAGATTAATTCTACTATACTAGAGCCATAGATCATAAAAACTCATGCTGTTCCCTTTGAAGTGAAATAGTTCTATGGTTTTATGGTTTGGTTTTTTTGTATATTTCAACTTTTCCAAACTATTTCTAAAAAACTGTGTTACAAAGTGCAGTTCAGTTTGTGATTGATTAATATGAGTTCTTAGGTGTTTCTCTAAATTTTTTTTTGTGACATGTATGCACCTTGGGGAGACAGCTGTCATGATAGAGAGTTATCAAGTAAAACTATTAGGACATTTCCAAGACCAATTTGAAAGTACTTGATGAACATTTAACATTTGGTAGCTTTTATTTTAGTTACCAACCACAGGCACTTGTGTTACTGAATTCACTCACTATGACATCATCATTTATTGCAAAGTAATTTATCCCACAGTTTCTTTCACTTAGTCACAAAAATCAGAACAAAAGTTCTCTTTTTTTATTTCTCATGCACTATATCTTAGGACTAAATTTAAAGAAAAATAATATAACTTTTCCATGCCATTGAGGAGTTCTATTTGTAACTGTGCCTTTTTTAGGTAATGTCATAGTCTTAACACCTAAAAAGATTATGTGATCTGAATGCTACTGGCTTGACAGGTTTATGACCATCATAAGCAACACGGCATCTCCACTGTCTAGAACTGGGAATAAGACTAAAAGCCTTTTGACTGTGATTTATGGCCTAAATTCTATCTGAAAGGCTTTATGCAATTTAAATAGAATCTTCCTGTCACATCTGATACGGAATGGTACCTATTTACCTAATTTTCTCAGAGATAATTTATGCTGGCATTTTATTTTATGGCAGAGCTAAACAAGTTTATACTTGTTGACAGCRTTGTGGGCAAAGACTTTATTTCAAACTTCCAACTAATTCAGCTCATGAACCATTTTTTCTTCCTGCTAGTGTACACTGGATTGAGTTAATGTGCTATGGGAAAGGACTTATGCATGATTCATTATAAAGAGTTATACAAAACATAGAAAAATAAGGTAACATGTTCATATTTGAACAAAATTAAAGTGTCAACTGTTGCCTTTTAACTGATAAATAATAGTCTAATATATATAAACCAGATCTTTGGTTATTGTATTAACCTAAAATGAAATTGAAGTGCGTATCACATGAGAACAGACTAGAATTTGTAATGACAATTATTTTTAAAATACTTGAAGCAAGCAATAGGTAACTTTTAAAAAAGTGTTGGCTTCACAAATAAATTAGATTTTACATATTTGCATTTGTATATAAACAAAACCAATCTGAATTTCTTGTAGAAAAAGAATGAAATTAAAAGTAGGTATGTGATTGTGGAATCTCAGAAAAAATGTAATTCATGTCAACCTCATATTCACTTTTAATGCAATTATTTCTAATATAAAAATAATAATTTAAAAATTATGTAGCTCAGCAAAAAGATAGTAATTATGTTAAAGATTTACCCTATAACGTAAAGGCAGGTTTTTACACATCAGAGATGTGAGAAAAGAGAGTAAGTAACATATACAGTCTTTATCCTGTGTTTAGGATTAGTCCGTTGACAATGGTGGTGGCTATGAGTGAAGTAAGGAGACAACATCCCTTTAATCTTGAAATTACTCTTTTAACGCAATAGAAAGTACAGCAGATTATGATAGCACAATTCTGAAAAATTATGTTGAACTACACATTTTTTCATATGACTTTATTGCATTTTCCTCATTGTCCTATTTTTTATTGCATCTACTTGTGACCTCTTGCCATCATGAAACTGAAGGCGTTGAAAGGGACAGTGGCTTCCTGTCTTTTAGCTGATATCCATTTTGTTTGAGTATGTCTGGATATATAGTATTGCATGCTGATTACTGAAAATTTGAACACTTAAAAATGCCAAAAGGAAGTAGAAGAGTTACATTTAGCCTTGAAACTCAATGTAAATTTTGGCTACATACACAGAGACACACACACACACGCACTTTATTTCCAAAATGCATTGAATGTTTCAAGAAAAGAAGAGTAGGGAGGAATAACACTAGTTGACAGTTGAAATCTTAGAAATTGTCTATTGAGACAGAAAAGTAAATGCAATGAAATCTATTACCAATGCAAGAAGAAAGAGAAGGATACAGAATTTATTTGCAAAGTGATATTGCAGTACCCTCATTCATTTAGTACTAGAAATACCATGGATATTTGCAGTTGTTGTTTCCATCCAAAGTGGATAAGAATTTACACTGCTATTAGTCTGCTGCAGAATTTAATGAATTACTAAGGACAGAGTTTTGTGAAATATGTGCAACCTATTACCGTTCAACCAACACAATGTATAATAAAAATGAAGAATGGGCATTCTGATGTTGTATTAGCTGCTCCTAATCAAAGGCTGAGGCTGTACAGAAAACCATAGGATAGTTGTGAAAGGACCAATCAAAAATGACTCAAAGGAGTCATTTTTATGGAGCTGTAAGTGTGCTGGAAAAGAAAAAGAAGGAAAATCTCTTTCAAGAAAACTTGGATTCTCCCATGTCTTGCATTGCTGGGGGACAAGGGAGGAGGCAGAACAATGCAGACCTCTTTTTGATGCCAGTATAAAAGGCCCAACGACAAATGATGTAGTAAAATAGCTGCTTTAATAAGATATTATAAAAAGAGGAATATAGGTAGTGAATAAATCTTGCAACCCTTCACATGCTGGGCAACACGGATTTATTTATGCAGCATGGGATTATTTGTGGGTGGATTTTCCCACAGCAAACTGCACAGATCCTGTCCATGGAGAGGTTCCTGCTCCCTCCCGTGCTGTGGTGGTTTTATCTGATGTAACAAAGAAAGCCAATATCTTCTGGTAGGTTGCAATTTGTCATAAGGCCCGTGAGTGTGCAGCAGAGGTTTTTATGGGCATTCCAGCACTCACCCTTGCAGCAGGTACCMATGTGACATGCAGGCTTCCCTGTCACAAGGCCTCGTGTAGAAGACGTAGCCTGCTCAAGGTCACAAACTTTTTGGAATACAGTGTCTTCTGCAAGGCTCCCAGTACATCTCCTAATACTATTTACTAACTCTGTTGCATCATGGCAGAAGGGAGGATAATGCTCTGTCTTGAAACCAGAACATGTTGCTGAAATCTATCACTAATTCTGTATGCTTACAGAGTGGAGCTTACAAATGGTTGAGAATTTAGTATAAAGTGTGTCTGGAAAATGTTAATTTTGGCTTAACCAAAAAGGAAGGCAAACAATATGTTCCTTAGCATTCTTTATATCTATACATGCTGTACTTGCTCCAGCACTGACCTCTTTATCTCGAGACTTGACATCTTTCCTGAAAAGAAGTTATAGGTCTGATTAAAAAAAAAAAAAAAAGGTTCCTTGGTCTGTTAGGTGAAATTGTGGCTGTTGTTTATAATATTATGTTGCATTCTTAAATTATATCTCAAGTTTCTTCTAGCTGATTTGCTAATTTTAAAATTAATATGTGAGGCTTTTAAAGCACTTTTATTATCCTGCCCTTTTTCTTGAGCAAAGCTCAGAATCATACATATCATTTTGCACTAACACAAATTAGTGTGTTCTCTACTTAGCATCTTAAATCATTTTGTTTGATCCTGTACAGCTCCCCACACTTGTGTAATTGTAATTACTTTTTATTTTCTTTCCTATGTCACCCCTAGAAAAGCACTGATAAACTGTATAACATTATGGCTGAATTTATGGGACCTCAAGTGTCATGTATTACATGGTTATTTCCTCACGATATGAAGAGAAAAGTAATTTTAAAGGAAATCTTCGAGATTGCCCTGGGGAAATGAATTTGCTTTATTCAATAAGAAAGACTGTGTAAGATAATATAGGCAAATACAGAATTGTGATCTGCATCTGGAGACACTGTCTAGGCATGTAGGGATAAATTTTAAAGTTCAGAACTCATTTGCAGCTGAGTCTGGTGAATAACAAAAGATGGGTTCCACAGAGACATAATCATGAAAAGGTTAAGGGGGAATGTGGGCCTTCTGAGGGGAATGGGGACCTGGTGGCAAAGGATCTGAAAGGGGACAAGTTGTACTGAAGGTTTTTTCTATCTATCTATCATCTACATCTATCTATCCTAGCAAAACTGTTCCTAGGAATGTGACAGCAGTGGAAAGGTCCCACTGCTGTCACAGACGAAGTCATCCTTTGGCGAGGAAGCTTTCTTTTTTCGTGATGTATAGAATCTGATTGAGACCATTTCAATGGAGGCAACTTTCACAGGTGAAAGGGCCTGGATAGGATGAACCCAACTGGAAAAACTGGCCCATGGCATTGTGAGGTGACTTTTGACAATCTGTGAAGGATCATGGTGTCAAGGAGGTTCCTGTAGACTGTAAGAAAGCCAGCGCCGCTTTTCGAGGGCAGGAGGGAGAATCCAAGACATGATAGGTGCATCAGCCTCACGTTGATTTCTGGAACAGAGATGGAGCATTTCACCCTAGAAACCATTTCCAGAACTAGAAGGTGTTAAGGAACAATCATCATAGGATTACAGAGGGAGAAAGTCCTGGTCAGCCTGACAGCCTTCTGGAGTGTGGTGACTGGCAGAGTGGATGTAGGAGATGTTGTTTAGCAACTCCTTCGAAATCTTTTGGATACCCTCAAAGACAAAAAGCATGAAGTTCAGGCTAGATGCACCAACAGGAGGGTGAATCCAAAACTGGCTGCACTACCAGACCCAAAGACCTGCATCATATCCCAGGGCTGCTTTTTCCGTCTTCTGTCTGTTGAAGTACAAATGATGTGGGAAAATCTTAGTATCCAGGCGTTTTCTAGGGTGATAGTTCCTGTTTTCATTCTCAACCTTCAGCTGTCAGCAGATTAGAAATTTCTGTGTGCCAACATCATTTTTAATAATATGTCTTTCATTGCTTTTTCCAAACCTTTTTTTTCAAGCATACTAATGTTTTTAGCTTTTGTAGCGCTGTGTTTCAATGAACCTCCCAATTTCATTATGTGCGTGTGTGACGTATATGTTTTCTGTGTTGTATTCCTTTTCTTTTTTTGGGATTTTTTAAAATTTCTTAAGTGCAATACTTTGCAATGCGTGTTGGTTTTCAGTGATGGTGTTTTAAGAATTTGATTCTGTTGCATGCTGAGTTCTAAATACTAAAAATTTGCAAGACTGTATTTGTTTTCTTTTTTTTTTTCCTTCCCAGACAGAAAGAGCAATATTAGGATAATATAGTTTCATTGGTCTCWAAGGTCTAAAATCCAATTGTAAACAGGATGGCCAAATAAAATTTATGTTTTCAGGGGAAAAATCAATGTAAAAATTTAGTTGTTTACCATGCAATCTTATAATTCCATTCTTGGTCTTCCAAAGAGAATGGTGGACATTATACAGCATGACAATTTTGGTAGCATGGTTGAGCTACAGCCATACAGAAAAATATCTTGTGTATATTTTAATTTTGCATATCTCTCTCATAACTATGTTCTGAAATTATTCTCTTCAAAGTCCAGGGTTTAAAGGAAATAATGAAAATTGCATCACGTGTCATTAATATGTATCATTTACGTGCATGAAAAGTGCGCATGCTTTTTGTAATGGATTATAAACCACACTGGTGATAATGGTTCATGGTGTAATGGAGTTAGCTTGGAGGGGTTTAGTGGGAGTGATGGGGTTTGATGTGGGGGGGTTTAGGGGGAGTTATGTCCCCAGTGACTACTGTGGCTAATCAGAATTTGGTCGCATGACATGGAGAACTATTGTTAATTTACTGTTTCCAGTGGTTTACCTGTAGGAGTATTTTAGTGAATCGGGGGTTAAAGCATTATAATTATTTCAGAATTGATATATAATTTCTTGTTTTCTTTTGTTCATTTGTATTTTCTGTTCTTTCTTTCTCTTACATGCTGCAGTTGCAAACATATTATGGCGAGAGCAAGGTACTAATGGAGATTACTTTTGTTCATATTTTCTGTATTGGTATGAAATGCTCATCTGTTGTTTCTTGTGTGTGTGTATCTATGTTTGTTTGTACTCTACAGTTACAGTAATTACCTACCCCCTTGCAACACTAAGGAATTTGACTGAAAAAATTAAAGTGGAAATGAATCCTATAAATGCTCATACTTTTGTAAACTGCTTTTCCTTTTTGGGAGAGAGAAGGAAATGAGCTGTTCATAATATCAGACAATTGTTTGAAGATACACAACAAGAAGCTCAGATTTAAAATGTAGACCTTTGATTGTTTTCATGGTTAAACTTCTAACCAGTCAGCCTATATGCTGTTAAGATTGATTTTCTTGCATGAATCTCTCTTATTTGACAAAATTATAATCTTAAACAGTTTAAAATTGACATACCTGTTGTTGTGTAATTAAACTAAGCATTTTATTCTTATACTCAGGAAAGGTTTGTAAATAAATGTTGGGGCAGGGAATGGATGTTAGTGATAAACTGAAGGATAAATATAAATAAAGACACAATCAGATGTTGTTAACATAAAAATCATGGAAATATTTTTTAAAAGCAAAAGATTGGTATTAATTTTCATATATATTACATGATCTCAAAAATTATCCTCATATTCCAGAAAAATACCATAATCTAAGAGTTATCATGAGTTCCCATTCTGTTGCTCTAAGTAGCCTATTCTTCATCTAATGTTGCAATTTAGGAATTAAAATATTTCAGTAATAAGAAATTATTTCAATTATTTCCATTGGAAGATTGATAATACAAGATAATAAGTAATCAGGCTTTGCTGTCAATTCATGCTAGAAATGGTATTTCTGTATACTTTTTAAAAATACATTTTTAATTAATTTAAAGATGTAAAAAAATGGCATTTCATTTGCCTGTATGTAGTAGCCTTTGGCATTCCCAGTGTATTTATAAATATGAATTAGTTTTATTTTTTTATTCCTGTTTTACCAGTTGCTCAGCTGGTRCAAGCAATAATTTCTGTGATTGTAGTGGAGCTCAGCTGTTATCCTCCTGCTCTATTGGCCTTGCAGATTACAAGTGATTAAAGTTTCATGCAATTACACTGTTAGTGATTAAACTGATATGCAACAAGTTTGTACCAAATTCTCAAACGTATGCTGTTCTCATCTCTTGTYAGGAAAGTATCAAGTATATTTTATCTCAAAACTGAAAACATTATTAGTATCCCCTTGATTTTTTAATTTATTGTCTTTTAAAAAAGTCAATTTGTTGATTTCAGTCATTAGAATATACTTAGGAAAATTTAACTTCTGTGACAAAAAATACCAGTTATAAATAATAGCTTACCAGAGTGCTTATGGTAAAGACATTCAAATTTCTCTGCGACTAACGTGAAACTAATCAAAAAGCAATGTATAGTAGCAGATTTTGTGTCTCCTAGAGCAGGTAATCTCTCTGTGTCGAAATGCAGGCCAATCCTTGTGTTTCCAATAAATACTGTTACTAATTACAACATTGGAAATATTTTACAAGAGACCAGTACCCTGAAGATGCCAATAAACACCAACCACCAACTTCTCTGGGCCATCCATACTCTGCCATTATCTGTTACGAAAGTATTAACAGATAAGGAGGGATGGGTGATTAGTAGTACAATCAAGATCATGAAACCATACATGAGCCTTAATGCCTAGAGATATTTCTGTATCAAGTTCACAAAATCTTTATCACAACCACTTGCTTCAGAAAATCTGAAAGGATTTTGAAGGTACATGTGTATTACAGTAGCAATGTAATATATAAATAAATACAAATCTATTCATACATATACAAAAGAATCCCAACCACCACTATTAAAAAAATGTTAGCCAGTTTTAAGTATCAATTTAGTCTAAATAAAGCAAATCTATTTATCTGTCGCTTCTGGCACTGTATTAAAAATGTGCAGGATTGTATTTAGTGGGAGGAGGGTTGCAAAATTCAGTCATCAAAGGAATAGCTCCTGTAGTTCTGAAAAAGTGGCTTGCTGAGGGGATTAGATATTTATACAGATTAGATATTTGTACAGGTATCTGTAGCCACTCACTCAAATGAAGAGTTTCGGGTCATAATAAGTTGGAAAGGGGAACTAGCTAATTGGATCCAGAGGTAAAGGTTTGTTACATGAACTGGCTTCCTGAACTTGGTACTGAAATGGAAGGACATTTCATACTCTATGTCCTTCACTGTTTTTGTAGAACAGTTTGGTTAACATTATTATCCAAACTTTAGAAATAAAGCCTTAAAACTTTGGGCTGTTTATTAGTAATAAATAATATTTGTACATTGGAAATATTGGAAATATTACTTGGCAGTATTGGCACCTGAGGTGGAGGTTTTGGGAACCTGATTACCAAATGTCTGCGTCACCTGGGGCTGTCATCTGAGCTACTTCCTCCCATTCTGGTATTGCTTATCCTGCTAATAATTATAATACACTCCAGCCAGTGAGAGGATGGAGAAGGGGAAACCCTGTTTTGTCCCCAGCCATGTTCACATATTCATCCCCAAGGCACAATATGCCAGTTGCTCAGCTATAGATCTCTACACTGTGCTCATTGGTACAGGCAGCCTAACATCAGTCAGGCTTATCTGCAAATTTCAGCTGTTCTTACATGATACCGTGTCAGGCATTCTCTAAAGAGAGACCTGGACATGCTGTCTCATACAGGCTGTGTGGTTTATCTGCATAAAAGGCGCAAAAGTGCCCACTGGCCAGAGTGGGCATATTGCCCTGAGTACACCCTGTGCTCTGAATAGACATGACTGGGGAGTTTTCCATGAATCTAAGCCTGCTTCTATGTTGCRCCTAATGCAGCGTAAACAAATTTCTTTCCCAGTTTTTTCTAGCCTATTGATAGGTAGATTCAATGTAAAGTGAGGAAAACCCTGCCTGGAGATGCCTCTCTTTCTGGGAAAACTTGGCCAGAAATGGGAAAGGATTCCACAAGATTTCTCAAAGATCATTGAATGTGTTTGTTCTGGGCATAGCCTGACAACCTTCTACACACTACAACCTTTAAAGAACCATGTTAGCTGTGTGATTCCTAATGGGGATTGGAAACGTACATAAATGCATATATACACAATGCACATACACAAACATTCATTCCCCCTACCCCCTCTTGATTTTCTCATTTTTTTATTTTGTCTTAAGACCTGCTCTCTCTCTCTCTCTCTATTAACATTGGTTTTCCCTGAGAATTTAGGATAAGCAGAATTTCAGATTCGAGTTTCTTTTTCATGGGTTTGACTCCTCCATATTCCTAGACCAAATATTATGTCAAGTGAAAGCTTAGGTCCTGTGCTTAGGATGGATGCAAACTTTTGTAGCCAACAGTTTAGTTGTCAGAATGGTTACAGTTGATGTATATGATTTTATGAGTACTATGATTTTCTTCGAAGAATTGTATGAATGTGAGCTGACCATCCATTTTAGCATCCACATAGCAAATCAACAGCTGTTGTCTTAATTGGCACACAGAAAACTAGTGAGACTGTCCTTTTCTGTGGTCATGACCATAATCACAGATATTGTGAGACTTAATGCTACAGATCTGGTTCCCACCTTCTGCACGAAACTTAGAATCATCTGTATTTCAGCAACATTGTGGAAGAAGGATTGAATAGTTCTGTAAACACCTATGGCCCTTCAACATTGGAATCGATATCTGCTCAACTCTATCTTTCTAATAAAATAAAATAGAGAATATTTCCTTTTCTGATGGAAATATCAAGTAAGGGTTTATAACAAAGACTCAGGTCTTCTCTTTCAATGTTATACAGAAATTATGTTAAGTCCTCCATCCTTAAGAAAAAATAATTTAAAAAAGTATACATAGAGAATTTATATTAATTTAATTTCAGTTTAGATGATTTCACAAGATCACTTTTATTGCTGCAGCTGTCAAACTGTATTTCTAGATCTGTAGTCATAAACACACTGTCTTGCCAATGGAAAAAAAAAAACCTGTGTAAAATTCTAACTAATGTAACAGTTTTATTTCAGTTTTACAACAAAAGATCCTATAGGTTTAGCTGTATTACCATTATACACATTAACAAACTGATCTCATACCAAACTGTGATTAGGATTTTAGTTCAAGACAAGGATTTTCTTTTTTGTCCTTATTAAATTTTATACATTTCAATGTTTTTTTGTCCCTAAGGTCTGGGAATTGGGAACATGTTTTATGTTTTTTATGAAGATGGCATCAAAGTAATACAACCAGTGGAATGTGAATTTCAGAGGCATATTAAGCCTAGTGAAAAACTCCTCGGTTTTCAGGCAAGTTGTCTTTAAAAGTCTATTTGTAGTGTTTTCTCAATTATAATTTTCTTTACATAAGAATTTATTACTAGTTCAGTGTTTTCTGCTTGATAAATTCAGCCATGTCTTCTGAATGAATAAATATCTTATAATGGTGATCAGAAAATTTCTTGTATTGTCCTCTATTAAATTCAAGCTTTCAGTCCTTCTTTTCTGTTGAATATTCCCTGAATACTTTTACAAACCTTTTCTTTCTCTGGCTGTCTTTCTCATTTCCCAGTTCTTTTAACAGCTCTCTATTTCTGGATTTGTTGTTGGATTTTTTTAGTCTCCACCAGCTTCCCACCTCCAACCCACCAGTTTAAGTTCATCTTAATGAATCAGGGATTGGTTCTCTCTATATTAAATATAGGATCTTTTTGGGAGTGGGGAAGTGTTAATGGTTTCTTTTTCTCCACTGGATGTTTGTCTGTATTAAACTTGTGAGGTAAATCCCTGTCCTAGTAAGCTCTCTCACAGCTTCCATTGAAGTTAGTAGAGATGATTGATGCTTTGGTTCCAACTTAAAATTCATATAAGTAGTTTCAATAACTTTACTGTTAACATATTTATAGCTGATTTTTCCAAATTCTTAGAATTTATGATATAGTTTCCCTGAGTAGGATGCATAAAAACACTAGTGTATTCTCCACTTCCATTTATTCTTGTGATGTTTTTCCTTTACTGCTAATCAAATTGCTAGCTGACATGATGCATGTTCCCACTGGAACGCTTGGCACTAGTGACTACATTAAGACTTACTCTATATGATATATCAGCTTTCAGAAATAGTAACTTTTTCTCATTTGGATTTGAATGAGTGACCTTGAAATACATACTAAGCATTGAGCTGTACACTTTGGGGTTTTTTTTCCCTCTAATGTCTCAATGACAGCAGAGCTAGAGGTGTCTCAATGGAATTTGCCTCTTCTGTTATCGTTGTTGATGTTAAAGGCTGCTGTACTCAGCAACAAGATTTATTTAAGTGGGAATAATTATGCTTTGAAAAGATAATCATACCTTGATTTGTGCTGCTTAAGTGAAATTAGGTTGACACAGTCAAAAAATAAGCCAAAAAGCTTTTTTTCATGGCTGTTTAATTAAAAAGCTGATTATGTAAGAAGTCTGTTAAAATTTTATTGATTTAAAGTGCAGTCTAGATTTTAAGAGTATTTTTATTGAAATGTGTCAATAATCAGGATGAATAGGTAAAGTTTGTTTGCTTTTGGAACCTTTCAAACCTGGAGTAGCATAATAAGTATTTCTTCTTAGGGAAAAAAAAAAAAGGAAAAAAAATGAAAAGCCCAGGAAAGTAGGCTACTTGATAACTTTAATTGTAAAGTTTTTTTAAAAAACTTTAAAAGAAAAATTATTCTTCTCCTTTGAAGAATATCATATGTTCCTCAAGCCTCTTTGGAAAGTCTGTTTCCTCTGAATAATAATAATAAAATCACCCAGTTCTGTCCCAGGATCAGATTTTTATCAAGTTCAGCATGTGATTGCTTAGTGGTAGCAGCTCATGTCATCCATTGCTGGTTAGTAATTATCTTTGGCTCTGTCATATGCTTTTACTAATCAGAGATGTTGGTGAGTATACCAAGCATGTTTTGATGTATCTCTACATAGCTTTTCCCATTGGGGCATCTCCATGACTTAACTATTAACATATTAATAATAAAGGAAACACATGCTTGCTTAAACCTCTCCCATTTCTCATTTCTTTACACTTCTCTGAATTAGCTGTTGAAGTGATAAGTAAAACAACAGGAGAGTTGTTTATTGCCAAACAGTTGCTAAAGCATAGGAACATTTCTAAATTAGGCAGTGCAGTTTAGATAGTAGGAAATGTCAGGATATTACACATGACATGCCAGTGTTTGTCCCCAGGTTTCCTGTTTGTCTGTCAACAAACCTGAACTGAGCTTCTGTAAAAGAATGAGCTCAGGTGTTTCTACACAATATTGCACTGTATTGTGAACAACACTGGAGTACTTATACATCTACATATTTAGGTATGCTAATTTTGCTAAAGGTAAATATATTTTCTCACTTGCTATATACTTGAGAACCCTTATCTAAATATTTAATTACCTCTTATGGAACTGAGTGTCAATACAGCAAAACACTTTGGTGTATATCTGGCATGGGAATCAATTGGAGTCACTGTGTTTAAAGTGAAGCAAAAGATTTAGTGCTTTACTGGATCGTCATGGGTCACAGAAATTATAAAGACCTCCTTCCCAGAAGGAGGTCTTTTTTTTCCCCCCAAGAGGATATACTTATTATGCTACTCCAGGTTTGAAAGGCTCCAAAAGAAAACAAATTTTAGCAATTCATCCTGATTACTGAGACATTTCAATAAAAATACTCTTAAAATCTTCACAGAAATTGTAAAGACCTCCTTCCCAGAATCTTCTAAATTACTTGAATCTCCTTAATGTCAAATGCAAGTAGAAATTTATTCGTCTGATAGTGAAAATTCTAGATGCATAGGGACAGAAATAAACTGATTTCTATTTTCTGTTATAGGTTGTTGTTTAGCTAGACCAGCAGCTTTGACAGCTGTTTGTTTAACCTGTTGTCAAATAGATTCTTAACCATGGTTCAAGTAGTCTTTCACCTCATCATTGTGAAGTGCTTGGGATATTTTCCTCACTAACATTCAACCTCTGTTTATCCTCTGCGAATTAATATTATCCAAAGATTTAAATTCTAATTCTGATGCGAAAGAGTTTTTGTTTTCCCTTCACAATGAATCCGAATTAGAATAATTATTTCCGGAGACTGGGAACAAAGCAWTTGAAACAGATGCCTTTTGGAGACTAATGAAAAAATCCTTTTGGCTACAACATAAAGCTGATTTTCTGTTTATTACAAGAAGTAGCACATAATGGCCAAATTTCAGTAAAATATGCCATTTCATATTTGAAAATATGCTGGAGGTCAGAGAAAAATGCTTCATTTCATTATAATTAATGTGACTACATGGCATACCAAAATTTCCGCAGGAAATGAGATTGAAGCATGCTTTGTAGTCCACAGAAAGAGTGGTTTACACTCTTACAGGACAGAAAGTGTATTAAATGCTAGCCTTTGTAAAAAAAAAAAAAAGCTAAAAATATTCCAATCTGATTTTTAGTAAAGAATGTCAAGAAAACAATGATTTAATGTAGAAGAGGTGATAGATAAATTCATTGATTAAAAAATGCACTGTTGCAACCTGTTGGTATCATCTTACTCTTAGGCAGCCATAACATAGCTGGACATTTCATTACACGGCCTAAAGGTTTCACTCTCATCCTGTTAAAACACTGAGGACCCTTTGCAGTGAGTGTAAGTTAATAAACAGAATTTGCATGTAGAAACCTGCAAGTAAATGATTCCTCTTGAGATTTTCTTGCCCCAGACTATCTTGAAAAAATTTCTCTAAGGATTTATTTTCCTCCATCTGCTG
The DNA here is from genome assembly GCA_014549065.1 of Cardinalis cardinalis. Taxonomy (NCBI): domain Eukaryota; kingdom Metazoa; phylum Chordata; class Aves; order Passeriformes; family Cardinalidae; genus Cardinalis; species Cardinalis cardinalis. The sequence goes on along the minus strand of JACDOX010000035.1, from coordinate 5,206,941 downwards.
ACTTGTTACAGAGCAAGTCACTTTTTGATCAAAAAGTCTGGGAGGAATACAAAAATGAGGTAAATTAATGTTTTATCAGATGTTAACTTTTTTTTTTTCAGAGAGAATAAATTAGGAAAAAGTAAATTGCTCACATTTTAATTAGAAGAAGAAAATGGTGGGTTTATGCTTCTATTTTAAGGAGAAATAATTTTAACCAATTACCCAACCGCTGGGGAAATTAATATGGAGCCTCAGAATAACTGCCTGTAGTGTAAAAGAAGTCCAAACTGTCTAATGAGATAAATTTTATGTTTTCAAAAGCAAGATTTCAGTTCTGTTTAAATAGATTCTGATAGAAGCTATTTAGAAGAAGAAGAGAGAAGCAACCACATGAACCAGTTTATACTGGGAAAAACACTCTGTTTTGGATATATTAATTCTGGTGCATAATTTTCACTGTTACATTGAAAAAAGATTTTTGCTTTTATGTTTTCAGTCTTTTCAGGCAAGGTGAGAACTGGCATTGGATTATAGAAATTTATGACAACTTGAAAAATATTTTAGAACCTCTCTTGTATATGTAGATATGTGTATATGTGGTTGTATGTATATATACATATGTATATATATATAAGACTATATTGGTACTGGTCTTACTGTGAAAAAATCTTTAAAAATACACTTCTGAGTATTTTAGACTCAGATTCAGGAAAATGTATAAGGCAGTAACTCATCTCTGGATATAGCTATAAGTGCTTAAGTTAGAGTATTTTGCTATTCTGCTATACATCCCACTAGGGGAGGTGGAATCAGAGAAATCGTTTACACTAATCTATATCATGCCATGTGAGAGAAAGATTCCTTCAGCATAATTTTTGAATAAGATATTGAATATGTCCTTGTAGAATTCAGTCCCAGAAACTCATGTAAATTAATGTGAATCCCTGAGAGACGAATGAAAATAACATATCTGTGTAGATTTGTTGCAAACATTTGTGGATTCATTGTTTGAAGGTGCTCACTCTGAGGAATAAGAGGATGGTGTAGAACAATCTAGATGTAATTATCTATTTAGATAAAACATGAAAGTAAGACATGGTATATTTAGAATAAATATGAAAAATAATGAGATCAGTGAAACAACCTTCCACTTGAAGTGACAGTTACCCAGAAGGCAAATGACAATAGATCACTGATATGATGATTGCACATCATATTAAAGACATACTTGCATATGTTGACTTTATGCAACAATGAAAAGCATTTAGCTACTTTTAAGAATAAAAATCCCATTTGTCCCATGCCTGTCATTCCTTAAAAAATCAGATTTTTCACTTCTCTCTTTGATCTTCATGGCTTTTTATCAGCACGAACTAAATCTTTCTTGTTACTTATTTCTAAGTTCTCCTGAAGTTCCTGATGATGTGCTATTGTACAGTACCCGAGTTTAGTGACCTTTCCTTATCATGTGATTCCTGAAAGACCTTCCCTTTGTTGTGGTTTAGGAGCCATGTAAAAGCAAGCAGTGGCTTTCAATCTTCTGCAAAGAAACTCTCTTTTTTAAAGCTGTAAATTGATTTATTTCCTCTTTTGATGTGTAAAGATTGAGTGTATTTTCGAAAATGTAGAGGCACAGCAGGCAAAGAATGTTGATGATATAGAAAAGGAAGTGTTGAAATGCATCATCCTCTTCAAGAGCATTGCTTGGTGCCAGAGATGGTGTTCTGCCACATAATGTTTCCTGTGCCTTTTAAAAGGCGTTTGATGCTTAGAAACAGAATTCTTGTTTAAGAGCTCATCATATCTTGCTGCTCATTCTACATTGAGTCATTATCTGCTGACATATCGTAATTATTTTCACAGCGGCCAGTTATGATGTATCAGGCAGAGCATTCTAAATTAGGAATAAGCAGCAGATAAGTGGCAAAAAGAAATGATACTTGTGATTTGGTAAAATTGTTCCTTGTGATGCAAAGAATTTAAAATAARAGGCAAAAGGAGAAAAGGTCAGAAACACAAAAACACTTGATACATCCTGTACTTTACCAAGTAGAGTGTTTTTCAGGTCCATATTTTTAAATAATTATAATGTCCATTATAGGAAAGAAATCATGCTATTTCWTAATGGAATTTTCACATATAGTAATATATTTGACCAAGTAACCTTTAATTTTGATAAAACCAARCTTTTTCTGGGAGAAAGTATTCGCAAATAGATAGTTAAATACGTGATGATTTGCCATATATTTCTACAAATCAGGAATAGTGATCATGCAAATTCYAGTTAGCTATTTTGACTGAGAGAGTATAGTTATATGTATTATGAAATATCTGTTCACTTCACCGATTTTTATTTTTTTTCAAATTCATCCTTTTGCAGGAATGGAAGGGCAGAGAGGGAAGGAATGGTAGTAAGAAGATATTTGGTATTTATTTGGTTTAACACTAGTAAGATATGCTATGAGAGTGTCTTATGGCAGAGGTTGCCGTGCTTCTTGATTTTTAAAGCAACCTATCAGTACTCCAAGTGACCAAAACAGCTGATTTCTCTGACTGCTGCTTTGACCCTATGCCATGTGACAGTCTGCACCACACCACCCCCCCTTTTTCTTCATGTGCACATTATCATCTCCCCAGTTAGGTATTTCCTSGCTTACTGCTGTGCTCTGAGCTGCAGGGTAAGCCTTGCCTGCGCTGCCTCCCTCTGCAGGGCACCGTGGTGCTGCTCAGGTGGGAGCTGCCAGCTCCTGCAGGAACAAGGCGCTGTGTGGCTGGTTTGGTTTGCTGGTTTTAAAGTCTCCTGCCCCTTGCTCGCTTTATTTCTACATGAATATATTTTTTTTCAAACTGGTTTCTTTCTCAGGTCAACAGTACTCACTTCTTGAATTTCTAGAAAACATCCCAAAATTTGGTGTATGAATTATTTTATAGTGCTTGTGAGTTGTGGTSCTTACAGATGCAGTTTGGCTAACATTAGTTTATGTCCTAGTGTCAACTCTCCTTTTTCCTTACCTACATTTTCTGAGGTTTGATTTTACAGTTAAAAAAGAAAATGTGTATAATTTGTCTTTCTATTACATTGTTGACTGTTTTGATTCTTATACTTTTCCTGTTTATATTGAATTATAGGATGAAGTTTGTCCCAAAGCAGATGGTGATCCTGTTCAGCGGTGTGTTTGGGCAACTGCTGTTAATGTAAAAGACAAGTTCATATATGTGACCCAGCCCACACTTGACAGAGTTCTCATTGTTGATGTGCAGTCTCAGAAAGTTGTACAGGTATTTATTTCCCATTTTTTAAGTTGCTATTTAATTTAGACAATAGAATTTAAGACTTTCCTTCRTATTTCAGGAACAGAAATACAGTTATCTTGAGAGTAAACACATTATTTGGAAAAAAGTTCACCTACTTTCAACATTTAGCAGCAGTATCTGTTTAGCAACTGTTCTTCTCAAAAGACAGTTGTAAGGAAGATAACACGAAAATAGCTTTTATAAATATTTGAGTAGCTGAGAGAATGAGTTCTTTAGGAAGTTTTTGACTGGAGGTTCCTTTCACTGTAAAATGATGATTGGCTAAAATAGAGTCTTATCACAAGGATATATCTRTCAGTTTTGACAGAAAGGTCAGGGTTGGCTACAGAAGGTGAAGGACTGTTACTCTGTCACTCTGTCATTGTTACTCTGCTTTTAGACAGAGAAATTACAAAAACAGTAAAAATAAACACCACTCTTAGCTAGGACCAGAGACTTTGAATTCAAACTTCTTCTCTACTCCTCTTTCTTAGTCTCTGGGATTCTGGAGTATCAACTTGGTGAAAATAATTCATTGAGTAAAAGAGAGAAATCAATTCTATGCTGCAGTGATTAATACAGTGACAGAGTTTGAGCAAAACTAGATGTGGTGTGTTGACCCTGACTGGAGGCCAGATAGCACCAAAGCCACTCCACCACTCCTCTCCCCAGCTGGACAGACCAAGAAAAGCCTTGTGGGTTGAGATAAGGGAAAGATCACTCACCAGTTACCATCACAGGCAAAACAGACTTGACTTTGATAATAAATTCAGGTCATTTCCCTACCAAAATCTAAGCAGGATAACAGATAGTGCAACAAATCCTAAACACCTGTCCCCCAGCRCTCCCTCCTTCCTGGGCTTAGTTTTATTCCTGTCTCTCTGCCTCCTCCCCTCCCAGCAGTGAAGGAGATGAGGAATGGGGGAACAGTTTGTCACACGTAATTTCTGCTGCTGCTTCTTCCTCAGAGATAGTAGTCTTTTCCCTGCTCCCTCCTGGGGCCTTTCCATGGGGAGACAGTCTTCCATGAACTTCTCCARTGTGAGTCTTCCCCATGGGCTTCAGYTCTTCACAAGCTGCTCCAGTGGGGGTCTCTTTCCATGGGATACGGTCCTTCAGGAACAGATTGCTCCAGGTTGGGTCCCCTATGAGGTCACGAGTCCTGCCAGTAAACTTGTTTCAGTGTGGCTGCCTCCTCACAATTTCACAGGTCCTGCCAGGAGCCTGCTCCAGTATAGGCTTCCCATGGATTCAAAGCCTTCTTCAGGCATTCACCTGGAGCCAGTGTAGGSTCCTGCAGGGGCTGCAGGTGGATCTCTGCTCCCCCCCAGACCTCCATGGGCTGCAGGGGCACACTTGCTTCACTGTGGTCTTCACCACAGGCTRCAAGGGAATCTCTGCTGGCTCACCTCAAGCATCTCCTGCCCCTCCTTCTCYGCTGACCTGGGCATCTGCAGCGCTGTTCCTCTGATGTATTCCCACTYCTCTCTCATCTGGTTGCAAGCACAGTAGCACTTTTGTGTGTCTCAGAGGTTATCCCAGAGGTTTTACTCCACCACTGATGGACTGGATATTGGCCAGCAGCAGGTCTGTGCTGGCTGCAGCTGGCACAGGCTCTGTCAGGCATGGGAGAAGTGTCTGGCACCTTCTTACAGAAGCCACCCATATAGCTCCCCCCTGCTACCAAAAGCTTGTCACACAAACCCAGTGCACCAAGGTACAAGGCAGCGCTTATAGTCATATTTATATTGTATCAATATCATCATATTTATAGGAAACAGGTGTCCTTTAGTAAATAAAACACTGATTTTTTTTTATTAGAAACCAAACTAAATTGTTAATAAAAAGCTACACTTAAATAGAGCTTTTCTTCATGCCTTTTGGTTTTCTCACTGATAAGTGAATGAAAAATCTTTAAAGTATAGATTATATGTTAGGCTCCAGGGAGACAGTATTGTGTCCTTAAAGGGGACTTATAGGGAAGTTGGAGGCAGATTTATTAGTAGAGACAGTAGCAATAGGCAAGGGGTAATGGTTTTAAACTAAAAGAAAAAAAAGGTAGATGCAGACTAGGTATAATGGAGACATTTTTTGCAATGAGGTTTGCAAAACACTGTCAGAGGTTGCCCAGAGAAGTGGTGCAAGCCCCATCCCTGGAAACCTCWAAGTCAGTTTAGATGGGGCTCTGAGGAAACTGATCTAGTTGAAGATGTCACTGCCCACTACAGAGGTTTTGGACTAGATGACTTTTAAAAGTACCTTCCAGCTCAAACTATTCCATCATGTAAGCGTGCACATGTATTCTGTGCAGGCTTATAAATTTAAAAATAAATAACAAAATTGCATTTATACAATTGCATGACTTAAAAAAATAATTTTTATACTTTTGCATACTTGAAACGCTTTCTGAATTCTGTGTCAGCTGACTCAGATATGGCTTCCTCAAAACTTGAACTATCCAAATGATGTCAAGGACTTGTAAAATATTTTATTMAATAARTTAATAATAAAAAGATGGGGATTTTTTACTTAAATTTACCTTTGCATATTAAAATAGAGATAAAATGAGTGAGTAATTGATTTTTTTTTTCCTAAAAACTACCTTTTTACAACTGGTTTGATATATTACTTTAGGAAGGCAGAGTAAGAACCCACAATCTCAACACAGTCCACAAATTTGAAGGAGTAGAATATCTGGCAATGTTTTCCATGGTCTTTGACTGACATTCAGGTGTCAGCTTCCTTTTCTCCACAGGAGGGATGAAATATCAATATAATTGMATTTATTAGCATTTAGACTTCAGTGTCAAAAGCACATGATTCCTCTTGAGCTCACTGAAAATAGGTTTTAATTAGGCTTTATGAAATATGTTCATTGGTAGGCTCTTCTAATTTGTTAGATTTAGTTACATTATTTATTGTTTTAAATATGTAAAAATATATATCACTTTACCATTAAAAATTGCAGAGATACTTACTGCAAAGATATGTGTTAATTAAAAAGTAAAATTCAGTAAATTAACCACTAATTAAAAGTTCAGCCCTTTGCAAGAATTGTATGTAAAGCAATTGTGCAGTTTTTGAATGGCATTARATTGTTCTATCAAAAAAATATTCTAGTTTCTGTAATGAGCTGAAAAGCAGACTGCAGAATGCCTAAGTGTAGAAAAGAGCTTTGTGCACTAAGTCTGTGCTACTTAGCAAGTATATTGAGCTAAAACCAGGACACTCCAGAAGCTTTCATGTTATTTTGGTGGAAAAAAAAAACACTTTCAAAGGAATTTCATTTTGAGAGATAGAATAGCATTGCTTTTCCGCYAATTTAATAATATCAAGATTATGAACTAAGGAAAGTATAGAATTAAATTTACTCCAGCTGTGGAAAACTTTTGTAGGAATGGAAGTCTTGTTTTGATGGTTTTAATCATAATAAATTATTTTTCCATTTCACAGTACTTACAAAGATTTTTGGTGAGACTATAAAGTAAAAACACTGTTGATTCACGGATGGGTTTTAGAATTGAAGTAAGGCTGATTTGGAATTTAGTAACAAGTCAAGAGATATTTTGTTTAGCATTTCTTAAAACATGTATGTCTCTGTCTCCTTGTCTTTTAAAAACAAGCATTTATTTTCTAGCTTTATTTTCTGCAAGCAGGAAGAATGTTCTAACCACTAAATGTTGCTCTATTCATATGATATACACTTACAAAAACACTTTTACAAACAGGAAGTACAGAAGGGAATTTAGTTTTCCAGATCAGTCTATTTTCATTACTTAGAGTACTCCCTAGCACAGAGTAAAATAAAGATTTAATTCATTATTTGAAAATAGAAACTCAGCTCAGAAATGTTCAGGAATGAGAGCATTTTTCTTGTTAGACTGCCTTTTTCCTGAAGATCATATTAATACAGAGGATATAATTTTCATACATGTACATGTGTATGTAACTATTTCTAGTCTACATCTTAATAAGAAAGATGTCTAATAAGAAAGTACATTCTTAATAAGTAGCCACCTTGGAATAAAAGCTTATACGCTAGTGGGAATAAATATGGACATAATTTCATATTTTGAAAGCAAGAGAATTCTAATGAAACTCCCATTACTGTGCAAAAACCCTAAAGAAAATTAAAAATTTATTTGAAAGGACTTTAAGTCATGTAGCGATGCTGTTTTCTGTGTAAAATTAATGTTTATTTGGTTTTGCTTATTACAATGTTTTCTCTGAAGTGCTACTATACATGTTATTCCTTTCTACTATGAAAGTTAATGTAAAAGGTATGCACATATGTGACAACTAGATTTGAGGATGATTTATTTTTATGACAGGTAAATTAATCAAAGTAAGTACTTTAGAGTATTCTATAGCAGACTAAATTGAAATATATTGGAAACATGGGTGTTGTATCTTTAGACATATATATAGAAGAAAAATTTTTGACTTATCCAGGTAATTCTCATTCTAAAGTCAAGGGAAGCATTTGCTTTCATTTTTAAATTCTTGAAAGCAGGAATTGTGCAGTATTGCATAGCAGCATGCCACAAAGTTGGATGACTTAGAGGCTGAAGCAGACAAAGTCATCATCCTTCAGTCCTCAGTGTGCTGCTGGCAGATCAGCCTGGTSAGCTAGAAACAGCTATGAAAGCCTGCTTCTGAGGTGCTCAACTCCTTTTTGCKGCTGGCTTCCCTCTGGGGAGCTGTACTGCCTGTGCCTGACCCTGCCGGCGCCTCCTTCTGCTCCTCCTGGCTGTGCCACGACCCCAGCTCGGAGCACAGCTGGCAGGCCTCTGGTAGAGCATGTATGGGTCAGACCTTTGTCTGGGGAAGCCAAAAGGAAATTTGACGTGCTTTGACAAATTGGTTATACAACAGTTCAAGTATTATTTTAAACACCTTGTTTTCTAGCATGTAGCAGAAAGAAGTTATCAAACACAAATGACCTTTTTCGAGGGGTAACTTGTGGTTTTAAATGAGCCAGTGAGCAACCTGGCTTCATTTTCCATTTTTAAAAAGAAAAACAAATTCTGCTTAAATGAAGTGGTCGCTTGCAACACCTCAGGAGTACAGTTAAGTATCATCAGCAGTCTCAGCCAGCCATTAGTGCATTATCTTGAGGATCTACATCATTAGTTTAAATTAGGTTCACTTAATTAGCCAGCTGGTACTCTCCTTGACACACTGATAAACAAGCTGTGCTTTACAGTTCCATAATGATAAGACTAAAAAACAATTTCCACCTATTTTTTCCTTCTTAAATGATGAAAATAAAAAAGTAATCCCCCCCTTATTTAGCCTATGTATAACATCTCTTAATTGACTACACTGTTCTCCCATTAATACCTCTGAATCTTTTAGTTTTTTTAACAAAGGAAGTTTAGAGCTCAGCTGTTTAAAAGGTTCATGGTCTCAAGTGACAGTGCTTTAAATTGTAGGGAAACCACTTCAGTTCTAATCACAGGTTCTATGAAAAATAGCAACTGTAATTGGAAAACATGAAAACAATCCTCCCTACTTCAACAAAATATACACATTTTAACAGATAGGAAGTTTTGGGTGCAGCAACATCATGTTGATTTTTTGCAGTAGCATCTTCCATTAATTCCAGTATGTGGCTTGAGAATACTCTTCCCTTTTTAACCATTTTTCAGTAAATGGTGTAGTTTTTCAACCGATTCATGTAAAGTGAGAGTGATGGCAGGGAAGGAAGACAAATAGTTTTGTACTTGATTAAAAACGTTTTTTTTCAACTTCTTAAAGGCTTCAGTATTATGTAGATTTGATACCAAGTGTTAGAGTACATAATAAATAAAAAACACATTTTCAGCAATTCAGTAACTCTGTATTAATCAGAGGGCTGTTTCAAGAATTGACAACATAATTCCTAAATACAGTCTGAAAGTATCTGAAAATGCATATCTACTCATCATTTTCAWTCAAGCATATATATCATGTTTCCTTTGAAAATGTGACAAAGGATTTCTTTTTTTTGTTCTATTTCAGGCAGTGAGTACAGATCCTGTTCCAGTGAAGCTACACTATGATAAATCACATGATCAAGTCTGGGTGCTGAGCTGGGGAAACATGGAAAAGAATTCACCAACTTTGCAGGTGAAGTGAATACAATGATTATGTGTAAGGAAATACAGACAGGTTGAACCTTTGTGTCATTGCAATGTGTTGCATATTTTCCTTTAGGCGTTATTACCATGACCCCAGCAAGGGCAGAGAAATGATTTTAGGTAACCAGAAAACAGGCCAAACAACTGACCTCACCAGAAAATTAATCATTATTTTCAAGACCCCTAGTCTGAACTGACAATGGCAAATTGATAGAAGGATAAGTAATGCAGCTGAAGAGAGCAGCATGTTCTTTACTACCAGTCTTTTGAGAGCAAACTGTTGCTGTCCATGATATTTTTGTCCCTAATTAGAGGATAAACTGGACTTTAGACATACTTCCATTTCATTAAAGTCATAYTGACGGTCTGGACATGTCAAGCTCTGTCTTTATTGGGTTTTTTTTTACATGAAAGATATTAAAAATCTTGATTTTTCCCATACTTTGGAGCACTGACAAACGTAGGACAGTCGCTAAAGCAACATCTCAGAAGCTATACTTACTTTTCTACTTTTTTGTGAATTTCTGTTCCTTAGTTCTAGCAATCCCCTGAGACTATGATGATCAGCCTTATATCATAACGTAAAAATTCATTTTTCTTCTAATTTGTTTTCCTTTTCTTCAGGAGTTAATTAAATCCGTATGTATTTAATGTATACTTATATATAAGAAAAAGAATAAGAGAAATTTTAAAAGCAAAATCAGTAACATTTGAAATCACCTTTTCAACACCTATAGCCCCTTAATAACTTTGAGTGTGCAAGGTCATCTGTGGGTCATCTGTGGAAGTTTAGTAACCACTCCTCCCCAGAACTGATAAATGAGTCAGTCTTACTATATTTTAAAGTGGCTGATCATCCTCACCCTCATTTTTAATTACAGTATAGATAGTAGGTTGTCTGCTTTTCTTAAAAAAAAAAAATCCACTCTTAAATCCATATATGTGAAAAGCATGGTGGCTATAAAATGGAATTGTCTTTTACTCACACATAAACATTTGCTTCAGAGAAGGTCCAAGATTTTGGGATTTGAATGAAATTGGTTCATAACAATTTAAGGAGTATTTACACTCAGTTCAGCTTGCTCTTCTGAAATATGTCTGTGCTATGCTGAATTATCTCATTGATTGATGAGAATTGGGAGTATGCATAGGCATATGTTCCAGTGGATTTGTTGATAGCATCTTTTCACTCTGGCTGAAGTGCTTAAAAATTTAATCTCACTCTAAGATCTAGCGTAAGTAAAAAGATAAATAAAAACCTTTGTTTAAGCTAAGAACTGTTAAGGGCTTTAGTAATGTAAATTAATAAATATGGATTCAAGATTGATAAAAAAAGATCAAGGGGAAAAATAAGTATGAAGACTAAGTGTTTCAGTATGTAATAGTTCTCTGAAATCTGTAACTATAATTTGCACTCCTTTTCTTGGTAACGTGGAAAAGACAACACAAGAGAATACAGAGGCAATACTGTAAATCTCAATCCAAATCTCAATTTGGATTGAGATTTGATTTTTAAAGAATACTTGTATAGTTTATGCTGATGTTACTTTGTGCAGGTGATAACGCAAGCCAGTGGGAGTGTTTCCCATCACACCATCCATACTCAGCCCGTGGGGAAGCAGTTTGACAGAGTGGATGACTTTTTCATTCCAGCCACAACCCTTATCATTACCCACGTGCGGTAAGTTTGTCTGAATGTGGGGAATGTTGGGTTGTCTTTGTGCTCATCCCATGAACAGGTTCTGGCTGTGACAGAACTGAACAATTTGATCAGCTGGATTTTAAAAGACATATGGAACACAGAAAGAGAGGCTGAGGAAAACAGGACAACATTTAACGCAGGCATAAAGCAGAACTCTCCCCAAGACCTCTTAGRGGAAAATCTATTTTTCTTCCTCAAAATACACTAGTAAGAGTGTGATATATAATTTTCTTTCCATGGGTTTTTTTCTGCAACATTTCTACCTCTAGGTATTGAATATTTCTGCAATCTAGGATTTTTTCATCTGAGTATTGCATTAATGTGTATTAGTAGTTTGTATGTTTAGAACTTCTAAGTTTTTTTGCAAGCTGACATAGATCCATTTTGCCTCAAAACAGCTCTGCCAACAATTATCCATTATTTATTCTAATATGCCAAGTTTCTATAGGAATATCTTCATTAGATTATCTTGACTGTCATCATTCTGTTCTAGCAAAATTCTCTAATTACAAATTAAATAGGCATCTGCATTAAAAAAGATAAAATTTCTGATGGTAGTGAGTGGTATTCTTTTAAATGTGAAAGCATGCAATTTAGGATGATTTTACAATTGATTTTAGAATTCMCTCTGTATGTGCCTGGGAAGAATCTAGTCTTCTGTATCAAGGAACATTTGGCTTTTTCTAAAGACATTGTTGATGAGAGATTTTTTTATTTCCCRCAAAACTCTAAGCTAACAAGTAAGTTAGCAATCAATTTAAAAAGAARTTATAGATAGATGTATAGATTAATATATCTGAATAATAAATTGACTCTAAGTATCATAATTACTGTATTTCTTGAACTGAGTAGGCAAATTCCTGTTGTGTTCCTGCAGTAATCTGTAGTTCTCACATTCAGCCTTAGAAAAACATGAAATATTTCTGCAGTATTTGGAACAGATATGTGTTGTGAAGACAAAAGTTACTGTTTCATAAACTAGCAGGTACTAGAGGTACTGCCCAAACAGAACTGACATTAAGATACTTTCATGTTCAAGTAAATAGGAAAATAAAACCATGGATAGGGATAAACATCATACTAGGAGGGGAATTAGGACTGGGAAAAGAAAAATAGGGCCCGTCTAAAGCTAGTGTTGGATTTGCCTCATCTAACTCAAACCATTTTAGGTTGATATTTTGCCCAAATAGGTCAAGTAGGCTCTTCCTGCTTTGCMTTTTACCTTCAGCTGCTGAGTCATTTCATGTGTCCTGTATGCAACTCAACAGAAAATAGAATGAAAGAATAAAAGAAAACACACAAGAAYAAAAAAAGGGTATGAAATCAATTGAACACTGAAAGACTAAAATCTGGTAAGTGCCTGCAGATATATAATAAATATGTACATCAATTCAGGCCTAGTAAAGTTTTTTTGTTTGGTTAGTTTTGGTTGGGTTTTTTGTTTGTTTGTTTGCCTTTTTTTTARTATTCACATGCCAGATAAAATTGCCAAGATTGCCAAAATGCCAAAAGAAAATTCCTGGTATGGCAAAAAAGACTGCAGTAGTTTGTCCACTGCTAAACCCATAGATTTGRAAGGTTTAATGAACAAAATCAATCTGGTTTTATCAAATAATGAGCTAAAGGGAAATGCTATTAATTCTGAGTGCATTTTCTGAAAAGAGCATTTAAAAAACACWATGTAGACAAATACAGTGCTTTTCTTTCAATGTATGCTTCAAGAACTGTTTATGTTAATCAGTTGTTGAAGAATTTGTCTTCCATAACATCTGGCCTGCAAGTACCTTGCTTGCTTTTTTTGTTTAAATTAGAATGCAATATATGAACAATGTTACAGGAAAGATTTAAAATTAACTGTATTCGTCAAATTAGTGGTGATGCAGAAAATCCCAGTCTATTAAAGGTAATATGACYAGTCAACAAAAAAACCCCACTCAATCACAGCATGTGTTTCTTAAGGCTGTTAGGCAGCAAACATAAAGCTTGAGTTTATTATTCTTGTGAGTGTATAACAACCAGGGGAGCAATTTATGAATATGAATTGCAAAAAAAAACAGCTAAGAGGGAAATAACCCYACTGGCTAAGTTGGCTGGTATAGTTAATTGCCCAAGAGCCCTATTTACTCTTTGTCAGAAATCAGCTCCCTTTGGCCATGTAACACCAGCCCCTTTCAGAAAAATGAAAACTTTCTCTAGCTAGATGCATTTTTCACTTGTAAACTAACATTTTGAATGATGAGGCAGAAGACAGTATGCATGGCTTACCAAATTAGCATCCAGAACTAAATACACTGTCCAAATAAAGGCAATTCTAAGCAAAAAAACCCCACATATCACTTTAAAGAATTAAATAAGTTTCCTAACAGCTAGCACAAACCATCTGATACCATCTGCAGTTTAATTCTATCTGGAGCATATTTTGTCCAATAGGTTGGCTTGTTGACACATAGGAACAGAAGTAAAGGCAAATAATTTAAAGCCATAGTAAGTCATTATTTTTTAAAATTTTTAATAATGGCTAAAGTGGTAATTGCTAGTACTATGTGTATAAGTATTTAAAACTTGTTGGAAAATAATTTATTGAAGTGGTGGAACTATGGTTTTGATTTACCTAGGTCAGTTATTTTTATATATGAAAAACCGAAAGGGCTGCTGCTCATTATTAGAAAAGAAAATTCACACATTTTAATGYTATTTTAGGCAGCAGATAATTTAGGACACACTACCTCCAGATCAGACATTTGAAGAGATACCATAAATTTTGGTCTCAGGTAAACAGTAATTCATTCCAAGGAAAAAAAAATGTTTTCCCCTATTTTTCCTGCCACTGACTGAGTTAATTTTTTCTTGTACTTATCACACAGCAGGAGTCGRGGCAAATAACCTTTTTGGTTATTTGGTTTATAACCAACAGGCATAACATTCGTTCATGCTCTGAACAACTGTGATGCACCATCTAAACGTCAACTAACCACACTGAGTAGGCATGAGCCAAAAGAAGTAGAGGAAGAATAGATGAATTTATTGTCTTTAAACTTCATTTTATAATTGGTGGATAATTGATATGTGTACAGAAGAGGACAAGAAAAGAAACTTTATCATTTTGGGGAGAAAAATGTGGCAGGTTCAGTACCACCAGTTAGTTTTGCCATGTTTGGAAGGTATCTTCCTCTCTTTTATGTTCCAGTAATATTATTTCCTTCCACTCAAATGCCATTAGGAATCAAACAATGTTTTGGCTGTAATCCTTTTGTAGCTGCATTTTTAAAGAGATATATATGTGTGTGTATGTATGTATTTATAAGGAAAAGAAAATATCTCTTTGTTTTAGTAAAACTACTAATTATCACCCTAATGATATCTAGAGCAGCCCCACTGATGTTTCCAGATAGCAAGTTCATGGTTCTACAGAGAGTCTTAGTTGCAAACAGACATGGTTGACGTCCCATTATAGAGGTGACTTAATTCTATATTTTCTGGTTTTTTTGACAAGACTAGTTTACCTGCTGACTCTAAGGGAGGAATTGGAGCATGCCTTTGAGCATTCCTTCATGATGGAAATATATGTCCTTTTTCTCACTAAGCAAGCTCAGAGTTTAGAGAAAGTCAGTTTCCCATGAGTTGTCATTGCTTTCTTATGCCGGCTGGTTGTAGTGCAATACACAACAGATCTTAATCTTAGAAAAAGAGGCTATGACACAAAACAGTAAAACTTATTGTTGGAAAGAACAGTGGAAGAAGTTTGTTCAGTCTTGCAGTTGGAAAGCTGAAGATTTCAAAGGGAAGAAATGATATATTTATCTTGCCTATCTTGAAAAGCAGCCCATCCTGCTGTTATCATTGGCTGTGAACTCACTGTCAATATACTTTGAATTATACCAAGAGAATGAATGAATGATGTAAAGCTGATTTTCATGCACACTTTCATGCCTATATTTTCAGTGCACACAGCTTGAAAAAGTCTCCCCTTCCCCCCAGTTCTGTTTAAAAATTACCAAACACCAAGGCCACAAAAGTAGGTAGGGTGAGATCTATTAAGCTGTAATAAATAGCACAAATGCCAAGTTGTTTTTCTTCAGCTTTCTTCCTTCTGAAGACTTTTCGTTCTGTAGATGCACCTTATAAGAACTGGATATATGTTTTCAATATTTGTCCTTATACATTTAATAAGAAGAAAATTTTATTCAGTGAGCTATTTCTGTTCCAAAGCAATTCAGGACAACCAATGATCTTGCCCTTAATTGTCTGCTAATACCACTCCTTATCATAAAAATAGACTTTGCAATTAGTATGTTGGATGGTTGCAGAAAGATGACTTGTACAATACTCCTGAAAATATATTCTTGGAAGCCTAAGGAGCGAAAGAGCTGATTATTTGAGCTCCAGTGTTCATAAATCGAAGTGAACAAAAGATAATTGGAATAAATTAAGGTCTTTCACTGCAGTGCAAAATGTTTCAAAAGCAGTATTAAATGAACTCACTGTAATGGAGTAACTCCAAGTTTTTAGATGTTTTAATCTTTGAGCAGTGTTTTAAATGTCATACTGTTACCTGACCTAACGAGTGGAAGAATGAACAATCAACTCACTGGTGAGATGGCTCAGGCTCTGTGTAGATTTAACATATTCTGTTTGAGTTTTTTCTCTCTTTTGTGCCTCTGTTGTGTACAGTAATAGGGGAAGCAGTCTTTCTAAAATAACACTTATTCATTTGCACAAAACAATCCAAAAAGTAAGCTTTTCTTTAAGAGGTAATTGGAATGTGCTGCCAGTGCATTCCTGTGAACCTTCTTAAATGAAACCCATGTGGAGCAGTGAGTCAGTACATTCACATTTCATTCCAGAGTTTAAGCCCCTACAGAGGTGTGAAGTAGCTGACAGGATGTGAGAGCATTTTCACTGTTTCTATGCAAATAATCAAGGAGAAGATGTTATTTCTGTTGCAAAAATCCTACATAATCAGAAAAAGCTTTCTATTCAGTAGTTTCTGAGGGAAACAATGGAAGCAGTACATGCTAAGTCAGCTGTAGATGAAACATTAACAAAAGAAATATAATTAGTGTAGGGGTTGAATTTTTCACATAGATAGTATGATTTAGTGTGAAGATAAGGGACAATTTAATATTTTACAAATTCAGTTAACAATGCACATTAGGGGAACAGAAATTTTGAGACAGTTCTTAGTCATCAAGCTATAAGCCTATAAGGATACAGGGAAAATAGGGAAAGAGCTTGAAASCTTGAGGAAACTGAGACAGCTCAGTAGTACCAGTGCAAGAAAAGAAGATCTAGAAAATATTCTGCAATTTCTGATAAGGATTGTGGAATCTGGCAGTGAATCCTACATAGTGGCACAGCACACAAAGGAGGGATAGGGGTTCACTCTGCAGCCTCCTACTGTGTGTCTTAGTGAGACAYTCATGCTAAATGGAAACCTTGTGGTATTTTTTCCCCTCCTCATATTTGCCCCCCCCCAATAGAAGGACCCTTCTGGTCCATAAATATGTTGCTTTTGAAAAATAGGGTTTTTTGGGAAAGATAGAGACGAGACAGCAAAAAGTCTTTTTCTCTATCTGTTTTTGGCTTTAAATAATGGATTTTAGAGCATCTTTGTTCCAGAGGGAATGTAAAGAATGAAAGATAGAGAGATTCAGCTCAGACAGTTTTATAGCACTGAAACTTACTTTGTCCAACTACCACCAGTGGCAACAACAACAACAACTGTTAAAATAAGTGACTTTTTAGAAACGTGAAGTCCTCTTAAGTACATCAAACTTATATTCTCTACTCTAGTCCTTCTCTGTTCACATGTTCCCACCCAAAAATTTCGTAAATGTAGTCACTACTTATCTCTAAACTAAGAAAATCTCAGTCCTTTAGGTAATTACAAGATATACCAAGTGCCCAAATTTACATCTGCATCCTCTTATAGCTCCACTCCAATACTCTAACTGACAAGGGCCAGTGTTTGCAGGCTTTGAAATGTGTTAGGCAGTCAGGATTCCCAACTATGTCTGTGGGAAAACACCTGCAGAAATCATGAAGATAGATAATTGCCATCATTCCACAAGTCCAGTAAAGATTTGCTGTCACTGAAATGGTGTTCAGAKGTGTACATAATGTTTTTGAGGCCAGGGGATTTTGGAATTCAGGAAAAAATATTTTCAAAATATTTTTAATGTTCATTTTCATCTCAGTGCTATGAAATTTAATAAATGATTAATTGCACTTTTAAATGTAGCCAATATAAAACTATTTTAATATTTTTATTCTGTGTGACTGCTGCTAACATTGCAAAATAAAGATATGCACACGTAGACACACAYATATGTATAAGGAATCCATCTGGAAAACGATCTTGTTTGTGGAATCAGTTATTCTACAGGCTTTTYCCACATCAGCTGACAATTCAATACTGCTTGACCAATTTATTTAACTCATGGTCCAAATCTTTTCCTCTTAGSTATCTTGAGTAAAACTTCACAAAGTTCTTGAACAACAAATTCCAGCTGTCAGCAGAAAAAAMGATTATATAAAAAACCATTTTCACTTCAGTGTGACTGTTTAGAAATGAGAATTCCCTTCAAATGTTACCTGAAACATGAGATKGCAGCCAGCCTTTGTGGCACTATAAAACAACATCAGTCAAAAACAGACAAACAAACAAACGAGGAATCCTTTTGTTCTACTTGACCTTCCCCATTAGCTYAGAAAGTACCTGGAACATGACTTAAGTAAGTCTAGTCAGCTGTAATACAGCAAAAAGTAGTTTTGCTAAATTGTAATTTTTTTTTTTTCCACACAGTAAGGTTTCTTCTCTTTTGCATGTGCAGAAGTCATTACAGGAATAGTTATCTTTGGAAAAAATACCTCTGATATAAAGGATATAAAGGAATATATATGATATAWATATATTACTATGTATAATGTGGACAAACCATTGCTAAAATAAGTGTTGTACCTGTCTCCTAGAACCTACTTGCTTTTAAAAATTCAGCATCTACCAGTACCAGTRTGTAATATGAAACAATGTGATATTTAAAAACATAATCAACTATGAGAAGAAACTCATCCCTTATGGCACATAATTTGTTGTACCCAGTGGATAGAAGTTRTCTTAGTGCTGCCTTTATTACTTGTTGGTTTACAAAAAATGCCCCAAATTACAAAGACTCATTTATTACCTTGGAGGTAATCTTAAAGTGATGCAATCAACTGGGGTTTTTTTTTTGTTGTTTTTTGTTTGTTTGTTAAGAAACAACCAGAACACAATTATTTTCTAAAATTTTGTTGGGTCTGTCTTGGATGGAGCYAGTTTCCTTGATAGCAGCAAGAATTGTGCTGTAGTCTAGATCTGTGACAATGACCTAGTAAAAATGTGATTGGAAATTTTCATTTGTTCAGTTCTATTTTTTAACATTTAGAATAGATTTTTGCTAATTGTGTTTAAGCTGTCCTATTTGTTATGTTACAATGGATTTATATCATATGAATCAGACTGTAAAGAAACTTCCAAATCTACACAAATAGACTATTTTTGTGTTCCTTCCATGGGTCCTTAGCTGTCTGCATATAACATCTTATGGTGAATAAAACATCCAACTTCCACCTTAGCAGAGCCACTTGAACCAGCTCCCACTTCCCATACAATCTATAAATTAGAACACAGAAATTTGCCCTGATGTGCCTGATCATTTTTGCCATGATAATCTTACATTTTTAAATCAAATGTTATCTCTGATGCTTCTATGTGCAAAAAAATAATATTTTATCATGTTTTTAAAACAAAACTTATGGGCTTTTTTTGTTGTTGGTTTTTCTTTTGTTTGTTTTGTGGCTGTTTGGTGTTCTTTTGGGGTTTTTTTGTTGTTGTTGCATGTAATATTTTCTTAATTTGGGTCCCTAATAGAAACTAAAAGGAGAGAAAGGATTTGTTGTAAAGCTCAGTATTTGTTCTTGAGAATATTCACATATCCCCAGCTATAACAGTATGTGAACTTCATGTTTAAAATGAAGAAAAAGATCTATSGAAACTGTTTTACTGTGTGTTATTTACCACCTTTGTAGTCCTTATCTCTAGCTCATTATTCTTTCTGTGCTGGTGCTGACTATTTCTTTTGACATCTATAAGTTTGACCAGTCCATATGGCATCTGCCCACCTTGATGTTACCACATTTTCTGAAATGCCGGATTGTCTTAATCCTATCCTACCTTGTACTGATATTTAGGAGCATTTTTAGAATATCTTCTGTTTGCTGTGCCTGTGTAGCTAACCATTTCTTTGACTTTTATTGCTTTAAAAATGATTGGGGTTTTTTTATTAAATTTCCAGCTCTCTTTCTCCAGAAAGTATGAGACAGAAAAATGCATTTGCTGCCATCACTAAAAATAGATTTTTGCTGTCTGGGTTCCTTTATGATATAACATGAACAGTTTCATATATTCCTGGATACTAAAAATGTAGAAAGTAAGTTACTTCCCTTTGTCCTAAAACTTCTTGGACTATTTCTTGTCATCATTGGACAAGAATTTGCAATAATTTAAAAACTTATTGTAATACACATCTTGCAAGTGCTCCCCAGGGAGACCTCAAACAATTCACAGATGCCTGCATCACTGGTACCCTAAAAATTCAGAGTTTATCCCTAACCTGTGCAAATGTGCACTAAAGGTCAGAAGTCCTGGGCTTTGTGCAGTGTTTTAAAAGAAATCATCTCTTCCTACAAGAAGTGCTTGCAAGCACTTACTTGATTTCTCCAGCAGAGTTACAGAAGACAACTTGCATAGACTTTCCCCCAATAAATGCTTAAAAGATTGTATCACTTTTGGTTTTTCTACCCTAGTGAAAGATATCCCAATAAGAGGGAGGATTTTGTTGGTGACACTTACAATGTCATTTACTTCAGCTCAGCAGCATTAAATTTGTTGTGTTCATTTTTTAATTCAGAGCCCATTGTATTAAATATGATGTAGGATAAACTCAGAAGCTGAAAGCTTACTAATGCATAAAATTATCTATTTTATGATATTATCTTCTATTTCTGTTACATATTGTCTAGTAATGGAATTTTTTTCCTATTCAATCTCAGAGCACAAAGCTTAATTTGAGAACTCTTTATTCTAAGAACATAACACTTGTCAGGATTCCTTCAAGCCCTTATGAAATATTTCTTCCCATCTGTCTTGCATGGCTGTCTTGAAGTCCTTGATATCCTTATTTTTCAAAATAATGGTCAGTATGGGCTGAGAGAGTAAAAGAAAGAGAGAAAAAAATTATAATTTTAGTATGTTTGACCATGATAGACTGTGGAGTCTTTGACATCTAATTTAATCCTCTCCACACTGAGCTCCCTCACTAAGAATGGAAATAGAGGCACCATATTCACTTCTATGAAGTATATAAAAAGCAATATGAAAAAATAATAAAATCTTCAGAACAGATCTTTGAATATCAGTCTCTGCAATCTCAGAATGCTTACTATAAAGATCACTTTCAGGTCTCTCAGGTGATATTCAGCACTTGTCCCCTTTGTGTGGGACAGCAGGTCACTTTTGGGTTTTTTTTCCTTTTGCCCCTARCACTTGCAATGACCTTTTGTATTATATTTTAATACACTTGAGGATCTAATCAGGTATTTTTTCATTAATAAGACTGTCTGCTCCCATAGATCTAAAAATTTTCAYTTCATACTACTTACAATTGAATATYAAGTTCCTTTCTGAATTAATCTATGAAAACCTATATTATTTTTATCATTATTGTTAAGGAAACTTATGGTTTTTGATTGATTAGATACCTGCTGCCATCTATTYTTATCATAAAAAGGTATTGTGTAATCCACATAATAATAATAAGGATTTTAATGAAAGCAAGTTATATCTGGCTATGTATTAGTTTTCCTCTTTCATCCCATATACACTATAAATTTCAAAGGTTAACTGTTACTGAATAGATTTTTTTTTCTAGTTGGAGAAGTACAGATGATATTTTTAATGTGCAAATCTCTAAGAACACAAACATTTGTGTTTTGAAACCTGAAGTTTTCAAAACCCAGAAATTCTTCCCAAGCAGAAGAATAATGGAAGAGTCAATATTTTTAGAAAACTAGACCTGCAAACAAATTCTGTTCTTTATATAACAGAAATTACAGTGATGGTCTTGTTTTACTCTAAAATTGCTCATTTTCCATAAGAGTGGCCCCACAGCCTTATGTTCTGGGGTTYTGGGKTTTTTTTCCCATTTCTAAGCACAGACTATTGTGAGGCTTTAAACAAAATTTTTATTCAGTCAGGATAAAGTAGATAATAGTTTGGGGTTTTTTTTTTCTCTTGAACAAAATTATTTGGGTTAGAAAATTTCTCTTTTGTACAAAAATACTGCTCTTTGCTTTTTGTAYGGATAATTTTGAATGTAGCTTATTTAATTCTCTTCTGTTATATTTGCTTTCTATTTTGATAACATAATTTTCCTGAAGTGGTTGATTTCAGATTTTAAAAAAAGTTTGTTGTCTTCATAAGGGTAATCTCTTGGGGTAGGCCAAAACCAGAAAGGATAGAGGACATCAGTTTTTATATTATCCTTCTCTCCTCCTCCTCATCTTCTAGTATGTCCATCTGCCTGAAGGGAAGAATTCTTATAATTCTCACATTTCTTAAAATTTTATGTTAATATATTCTTTAAAAGAAATGAAAAATTAAATTTATCCTCTTTTTTTAGGAAAAAAATCCCAAAGGTTTTCTCTATTTTGTCTTTTTAAAAAATGCATAGATATTTCCTCTTTTCTACTGACTGCAGCTGGAGTGGTAAGCAATATATATGGCTCGTCTAAAAGAAGAAAATAGCATAGAGGAACTCAGGTTGTTAACTTGCTAACTGCTGGCAGCTCCACACTTGCATCTTGCTTGGCTGTGTGTGCATGGAAGAGGCAAAGTTGCTCTCCCTGAAGGAAGAGGGGAAAAAAAAAATGGCACCTTGCAAATTTAAGGAAGCAGTGTCGGAAATCACATGACTGTGGCACTTTTCAAGTATAGAACTCTTTAAGTCCTGCATTGGGTTTCTTCTTCATGCTTTGTTTTTCTCTTGTGACCTTTGCTTTAGGGTGTTTTGCACAATAACCCAGTATGCATTTCACACTATGATAAAGAAAATAAATATTGGTAAGACAGTTTGGACCTAACTCTGCTATAGTTAATGCAAGTAATTGTGCCTCAGTGGGCTTTAATTTCTTCCTGTGTTACCCATTCTTTAGGATGGGAAAAGTTGTGTAGCATAGTACTGTTCCCTTGCACAGCTTTTATATTTCCTGTCCACAGAAACACTTTAAAAATCATTCTTTATAAACCAGGAAATTTCCTGAACTTTTAAAATCAGTACATATAGCACGATTACTAACCACATTCTGTTATATTTAGTTTTCTTGAAAAATGTTAGTTATCTTTYGTAAATTCGTTGTCTGAAGTGGATTCCATCTCGATATTTTGCAGTGATGTTAGCTCTGTCACAGTATTCTAAGTACTTCAGTCGTGTCATGAAAACAGTTCACTGAGATACTGTGATAAACAAAGTCCCTCTTGGAAAATTCGTACAGAAGATTTGCACACAGTTCTTAGATCTCCACAAAACCCTAAGACAAAAATGAAAGGCAGACTGAAGAGGTTCTCTTTGTATGTTTGATGGCTCTCTAGCCTTGAAGGAGTACTGAAGTTGATTGTTATGGCTGGCAAATTATACTTTTTGTGGAAAGAAAAGTGATGGTTTTCTGTTAAAGCTATGCTTCAAGAGAGGTGAAAATCATCTTCAGAGATTCCTGAAGGTTCTGTTTCTAGGGCTGTTTTACATGGAGACATTCTTCACTCTATGCAGGCACTTTCAGCAGTGCTAGGTATTCCTCAAATCAGTTGTTTGAATTTCTGACCTCAAAGGCAACCTTTAATAGCCCCTACTGCTGTGTGATACCTGAACTTGTTATAATGGCATGGAGAAGCAGACAATCACATTTCAAATGTAATTCTAGCTCTTAGTCACATTGTGATGTAATGTCAGTCATTTTAGCTTCAATTGCCCAAATATGTGCAAAGTTTTATGAGGCTATATTTGGACATTATGTTTTCATGCTGAGAGGATGCTTATGGTGAGTGTGAGGTTCAGAGTGTAGGCACCTAGATTTAGATGTGAAAATGCAGTATATCTGTGGGTKTAAGCTGTCTGTCTCCTGCAATGGTTACTGGAGATTTAGTCTAAATACACAGTGTATAAACAGCATTTYTCACTCCCCTACAGGCCTCTGGTACTGGTTATTTAAAAAAATTCTTTGGACTTTGTTGACTGTGTGGTTTAGATTTCTGCTGGCAAAAAATAGCAGCTTAGATTTTCAGCTCATATTTAGACATACATAGTTGKGCATAAAAATGTAGGTGTCCTCAGAAGAGGAATGCTACCTGTGGATAATTATTTTTGCACGAAGGAGTTGTGGTGATGCTGTACMTTTTTAATGGCAATTCTTGATCATCCTTATTGATGATTGATAYGATTGAAGAGGGGGGAAGCAGCTGTGCTTGATTAGAACTGAAGAAATTGGTTTTTTTCTTGTTTATTTCAGAGCAATAAGGGTATAAATAKAAACAAATTGATATGTTTATGTACTCTGGAAGAGATACAGTTAAGACATATCATTTTTGGGGTTTTTTTTAGTTTCTGGTTCATATATCAATTTTTAATAAACTGATGAAAAGAACAGATTATAAAAAAATACAGTACTTAAAACTAAACTGGTCATTGTGGCAGAGCACTCATTCTGCACWTGTGCTTAATCTAAACAGCACTTTCTTTTTAAATTTCCAAGTGTATTACTTGAAATCCTTATGAGAACCACCCAGAACTCAACTCTGTGTGGCTTGAGATCTAGCACTGCTGTCCTAAATGATATATGGTACTGATATGTACACATTCAACTCTCCAGTTCATCAGCTGAAAATGAAAGCATTTATGTTTAGTCCTAAGGAGAGAGCATGCTTATCCCTTGAGAAGAAAAGGAAAAGTCGTCGCTTTCAAGGATATTACTGCTTGATGTAAAACAGCATCAGTGGGGTCTCTATAGGAAAATTTGGAAGATACAGGATTGTGCAGAGAGTAGCAATGAAAGTATTTGGAAACTTAGGACGGACAGAGGCCCAGAATATGTGAGGCAAAAATTATTTTTACTTTTCCACTTCTTATCTTAGAAGAAAAAAAAGTGAAAGGAGGGATGCCCTAGTATGTGATTTTCTTCCTATACTTCAACTGCAAGCTGATATTATACCTGTATATATAAACATAATATATATATATATATATATACGTAGAGATATATATATACTCATATGCACGTACGCATGTTTATGTTTTGCAACATGCTCTTTTTATATCAAATAATACATACCTCCATTAAAACTCTGCAGTAAGTAAACCACAGGTATGTGGGAGTGATATTTCATGCAATTTCAGCCCTGATGTGGAGTTTTTCCCCTGTTATGCCTCCCTCTGTCCCATAGGATTTGGGGGCAGAAAAAGGGTCCAAAGAGGAATCCAGAGAATCTTCAGGATGTTTTTGCTACACACCTGTTAACAGTCATAACAAAGTGGTAGCAGAATCCTTGCCAGTGTGAAATACACCAACTCACAGGATGAGTGTTTGCCTGTGACTGTATCAAATGAATTCAGAAAAGGCTTGACAGTAAACAACCTCCCTGTGCAATGGCTATGTATTTTGGTTTGTAAACAAAGTCAACTCTTCTCAGATATGCGAAGAGGTATTAAAATGTGGTGGTGCTGAAGTTSAGGCAACAAGTACTGATCTTCTGGAAGAGGTTTCTTATTAAGCCTTTYCTCAGTAATAGAAAATAGGAAAAAAATTTCCTTAGGTACTACAGTGATGAAGATGGAGAGTTATGCACATAAATG
Source organism: Cardinalis cardinalis (assembly GCA_014549065.1). Classification (NCBI taxonomy): domain Eukaryota; kingdom Metazoa; phylum Chordata; class Aves; order Passeriformes; family Cardinalidae; genus Cardinalis; species Cardinalis cardinalis. The sequence continues at coordinate 5,181,901 of JACDOX010000035.1, read as the reverse complement.
TGACATCCTGTAGCCAGGAAACCTCCCACAGAACTGGGTGAGTCACTAAAGATTTCAGCCAGATTTCTGTTTTGCAGGTTTGTTTACCACTACCAAGACATAGCACATTCTACCAATGATACTTCTACGATACATTTTCTAATTCATTTATTGAAATCTKCTTTCTTGTTATGGAACAAACACAAAAAATCCGGAGCAGGAAGCTGTACACATTTTAAATTGTTTAATGACATTCAAAGCATTTTTGGTATASCTATAAGGAACATTGACATAACAGATATATAAGTACAGTGAGATATTTGAGAGGAAAAAGATGTTTTGTTCATTCCTGAAAAGCGAAATACTCTTCTTGAGCTTTGCCAGAGTCAATGCTAGTTAGGCTGAACATACTTGATAAAGAGGTTGAGAGAAATTTTATGTAAAACCATAATTACTTGTTCTAAACCATAGGAAACCATTTTTCTACATTAACAAAGGTTTGTTTGTCTAGTTTGAAAACCTCACACCTTAAAGGATAGTGATTGAATACTTTATTTTGAGCAGGGAAAGGGAGCCAGCTATATAAATCCTGTGAAATGATAATCTGTACTTTCACATTTTCTCATAAGTGAAAGCTGCATAGCATGTAAGGAAAATCTGTTTTTTACCTTTTATACCTGTCACAAACWATGGAACTTAAAGTGATGGGAATTTTGTGGGTAAAAACCTGAAAATTAGKTATGAAAAGAGAGAGGATGTGAAAATACTTGTAAAAAACTGGCAATATTTATGTGTCGTCATAATAATACCTAGTAAGGTTTCTAAAATTGATACCTTTTAAGATATTAATTTAGTGCTGGTGCCTCATGTCATATGTTAGTTCTCAGTGATGAGCAAGTTCTTGTGAGCACGTTCTTCCAAAGAAAGATTTGATAAAAGATTTCCCTCACTCTGAGACATTTGATAATCTGATGAGAGCAAGAGAGAGGACTAATTTTGGTAGAGCAATAATCTGATTTGCTATAGGGATTACTTGGGCAGCTTGGCAATGAGAGTCTTCAGGTTGTTTTTCAGGAAATATAAGATAGTGGCAATTTTGATAGTTACTTTGRGAAGAGAATGATGGAGTTCCTGGGCTTACTGTTCTCTTTTTTCTGTCTGTGTTACAAACAGGCGTATAGGTTCATAAAACGTGGAGCAAAATCCGATATTTAAAATACCTTTTAAATGCTTTAAAAGTCTGGGCTTGAATTTATTTTGTGAGACGAAAGCAGAACCAATAATCTATAGTGTTATTAACTTTGTCACTGTAATTATGGAGCTTTAAATATGTGAGCATGGTTTTTCATTTTTAAAAAATAAGGCAGTCATCCATATGATCTGCATTTTTTTTTAAAGTGCATTTTGAAATTACCGTGTTTTAGGATACTCTTCCCAGCTCTTTGAAGTTGGTTTGKACAGGTATATTTGAGTTTCCTCAGTTTCCCTTTGTCTGGGTTCTGTAAAACTCATTATGGAAAACTAAAGACTCCCTGCGGAGCGCTGTCCCCAGCCTGCAGCTGAGCTCCCAGTTAGCGGGAGCAACSGCTACTTTGGGAGGAGTTTAATTGTTGAACACAATGTTACATGTTATGGAAGATCCCTGGGGTAGCCCGCTGTGTCACCTCCCAACCTTATCCAAACCTGCAGACTACCCATGGGAAAGGCAGAGTAAGAAACAGAGAGGGCCTTGGTGCTGTGCCAGCGATGCTGAACAACAACTAAAATATTGGTGAGTTGCCAACACTTTTGTTCATAAATTTAAAACACAGCACCATACAGGTTGRTATAATAAAAATTAACTCCATCTCAGCCAAATCCAGTGTGCTACTCTTACAAGAAACTGCTATAGAGTTGCTAAATATAATTAGCCCTAATTCGTTTAAACTTTTGTCACAACATATGGTCAAAAATCTTGAAAATCTGGGATTAAAATCATTGTTGTTTATTCATATGGAGTAAGGGAAGAAAGAAACAGTCACAGATTTCACAGTTCTAGCATTTACTCCAATTGAAGTGATATGCCCACAGGCTGCAGTTCCCACTTGTATTAACTGTACAATAAATTATTAGAAATCTAAAGATTTGCTCTCATACCTGGCAGGTTTAAGTTACACATGATTCCAGGATCCACTGTGAGAAACACCTTTATGTGCTGATATATTGCAGTATTTCATTAGCTAAAACAGACATAAGGGTTGAAATTGTCATAAATATTAATCAGAGATATATTACTCAGAATGGAAAGAGAAATATTGGGATAGTCAAAGCTCAGGACATGCACTTAACAGATTTGGTTTGCAGAGACCTCATACAAAAGTCTCACTAATGTAATTTTTGTGAAATGTCCCTATTTTGCTGGYGCTCTAGACACCACTGGAGGATGACGTTTTCTTACCCTGTTTTATTACATACAGCTTTTTTTGCATCTCCCAATCTATTTTCCTGTGCAATCCAAAACTATCATCTTATTGGCTTGCAATACTTTTATCTTACAAATTTGGTAAGTACTATTTTTTTTGTTAAATATTGTTCTTGTCTCCTTCATCAGAAAGATGAGATCCAATCTGGCAATGGAAACTGAGTTAATAATCTGACACTGATATGCTGAGATGGTTCATAATGCTATAGAGAAGGGAAGACAGATTCATCTGTTACTTAGAAGGCAGCAATTAGGTTATAGAGAGTTGATTGAAATTTGTTTGCAACTGATTATTGCTGTGTGTAAACAAGTAACTGTTCTGAAGCACATCTCCATGGTCTAACAACATTTCCTCAGCCTATCCACCATGATCTTGTACAGTTAGATCAATAAACCTCAGAAGAATGACCATTCAGCCTTAGAACATTTTTCACCCCATTATATAGCTTTTATAGTTGTAATATTACAAGCAATTCATAAATCTTCTGAATTTGGAGAACAATGTGTTGTCAAGGACGATGCTCATTTTGAAAATATATGTGTGTATGAAAKATTGGTAATTGTAATATTATTAGTAACTCGTGTGAATTTCACAATTACTTAAGGTCAGAAACAGTGTAAKACAAGTTTTAAAAAACAGCTGTTTTCTGTACAGTGGATGGAAAAGTGGCATCACAATCTTAGATCTGCAGAAGGGCAGATTCCTCTGCATTTTACTTGTGTGTGTGTCTGTGAACTAAGGGATTGTGTCCAATCACAGTCATTTCATTAGATTTGAAGCACTTGGCTGCTCCTTTTCAGGCATTTCGAATAGGCTGCCCTGGGAGGTGGTGGAATCACCACCCCTGGAGGTGTTCAAGACATGTCTGGATGACATAGTGATGTGGTTTAGAGGTTACAGTGGTAGTGCTGGGGGAGTGGTTGGTCTGTATGATCTTAAAGATCTTTTCAAACCTTGATGATTCTATGATTTTATGGCTAATATCTCACCATCAAATGAATGAGTACTACAAGATTAAAATCTACTGTACCTATGCAATTTTGATTATCTGAACAAAGCCAAAAAAATGGTGTTTCATACATCCATCAGCTAGAACAGGCCATGAGAACATTTTATGTGACTTCTGCATGTACTTTAGGTTTTAAACATTTCAAATAGTCATTCAATGATTCAGATAATGAATCTGATCTTTTTGAAGCTACATCTACTTATCCAACTAGGTAGTAGTATAATCTTTACCTGGAGAGTCCCACCACAGAAAATTCATCATGTCTATTGTAGTTGGTTGCAATGGTATATTGCCCCCATCGTTAGGCAAAATTACCTATTCCTAATTTAAAGTTGTCTGGTTTCAGGATGCAACCATTTTTATATTGGACTCCGACTCTTGCATAAAACCATTGTCTCCATTCCTCAAATAATTTTCAGGTTTTTCCTTGCCTTTAATTTCTTTAATATTCCTTTTTAGAAGGGCAGAAATGAGGAAAAAAAACCATAAAGCATTCTTAGTTTAGTCTCCCCAGTGTAGAATACAGGTGTGTTGAAGTGAGTGTGTTGTATTATTGTTACTCACCTCTTTTTTGGTATACCCTTAAGGACTTTACAGAGGCTTATGGGCCTTGGTTTTATTTTTGACTCATTAGACTCAGATTTTATACTGATCTGCATGTCTCTTATGATCATTAAATCCTTCTGTACCTGCTACTTTTTACGATACTGTTCTGTGTTCATGTCATGCATTCCTCATTCACACATGAAGCTGCTCAACTTTACACTTGGCCACCTTCAAACACATTTTGCTTGAATGAGCAACTGACTATAATGATTTTGCTGTCATTATCTACAACCTTAGTGTCATGGACATTCATAGACATTTACACCCAAATATATCTGTGAAAATTTTATGAAGTATCAGCTTTTGTACCAAGAAGTTTCCTGTAGAATGATGATTCTGCATTGACAACTATATTGTGTTACAGATAAATTATTTTTCTTTTAGGTGCAAGTTTTTATTCCAAGAAAGCTATGCCCTCCTGATATTCAGTTACCTTCAGAAAGTTTTCTGATAAAAAAATTAAATTTGGTTTGTCTAAMAAAGTTAATTTTTTTCATAAACCCATGTCGACTGTGTTATATTCACGATTTTCTGTAATTCATTCTAATATCATCTATCTTTTTATTTCCCTGGGATGTGCATCAAGCTGTTCAGCTTAGCTGGGATACCTGACTTTGTCTTATGAATATTTCAACAATCTTTTTTTTTCAGCCTTTCCGAATTTTCCTGTAATTCTGAGATTTATTAAAATGCAAAGAGCTAGTCATCTCTTTCAAAATTATTAGGAACAAATTATCTAACCTGACAGATATATGTCCCTATAAAAAACCTGTTTATCACCTTCCTCAGTTGCCAGTGGCTTTAAAAGTACTTTCTCATATTAGGTAACAAAAGTATATTTTTTCTCATTCTTTGCTTCTTTCTGTTGGGTTTGTATTTGTTTAAACCATACCAGACATGAAATTCTTGGCTTTTCTAACAGTTTTCTTCACTTCCCCTTTTCCCTTCTGTACCTTCCCTCCAGAACTTCATTACTTTTTCCATCCTTATGTCTCTGCCTAGCAATTCTCAGAGACTGAGAATCAGCYTCACAAACCTCACAGGCACAGGAACAGACCTCTCTTGATTTGTTCAGCTTCTCAAATTTCCAGCCACACAGCTCTCACTGAGACAGGCAGACAAACATATAAAACACGCAGTTAGCAAAATCCTTTTACACCCAAGAAGACTGTCAGCTTTAAATTCCCCCCCCCCTTTTTTTTTTTATCTGTATTGTTGGTCTGTTAGGGTATTTGCATCCCTGTCCAGCTTTACTGAATTTTAATTGGAGCACTGAAATGTTGCAGGCAGTATGACCGCTAAGAAAGAATTGTTTAAACAGTAGTATTGATAAAATCCTGTTAGTTCTAATAAATTGCTTTTGGCAGCTATACTCTCAGTTTTGGGAAGGGTAGATCCTTCATGAAATTTTACCAACTTCTCTCCCAGCCAGGTCCAAAGTTCTGTCTATTTTTAGTAATCAAAAACATCATTTTGATGGAGTGTTTTTGTATACTCTTATTCAAAATTATATATTTGTATATTTTTTCTTCTCACATCTGTCTCTTTAGGACCTCAGTTGCAATAGCAACCTGTAGCATGATAGGTTAGAAACCATGTTGGGCCTTAGATAACCTGTATTTCACCTGGACTACGTCAGTGGATTATTAGATAGCCTTAGGCCAGTCATTCAGCTTTCTTTACCCTCTGTATTATCTGTACAGTGCTTTGAAATCAGTAACTATACACTGCTATGTATGTTCTATACATTATTCTGCTCACATAACTGATCTCTCAGTGTATGCAGCTCCAGAAACATTACACTGTGGGCTAATTTTACATCTGTGTCCAAAGCAGTGACTTTTTAAAGTCGAAACTAGAAAGCATAATAAAGCAAAAAGTCTTTTGCATGTTAATGTTACAAGAAAATGGAGTTATATTTTATCAGGGCTAGAGAAGACAGTTCTCTAAGGAAGGAAAGARAGCCTATCTCCCAAGCCTTTGTTTCCAATTCAGAAGTAAATAGAATGCAATGAATAGCATGGATAGCTGTAAATAATTGTGAGTTGAAAATAAATAATCACTGAAAAAAATGCGTTAAACTGCTCTTTGCACACTTTATAAGTAARATACATTGTAAACAGGCATTCAGGTATAACTGATTATCAGAATACATATTGTTAGCTGCTGTAGCATATAAAATCAAATTCCTTAATAGCTCCAAAGCAAGGGACAATAAATTTCTCGAGTGCAATAAAAATACAACATCAGATAAAGTAGGTAAAATGTTGAAGCCAGTTTCTATAGTTTTCAGTTAAACTCAATTACTAAACTGAAGCCACTATTTACATCCCAGGAACAGTCTGTCCGCAATACTGTAAACTGTTTACTTGTGGCTTTTTGAACTGTGAACTAAATATTAAGAAGAGATAGATAAAGCTATAAAAGAAACTAGTACCATTATGTTATCAGCTGGTTTGTTTTAAAATGTGTTTGCTGACTAAGTCTGGAGATCTGGAGACCCTTACTGCGGACAAGCATAATTTTTATTAAATCTTTCTGTGCTAGTGGGAAGGTTTACGTCAACATTCTTCTGTGGCTCCTAGGATATTTCATTCACACTAACCAGGTTAGTCAACAAAAAACATTTAAAGAATCTTAATTATTCCACAGTAGCTAAATTTATCCTGATGACATGCATTGGGGAATGCTTATGCAAACCTTTTGAGTTTAGGGCATTTGTGTGAGAGAAGGTACCAGCAGGTAGTGAGAAGCTGTAGTGTCACAGCCAATGGCAGTGTCCTCTGTGGGCAAGGCTAGATGCCAAACGTGCGTCTTTCCACATGTGCAGTTGATGCTACCCCTAGGGAAGATAGACAAGACTTTTTTTTAACCTTAGACAACACATTCACATTTGGTAATCAAAGAGTTTATGTAACCTGTCGCTATAAGACACAAAATAAAATGACGCAGACMYGCAGCTCTCTAAGGTAAAAAAGAGGGAAGTTTAATTTCTGTCCCTAACATTTATAGATTTCCAAAAGTGACAGTGGATTGGAGGATGACAGTGCCACCTCTCSAATGACACTGGACAAACTAATAGTCTATCAAATTTCTCTTCCTTCATAAAAGAATGCAAAACAATAAGTTATTTGCATGAAATGCGTGAGAAASTGTGCTACAAGAATGTAAACATCGGAAGGCTTAGAAAAACTTAAAAAACCAGGGCGACRTGTAACCAAAGTAAACATGGGTTAAGTGTACCTGTGGTTCAAAAACATACATTCTGGGAATAACATTTGAGAAACAAAGATTTGTAACTTATATATTCCTCTTGAAATCAATAACATTTGGATGCAAAAAAWATCGCATAAATTGATCATTAACACTGCTTAATCAAATAATCATAAGCAAGGCAGATTTCTTTGAATCAAATTGATTTAAATACTTCATTTTAATCACAATTTAAATCAGCAAGTAAGGTTTGCTGATTTAGATCATTGATGATAATCTTGTTCTGCATTTGTATTTTGCTTTAGAAGAAGGTAATTTTTATGACCTGGATTAATCTTTAGAAAAAAAATGAATTGTCAAGCAGCACAAAAATTTCTTCTTCTTGCTTGAGGTATGATACATGAAAAAAAAAATTTAGTTTTTGACCAATTTAAAATATATCTATTTAGATTTTTAAATTTGTTTTGTGGTGGAAAATGGTTAAGAATTCATTTGGGTTTTTATAAAAGGATTACCTTTTTTTAAAAAARATTACTTGTGTTTTCTCTCATGCAGGATAGAAACTAAAATGCAACTTAAAACATACAGTCAAATTTTAAGTMTTTTTCCTGAATTAAATAAAGATACCATGAAATATGATGGACACATATATAGAATAAAATGTATCAAATATATTAAAATGTTGAATGTGAGTTTTTTTTACAGAAGAGAATTTATTACTATTTTTAATACAGGTTCTAAAATCAACAGGCCAAATATTAAAAAGCATTTATAGATTTAATCATGTAGATGATGACTGCTGTATTTTCAAAATCACCGTATGGATTTGGTTTATGTTCATGTATATTGGAAAATTTCACTTGGATATGTGTCTGTGGCTTAGTACCTATGTAAGCTAAAAACAACTCAGTGAGAGCCTTTTCTTTCACTTTAAAAAAGATTTCCTGATTTTTCCCATGACTATATATTGGTATGCTGAAAGAGAAAAGTAATGTTTTCAAACCCAAGGTCAGCTTGCCAGTCTCAAAAAAAAGTATTCTGTGTTTGCAACTGAAATTGAGATCAAAAGTAGTTAAAGCAAAAACTCTCTGCACTGTGTTCACTTATTAAAATAGATTAAATAATATTATAATAGATTAAAATTAAGTTATTCAGTCAWAATGTCATCACATTGACCTTAAAATTAGGTATTTTCCCTTTATCTTCTGGTGAATACTGATGTTCCTGGATAGTTCACTGATTGTTCCTTTACGTTGTTATGTAAAAACACAATCAATAAGCCAATTCTATTGTCCTTTTGTAAGCACTGCTCATGTGTCTAACACTGGCTATTAAACATGGAGATGTGAAATGTCAGTGTTGTTACCTATTTATCTTTTCTATTACAGGATGATTTTGTACATAATACAGCATAGGTCTCTTTCTTACAGCCGAAAAATACTTCCTAGTTAATAATGAAACCAGGAGTCAATGAGTTAATGGCTACCCAAAAAGATTAAGAAACAGATATTATGTGGCCAAAAAATTTAAAAGTCAAATTCTGCCTGATGATCCTAATCTTTTTCTATAACAGAACAGCAGACATCATGACTAGAAAAATAACATTATCTTAAGTAAATTATCCAGACATGACTTCCAAAAAAGCTCACTCACACTTTCCTAACCAAGATGATTGAATTCATGTATTTATAAGCGGCKGAATAATTAAAGACAAAATTGATCTTATAATCAGATCAAACTGTAATTGTGGACAGTGTGATTCACACTGAGCCTTTTGGGCAGGATTTGTACTACATGAAATCCTAAGGTCCCTGTCCCTAACAATTGAAATAGTTCTTTAGTTCTGTGCTTTTATGATACTGAAGCAGTATGCAAGGATTTTGGAAGGTGGAGCTAAAATTAAAAGTGTTCTTACATCAGTTCAGTAGAAAGTGCAAATGTAATTCACCCTACCTTAGGAACTGCCTGAACAATTCACCCTACCTGCTGAGGAGCTGCCTGAACAATGTCCTGAAACATTTTTTGCCTRTTTCTTTGGCAGTTCACTGATTAGTAAGTACAATGGGATTACAAGTATAGTGTGAAAATTTTGTGTCATTGTCAATTCAATTGTTGGAACATTCTGGCTGTCATAGGGCCTTGTATCAAAAGGATGTGAAAGGTATTTTTAGATTAGATTTATCATCATGCAGCCTCATTTTTAGGATCAAAGATTCAGAGGAAAGTGCCAAGAAATGTGCCAAAAGAAAACAGCTGTTTGGGAAAGTGCTGTGTAAGCTACTTAGATAAGTAAAGCTAATATACTTTCAGATGACTCCATAATATTTAGAAGTATCTCTTTTGCATATATATATAGTCAATTGATTATGCAGTCAGAACATATACGTTACCATTAAAGAATAGTGATATAGTTTATATTAAAACGTTACAATCAATCAGCTGTAGGATTTTAAAATSTAACCATATTATTCATGTTCAGTGAAAGTTTCTTGATGTATGGAAGAGCGTAAAGGATCGTTGAAATTGTAAGAAATATGGTGTTTGGGTAATTAGGAGGCATAAACCTAAATCCTTTTATGATATCCATTTCTATTGAATTAAAATAAGGAAGATTCAGATAATGATCTGAATAATAATGAGCGCTGGGTTAAGCTGGTGTTCCCAAGTAAGTCGAAGAGATCTATGAACTGAATTCAAATATGTGGGATGTGGTATCTATTGATATTTAATCTTTTTCTCCTTCCTGGCTTTTGTAAAAGTTAGACGTGAATAGATATAGAAAGTAGTGGTTTACTTTTTCCCTTGTGTCAGTAGGAAAAAAGAACTTTCCCATTAATCAAATAAATGTGTTTTAGGCTTTTTTTTTATACATTCTAAATTACAAAAGTAAAAATAAAGTATTATAAACTGCTTAATATCTGAAACATCCGAAGCTGAGATGTATAGCAATACACTGCTGCACGTATTATCTCCCTTTCTCATGGTATTTTCCCCAATCATATATTATGCACACAGTAGCTCTGACTTTGGTTTTGTGCTTTTCCTTTCAGGTTTGGATATATTCTTCATAAGGAYGAGCCCATGCTCCAGAAAATTGATCTAGAAGCGATGTCGTACATCAAGACAGTTAGTTTAAAGGATTATAATTGCATTCCTGAGTCACTGGCTTATACACATCTTGGAGGATATSTTTTTATCTGCTGCAAGCCTGACACCACCGGGGCTGTCCTGCCGCAGCTCATCGTGGACAGCGTTACTGATTCCGTGATCGGATACAACGGCGACGTGACGGGCACGCCGCACGTCTCTCCAGATGGACACTACCTTCTCAGCGTTGATGATGCTAAAGGCCTCCTGAGGATCCAGTCCATAACAGTGAGAGGAGAAATACAGGATGCATTTGACATTCACACCAATTTGCACATATCTGATGTAGCTTTCCAGCCATCCTTCACTGAAGCTCATCAATACAATGTCTACTGCAGCTCCAGCACACAAACTGATGTTCTCTTCATGGAGCTCTCTTCTGGCAAGGTGAAGATGGTGAAGAGTCTGAAGGAACCCATGAAGGCAGGCGAATGGCCTTGGAACAGTAAGAACCGTCTCATAAAAGACAGTGGCCTTTTTGGTCAGTATCTCATGACCCCTTCCAAGGAATCTCTGTTTATCCTGGATGGACGGCTCAATAAGTTAAATTGTGAAATCACCGAAGTTGAGAGAGGCAACACAGTAGTTTGGGTTGGAGAAGCATAAGAATCTGTGTTAGATATTTACTGAGTTAATAGTTTTACAGTACATTGCACTTAAATTACACCATTCTTCAAATTTACACAATTTTAATTTTAAATTGTTAGACCCTTCTGTACCTGTTATTTCTTTGACATGTACACAATTTGAATTAGCTTCCACATAAAGTGACTAAAATGATGCCTATATGATAATAGTACTTCTTATTGATTATCAGCTGAGATTGTGTTTTTTCAAATAAGTGAATATTGAGATTGATGATAAGTATAATAAATTAGTTTAAAAAAAAGAAGAAAAAAAACCAACTAAAAATGCTTCAGGAAATTTAATATGATGCTTTGCATTTGTAAATGGAAGACTTAAATATTATTCAGATTTTGGGTTTTTGGCTTCAGACACAAAACAAAAGCTGTTGTACAGCAACCTTTAACTCCTTAAGCTGAAATGTTATGTCCTGTCCAGTCCACTCTTAAATCTTTTTGTGCCTTGAAGCAAAGGTCTCACAAGAAAGACAAACATAGAAATTATAAGATTTATTCCCACTATGGCTACAGGATTGCTTGTCATTGGAAAGAAAGTTCTGCTATCAAATTCCAGGTAACAACTTGTGCAACATACATGGGCAGGAAAAAAATAAAGAAAAGAAAAATTGTATTTGCAGTGTTTTCTGATCACTGCATTTTGGAGTTTATTTTTATGGTGTCTTAGTTGAGAAAGCTGCTTGCAGAAGCTTTACCTTTTTTTAGAAGAAAAATAGATGCTAGATTTTTCAGCTATCACAGGGTGTCATCAGCAAGGAGTTTCAAGCCTACTGAAGAGAAATATTGCACATCCTTTCAGAATATACTACATTCTTAAAACCTGGCATCACAAAGCTTCACTTATGTCATTGAGGAAACTCTTAATTAAGCATAAAGAAAATGCATTTTAAGAAAAGGAGAATTCAAAGAACTGAGGTCAATGACCAGTAGATAACATTTTTGCTTATTCATTGTACCATTGATTCCTATTTGTTAAACCATTTGGTTAGCTCAACAGATTTTCTAGTTCTTGCATCCAACTGGATTAGTGCAAAAAAAAGGACAAAAACAAAAAAACAAACAAAAACTTTGTATTTTTTATAGTTTGTTTACTTAGTATTCTAGTATAACACTGGTTAAACATGTAAATGGGAAAAATAAGATTCCCAGAAGTAGAATAACAAGTCAATAGAAAGCCAGCAGTGAACATCTATCCAGACTCAGAGCAATGACTTAGAAGTTTGAGAGTATTTTTATTTTTATTATGTTTTTTGCTAAAGAATGCTTATAAGCTCTTAAAATGACCTCCATTTACTGAAGGCAATCAGAAAAAAAATATCTTTTTTTAAACAAAGTTTTACTGCAATTTAGATTGTGTAAAATTGCTTAGAAATCTGGACTTTTCTAGCATTGTACTCTTGTGTGCATTGAGCATTCTGCCCTGTGTGGTACAGTAGATCTCTTTAGCTTGAGCGAACCTCCTGGTAAGTAGCTTTAACTGAGATAAAAATTTGCTTACATTTCTAGCTACTGAATCTCTTTTCCTTTTTAAGAACTCCTCTTCATTGTGAACAAACAATAATCATGTAAACTGTCTGTTACTCAATTGCAGTAGTCTGTCTCATGCAGTTTTTGTTCTGTAATTTATACCACGTGAATGTTCTGTATGTAGAAAATGCTTGACAAAAGGAGAATAAATCCCATAAATTTTAAACAGTCCTGACTTTGGTGAATCATCCAATCAGCCACTGAGCTGGCAAGTAAAACTGACTATTCAAAGCACTTATTATTTTAAATAGATATGAAAATAGATGTATTTATATATGTGCAAAATAATTTGTAGTGTGGAAAGAAAATTTTTTAGAAAAGCTTAAGTAACTGGAGAGGTTTCCTTTGGCTGCTACAAAGGAAAGCTCATCTTATACCACAAGCTTATTATTAGCACATCTAAAGCACAGGTACAGGCTGAGTGGGTAATGGGTTGAGGCAAGCCTTCGGGAGAAAGGCTTGGGAGTTGAAAAGCCCAATAAGACTCAGCAGTGTGCATTTGCAACACAGAAATCCAACTCCATCCTGGTCTGCATCAGGTGAGACATGACCAGCAGGTTGAGTGACGTGATTATTATTATTATTATTATTATTTGCCTTCAATAATTCTACTTCTTTTTTGACAATACTGTCCGGACTGTGGACAATGGCCACAACTTCTCAACATTGTTTTTTCAGTGAAGTTAAACAAATATTAGATCACCATGGTTGCTTTCATAGCTCTTATAATTGAAGTTCAGCTKTCTCAAACACAGGTGGCCTGACTGAAAGCTTTAATCTGAATGAGGGAAAGAGCTGGAAACTGTTTCCATTTCTTCCTAGCAGCTCTRTGAGGAAAGCTGATGTAAGGGGTCTTTTTCAACCTAGAGAGGCAACATCTCCAGGGAGACCTAACAGCAGCCTGCCAGTCCCCATGAGAGGTTATAAAAGAGACAGGGTTCRATTCTTCACAGCTGTACAAGACAGCAGCCTAAATTAAATCAAGAGTTTCAGGCTGGATATAAGGAAAAGCTGTGATGACAGTCAAGCATGGGAGCAGGTTGCTTAGAGAGACTGTGCAGTCTCCATCCTAGGAGTTTGTTAACACCTGTCTGGATTATGCCCATCTGACTTTTAGTGGAACTGGCTGTGACTAGCCGTGTTGGACTAGAGACCTGCCAAGYGCCCCTCAACACTCACTTGTCTTGTGATTCTATCATACAACTTGGGGATGGAGAGTTAATTTGTTTTAGTCATTTAAGTTTCTGATTGAGTTTAATGTAAAACCTGCAAGTGTTATGACTGGGCTAAAGTATGGCCTAATCAAAACTCAAAACCACTATCTTTTGTCACTTGAAATCCTTAGCTTGGAACATCTCACTTTAAATCAAGAACATTCTCATTTACAATCTGGAACATGCTTCTTGGATTCCAGGAAATCCTAARCTGATTGTAGAACTTGCACAGGATGAAATATGCAGAGGTAAGTGCTCCTTTTGGTCTATCTGAARAATAGCTATGGCAGAGGGAGGAAGGACTTGAGAAAACCATTGCAGATAAGAGCTGAGTATGTGTCTAAATGTGAACACAACCAYTTAAGTGTATCCTTAGTCACAGATTGTCTAGTAAATCTTTTCTAGGCATTTATACTGTGGTTCAGTAGGGGAATAAAATGATCTTTTAAGTTACTAATCAATTTTAGACAGGAGAATTCATGTCATAACTAAGGTCGTGTCTTCAAAAGAAACACTGTAACACAGACCAAGTCCTGTTCACCTCTCATCCRTTGGTCCTTTGTATTTTGGTCTTCATTTTAAGCAGTTCCTAAAGAATGCTACTGATAAATTTGTTTTGARGTTAGCAAGTAAGATGCAGAACACAAGAATTTTTAAAAAGACATATTTAAGCATTGTTTAGCTGTAATGATCCATAAGTATGACTAATTTTTTTTGGGAATTCTGTTGTTAAATGAGAAAAAACTTAGTAACAACTGAGTATCTAAAAATCCTAATTTCARCCAAGTTCAGAAAGCAGCAAGATAGAGCATGTGAGGTGAGAGAGAGGAAAAAGTCATTCTGTACATACGTACTTTAATTAGAGAGATGTGAGATGGAGCCCAGCAGTTGAGAACCTTTGCACTTGCACCACACTGACACAGATTCACTGTGACCAATCTCCCCACAATGGAGGAAGACTTGGAGGAGAAGGGCAAAAATAATGAGCTCAGGGAAGAATGTCAAGAATGACCAATTATTGTAAAGAAAGCTGCATTTTTTAGGGGGACTAAAAAGTAAACTTTGGCTTAGATACACAACTGTACCATGAGTCATCAGGTTGTATAAACAGCTTTTGCTGAGATAATTAGTGGGAGATTCGTGTTCTGAGCTAGGCAGAGCAGCATGGGGGCAGAAAGTGTGTGTGTGTCTCAACCTAAGGTTGAGTTTGAAAACTGGCCAGCTACTAAATGAACTTTGAAGCTCAAGTAATGGGCTTGACCTGGTTCATCCCTTGTGCTCCTTTCTGGTGGCTTGGCACACCCAGCACCACAATGATACGAATACAGGGACTGGTAATGGGAACCATGTTTGCATGGTGATTCAGCTGCCTATTGCAATAGCTACATTGTGCTTCTGGTGTGATTTCAGTGTGCTGCTGTAATACTCTAGGAAATCAAAATGCCATGAAACAACAATTATATAAAGTAAATTTGACATTAAATCCTCCTAATGTGGAACCTCTTAAAGAACCTAGTCAGAGGGTGTCCAACGCCTACCTCCACACACTATCAGTCCATTTTATGTAATACCGGAATTTTTAAAAAAATAAAAATCAGCACTTACAGTGCTTCATGGTATCACAATAATTAAATTTGGAAGAAATGGCTGAAATCCTACTTATGCTGATATTAGGAGCATTTCATTTTATATTCAGTGAGTATGGCATTATGCAGACAGAACACAGTAATGGCAACAAAAACAGTGTGGTGAACTATTTCCTCATTATATTAAGGAAGGAAGAGATTTTGACAGGTTTGTAACCTGAGAGTTAAGAGATCATCTTCTAAGATATGTTTACATTCCTTAGCACAGGTAATTCAACTTCCAGGTTATTCAAGGGGTTTTATGTTGGAGTGGTTTTGTTTGGATTTGAAGGGTGTTGGGGTTTTTTGGAGGGGAGGGGGACAGAGGTGTTGGGGTTTTTTTTGTTTAAATAATAAGAAATTTTCAGAGAAAGTACTAGCAAGACTATGTGTCAAAAATCTATTGACACTACTGATAAAAATTAATAAACAGGCCTTAAAAAATACTATTTCACTTGAATCTCTCCTGCCTGTCACCTCTTAATGGGTTAAATGCCCTGTTGGTGTGCCACTACTTTAAAAATGATTTAAAACTGTCTTCAGTGAGCTATCTTTCACAAAGTATGACAAATTCAGTTACTGATAAAAGACTGAAAGATACTGAAATTGCTTTTTTCTATTTAGAACTAATGCATGAAAGATTGCTTCTTCTAGCTTATGAATATAAACTTGTTCTTATTTTAATCTAATAGATGAAAAAATAGTTTCCTGTTATTAGTCATGATGGTAATGCTCTTATTTTTAATCTTCTCAAGGTATGTGTCCTTTACACATGGACAGATAATACTTCTCTCATTTTGCAATGCTTCTTTTTGTATTTTTTCTCTAGTAATGAAAACTTAGGTATATGCTTTCCTTTTAATTGTCATTAAAACTATGACCAAAAAAAATGTACTTGCCTGGTAATATTTTTCAGTACGGTCCTTGTATAAGATTCAAGAAAAAAGCAAACCACAATTGACCATACCCCACTAACTTCCTGGAATCTTCCACAAGAAGATTCTCTTCCCCCCTCTGACCCTCATCTCAGTAGACCTGTGCTAAATAATTCCTAATGCTGCAGCCAATACTGGAAAGAAGTAGAAGCAACAGCATAAGGAAAAATTATTGCATAAATGAGAAGGGAAGAGGACCTAAGTCTCCAAGTTAATTAGTTTTTAAGTGTTCTTATTAAAATTGTAAATAAATATCTATTTTCTCCATGTTGACTGTAAAGATTAAGTAAGGAGATACACTTGTAAAGTGTACTTGGATGCTGTTTCCAAGTAAACTTCCTCCCTATACTTTGAGAGCAGAATGACATAATCTAATGCTGAACCTCCATATCCTCTCCTCCACCATTCAGTGGCTCCTGTGTCCTTTGGATTTCCAGTTAGATGGACATCTGGGGTGGTATTTGTGTTATCTTAGAACTATAGAATCATAGAATCATTAAGGTTGGAAAAGACGTTCAAGATCGAGTCCAGATTTTGATGGACATCACTTTGTCAACAAGACAACAGCACTAAGTGCCATGTTAAGTTGCTTCTTGAACACTGCTCTCTTCCAGGAGCAGCCCATTCCAATATTTAACTACTTTCAGTGAAGAAATCCTTCTTAATGTCCAACCTGAGCCCCCCAGTGCTGTTTGAGGCTTTTTCCTCTTGTTCTGTTACTGGTTTTCTGGGAAAAGAGGCTGACCCCCACCTGGCTACATCCTCCTTTCAGGCAGGTGTAGAGTGCAATGAGGTTACCCCTGAGCTTCCTTTTTTCCAGATTTAAAAACCCCAGCTCCTTCAAGTGCTCCTTGTAGGACTTAGTCTCTAGACCCTCCATTAGCTCCAGTGCTTGACGTGTTCCAGCACCTCAAAGTCTTTCTTGAAGTGAGGGGCCAAGAACTGGAAACAGTATTCAAGGTGAGGCCTCACCAGTGTACAGAGACAATAATATTCCTGGTCCTACTGGCATTGTATATGTTGTCCTCTTTTACCTTGTAAGCTTAAATGCAAGATTTAGCTGCGGGAGTGAGCCTTTTTCCCACAAGATCAACATGACCTTTGGAGCTGTATTTGATGCTCAGATAAATTTTGGCTAAAATGATCAATCATTTTCATCTTAAATCATAATACATTTCCACAAAATATTGCTTTTATTTATCAGTTTTGCTAAACTCTATTTACCTTGGATGATTTCAGTTTTGTGATAAAGAGAGATTTTCCTCCTTCTGACTGTTTTTAAAACCTAAATGGAACACCTTTCATTTATTTCACTGAAGAGAGCTGTTTGCCTAATTTTTCCAGGCAGGTGGAACATTATCTTCAGTTTAGTACAGGAATCTTCAGTGGTTTTGAGCTCAGAACATGATGAAGACAAGGCTTGGTTCCAGATTTCAAACCAAACTTTGTACACAACTCTAAAACACAGAGTCTAGGAGAATTCSAGGCAATGCCATGGCACTGCTGTTTTGGGCTAAGGCCAGAGAAGTTAAAGTATTTTATTTTTCATCATCATTTTTAATACGAATTTTGGAATCCATAACCTGTTGTTCTGTAACAGAAATCTTGCTACTTGTGCCATCTTCCCTTGTACTGATAGCAGAAATGATTGTGTGTTCCCATTTTTCATGCTTGCCYTCATTTTGTTTACTTGTGTGCATGAGACACAGTAAAGCTATGATGTCCTAAGGCTAGAGGCCTCCTAGGAGGGGATGAACTGCTAGCTAACTACTTGCCATAATGGAGAAAAAACCAGAAATAGTTGTACATAAATGAAGCCTTCTTCAAGAAGACCTAAACCTCTGATGAGCTTTATCTTAAAAAATTAAGGACTTATTTGACCATTACACATACATGAGAATGTCCAACACACTACCTGGTGTTCCACAGAGTATTCTTCTGGTTTTCTAAACATTTTAAATGTGCCAAGGACTAAATATTCTGAGTTCAACAAATATGATTTTTCTTTAAGGCTTTCATTAATGCTATTATATTGCTATTGCTTTTTTATTAATATTTTTTACTAGAAAACTTATTTTTAAGATCTACTAGGCCTTATTTTATTTAGAGATTCAATTACAGACTGTAGATTTTTATTCATCGAGATTCATAATGATTTGCACACCTTACAGAGACATGATAATTTTGTAATATGAAAATAAGATAATTAAATTTTTCATTGCTTCTTCAAATACACTTCCATTTGAATAACAAAATTTTGGGAAATCAAAGGCATTGTATTCCCACTCTAATGATGTCATATCAATATACTTCCAAATCATTCTTTTATTCTTCAAAAACCTCTTTGTCCCTGACGCATAGGCATATAATAGAAAGCACGTAAATAGAAAACTCTTCTCCTGTTTTTATTCTAAGCTTCAGTAATTCTTAAGTATTTTATTCTAAGCTTCAGTAATTCTTAAGTATTTTTCTAAGTATTAGTTTATACAGGTGAACTACAGGTTGAAATTCAACAACTCTTCAGATAGTGTTGTATTGCCAGTCACGTCTTCTCTTGTTGTTCAAGGCAATCTTTGTTTTAAATTGTGACTCTCCCATTTGTATAAGTGTTTGAACCATTACATGTACCTAAGAACCACTTAGCTTGTAGAACGAGCATAATTTCGGAATACTCCTTTTCACACTGAGCAGAAAAAGTATGAAGTGTTTCTTTTAAATTAAAATATATAGATATATTTTTTCATCTGAGATTTTTTAGTATCTAAAGTTAGGATTTCACAGAATCCAATTACACTTTACCTGTAACGTGGCTTTCCGTTTCACTATCCACTGAGTAACAAACTACATTTTCATCAAAATACTGTAGTGCCAGACAGTGAATAGGGAGAATGATATTCATGTTGTGATTAGTGATCACAAGAAATTCTTAATAAAGAATCTAAACTCAGAAAACTGTGAAATATTTCAAAATTTAGCTACACTCAAGCCATTAAATCAGAGAACCCATAGTATAGGATGAAGTCAAAAGAGGAAAATATGCTTTTCTGTGGACGTTTTGCCTTCTAATTCAAAATGGTATCAGGTATTATTGATTTTAAATACTATAACTCTTCTGGCTTTTTCAAATACACACAGTGTTAAGGATATCATAGGTAACTACATAATTTCCATAAAGTGCTGTTAAGTAAGTGCATTTAATTTTCCTTTATAATTTTAAACTATATATTAAACTGCTTCTTAGAGATTTCCCTTCATAGTGTTACTTATCCCAACATTTTACTTTGTGCTTAGAGTTTATCCTCTGTCTTCTCATAAACAGTGATTCCATCCAGAATATTTGTTTAAGTCAGTGTTAAATATCAAGTAATACTTTTTGTCTGGACAGAAATAATGCACTCTGCCTTGTTCCTGAAAGTTTAAAGTCATTTAGTTCAAAGTTCTATGAACTCCCTTTCTCTTTCTCATCTGAGTGAGATGTTGATAGTTTTCAGTTCAAGAAAGGTCATCTCTCTGTCAGGAAATTTTTGTCAGAAATTCTCAGAGGAATTGCTTTGGCATTGTGTATCAAATGCTTAAAGCAACGTATTTGATACACAAAATAGGATTTGTTTTCCTTCTGGCTGTTTGAAAGATATCATTATATGAGTAGATGCACAGAATCAGAATTTGGGAAGAGCAAAAACCTTAAAACACCTTTCTTTCCTTACTGGTGTTCATAAGGCCATGTTGACAGGAGAGTGGGGAAACTGTTTAAATCTGTAAAGGAGTCTAAACATTCTGGATCACAGAAAAGACCTGGAGAACAATTTACCTTTATTTAACCTGGTTTTCCCGTGCATGCAAACCAAGATAGACTTTTCATGCCCTTCAGGTGTTTGATAACTAGGACAGGAAAACACCCTTGGCACACTCCATTGGCAAATTCAGATCCTGAACAGACCTGAGAAGAAAACATAAAACCACAGAAAAATACAAGAAAATAAAAATGTATTTTGTTATTACAGTACTTTTATTATTAGTCTGCTTTAATAATCACAAACAAGGTACAGGCTTTTGCCTATTACCAAATATTATAGAGTAATCTGCTTGGATTTCATCTGCTACTTATTGTGATTTAATTGATTTTAGTGAAGTCATTCTTGTCTCCCGGTAGGATACATTAGACTCAGTTTCAACTTACCGTTTCTGAAAGTGCTGAAGGTCCAAGATTTGTGGAGAATGAAGCAAGTCTGTTGTAATTTAAGAAGAGTGCCACTGAACCACACACACCAAAGAGTCATTACAGAGCAGAAACACAACAGTTTAATCCAAAGTACATATGTTGTGAGGATGTCTGAGTTTTCTCTAAATGAATTGAAACATTTAATTGTATGTCCTAGACTGCTGAAGGGTAAAATTTATCATTAGATTTGTCACCTTCGTGCTTATATGTGCTTAATATTGTTTGAGCATCTCTGCAAAGAAACAAACATGATGGAGGACTGCACTGAAACAGATTTTGGCCTGAATTTTGGAGCTGGGAGTGGCATTCACACACACAGATGAAAGTCCTGGATCTTCCAATGCAGCATGGGGACAGCTGGTGTCTCAGCAGAAAACTTGATAGAACCCGTTGAGCTGAATGGGCTTTCTTGTTTTATTCATTCCAATGTAAATAAATTAGATGGCAATATCCAGGCATTTATATTGAATATTGCAGATAGATTTTTATTTATTTGATCAGATTAATTATTAATTATTTTTTAATTTGGTCAGAATGATATCAAGGACAGGGTAAGAGCACCCTAAAGGATTAGACCCTATTATTTCACTGAAGAGCCTAATTTCTGCTGACATGGGTCTGAAATAAATCCCCAAATTGCTCAGCATAGTGGGAATATAGTCAGATCTTGATATGCCCCAGAAAMAAACACTTCATCTTCTGGAAATAATATCAAGGAAGCTGACATGCACAGGAGAATTTAGAGGCTCAAGTGAAGGAGGCAGCTTCTATGGATCTAAATTTTGTATTCAGACGTTTTATATGTTTCATAGGTCTAAAACTTAA
The DNA here is from genome assembly GCA_014549065.1 of Cardinalis cardinalis. Classification (NCBI taxonomy): domain Eukaryota; kingdom Metazoa; phylum Chordata; class Aves; order Passeriformes; family Cardinalidae; genus Cardinalis; species Cardinalis cardinalis. The sequence goes on along the minus strand of JACDOX010000035.1, from coordinate 5,160,496 downwards.
TCAGGAACCCAATGGAATTCACAGCMTGTGAATGCAAGTTTTGTGAGAAAAGATAAGTGTATTAAGCATCATAATACCTTGTGCCTCAGCAACCCTGTCACAAATTACTTTTTCAAATAAAATCTGGACAAATTCTAACCAACACAGTCTACATGTTACTACTATAAGCATAAAATAAGCAAATAGTTTATTCTGTTTATAAGACATTGGTTCTGTGCCTGATCTCTAGGCAGGTCAAGCAAGCCCTGACCAATTCTGACCTATGAGGTTTAAAACACTGAATGAAAAAGTACTGGGACAAACAAAGACATGCCAGGAAAGTAGTTCAATTGGTTTTTCCCTTTTAAGCAGTATAAGTGACAACATGAAAAAAAGCTAAGCAAGCTTTGTGCTATTGCACTGCAATAGCTGCCATTTGGTTTCCACACTTTTGCAGATTATAAGCAAATGCCAGAATTTCTAAGAATTGCTCCTCTGCTGCACAAAGTAACTATTGTGGCTTTTCTCTTAACTCTGGAAATAAATGCAAGCAAGGCCCTGCAAGCAGGAATTCATGGGACTTTTTCATTTTGTTACATTAATACTGTCAGACTCCAGTTAAAAATTCAGTATGACTGGGACAAACAAACTTTAATTGGCTTACTGGAAGCCTCAGTCACAATAGTGCCACTGTTCTCATTGCTAGCATTCCTTTGTTTTAAAAAGTCTGAAAGGTTTTCTTTTTCTCCATAATATTCTCTCTTGCTAATCCCTGAATTGGAGCAGTGTGTGGCTGTGTGCCATATCTCATTTTTATGTTGAGCATTGTGCGACATTCTGAGGCAAACACCTTTATCCTGGAACCCCACAAGTGCTCCGTGGGATCTGCTGGCTTACTCAGCATACAATGCCAAATTGTGTTTGAATTTGTCAGCAACTTTTGTCACAGTCTCAGGCAAGATGTTATCCGCAGGGTCTTTCCAGTTTCTCCTCTTTAGTGTTCCTTCTTAACATACGCTGAAAAAACCAGCAAGGGCAATTTTTTCTGGGAAGGAAAGATCTAGAAAACATTTAGACTTTCATTAGCCTGTTTACAGCTGGACTCAATTTTAAATGTCTTTTCCAAACTAAATGATTATTCCAGCAGTTTTGTACTTTTCCGTATTGAAAATAGAGATTAGAAATAAATTGAGATTTTGACATGACATKTCATTAATACCTTATCCAATGGCATTAGCATTTTCATATGTTTCTTGGAAACACCAAAAARTACTCTATTCTAAGATACTTTTTCTATAGCTCTCTCTTACCCAATCAATGAATTGGGGCTAGGCTACATTCAACTAAGACTCCTCTCTGCCTTTCTAGTTTCATGCAAAGCCCTGAATCACTGCTATTGGGTTTCTAGGCACCACRCAGAAACTGTACACTGTCCAAATTCCACTATTTCTATTACTCCAATCATTTCGCTGTCCATGGCTTTTCGTACAAACCTATAATCAAGAGTTCTGCTGGATTCAGCTCTTCAGGGAAGCTCTATGATTCAGCTTTTCAGGGAAGCTCTGCTTTCTTGACCCAGATCATGTTGTCATGAGTGAAATGTTGAAATCTCTTCATTTCTACAAAGCTGAGTACCCTTGCAAAGAGCCAGAAGTTGAACTTTTCAGGAGGGTGAAAGTCAAACTCAAATGTAGATTACCTGTTTCCACAGCTATGCTGTATTTTAACTGGTGTTTCTAGGATTATGCTTTTAGACTTTACTAATATGCACTTTGTAAAAATGTTTGGGAGTTTTTAGGTCTTAAAGAATAAAATCTCATTTTTCTTCTGTGAGGTTTTACRAGGTAATTGGCAGCCAGGTCAGCAACAATGCAGTCAGTCTAAGTCTGGGTAGACTCTGTCTTAGGATCTTTGCTCTCTGGAGAGTTTTACTGAAGGAACTGAATGCTGGTTTGACTTCTTTCCATCTTTACATTCTTGTGGCACTCTTTTATGCTTTCAGATTTGTTAAACTTTGGTAACTATCGTCACTGAAAGAATTTCAATGAAATATATGGAAAGGGGATTTTCCTGCAACTGACATTTTACTTTTTACATTACTCTACAAACTTCACAAGAGAGTTTGCTTGAATGACTGATGCAGGTACAATTGAAACTGTTTAAGAGCAGCAAGTTTTGTTGCTTTAAATAATGTTTGTCCCCTTCCTTTATCCTCAGTCTTCAGCCATTCATTTTGCCTGGAATGTGTTAGAAAAGCATATCGATGATAAAAAAGCATATTCTAAGAATGAGAATTCACAACAACATATCAAGGACAAGTTGAATGGAGCTCTGGGCAACATGATCAAGTATAAATTGTCACAGGCCAAGGCAGGGGGGTTAGAACTAGATGATCTTTAAGGTCCCTTTCAACCTAAAAAGCATTCTATGATAAGAAACATGTTCTGTGTACTAAATGTCAGAATAATTCCTCTAGGTCTGTATGTAGAATTAAAACAATTTCTGCTTTCTCTGTTTCACTGTGAACTCACATACAATTCTGCCTGTGATCAGTGTGTGATTTCCTAATACAAGTTGCTTTTTCATTGGACATATCAAATTAAATGCATTCAACAATATCTGAGCTTCCAAATTYGTATGCAGTCTACATAGAAATCCTGACTTATCAGGAAGTCCAGTCTTTGGTTTGTTTTGGTTTTGGTTTTGGGTTTTTTTGCTTGTTTGTTTTGTTGCTTTTTTTTTTTTCAGACATGCATTACCTCATTTTAGCTGTCAACACAGTGGTAAATTGTCACTTTTCAGGGATCAGAAGCATCCCTGGAGAAGCCGTTCCCACAGTGAGCAACACCGCCATCTAGTGTGACATCCGACCCGTCCTTCCCTTCCCTCCTGCGCTTGCAGCCCCGCAGGATGCRTCCCTTGGGGCAGGATCTTGGATGTGACAATTTCCACAAGACCCATACCTAAGTTTCTTGCACAGAGATCCATATGTTCTGAGAAAATTCTTCTCAGTACTTTTAAAGCACAGAAATTTGACATTCAACTCATGGTAATTTTTAAATGTGTGAGCTTGTGTAGGCTTTTGTTTGGGTTTGTGGGGTTTTTTTGCCAATATTACACTTTTTCCCCACCTACAGAGTGCATTAACTGCCATAATACATTTTTTACCTAACTTTCTGACCTAAAAATTTTAATATCTTATTCATATCCCTCCAGTTTTTGCTGCATCCTTGGCCTTGTTCAATGATTTTTCCTCTTTTCAGTCTGTAATGACYGAACAGTCAAATTCTGTCACTGCATAATCTATTAAAGCAATTTTCTCTTTCAGTGACTTTTACCTGACCATTATTGCCGTATTTTCCCAGTAAGATGATAAATATGACCTTTTCCATGAGTAGTAAAAGRCTACAGATTTTGTGTTGACCTGATTGTGCAGTTCTCAGGACTTGTCTGGACTTGCCTTGGCCTAAGCTACTTATATCACCTTTTTATACTTCTCTGTTGGTCTAATTCCCAGCTTTAGTTACCCCTGTGAATACGCTTGACTGTAAAGGTCTGACAGACGAGGTTATTCACTCTCTGCCTAAAGACCAGTAGCCCCTTATGGCAAATAAAGTTGAGGGAGGCCATGGTGCAGTCTTCAAACTTCAGCTGGGAATCAGTGAAAGAGGCAGACAGTGATAAGAAAGCATGTAAAGATAGTCACAGCTGAATGCCAGCAGTGAGGCAGAAAGGATCTTGTACACACACCTAAACTGAAACCCTGTTTGGAAAAAACTCAGGATGTTGAYAGTCTGCCACCATTTCCATGCTTGATGCAGATAACTAAAATCGACCCTGTGATGCAACAAATGTGAACAGTGAACACAATGCCAGAAAAAAAGTAGTTGTTAGTTAAGTGTTGAACAACAATCTTAGTGACATCAATAGYAGGGCTTTTCAGTATGAATTTGGACTATAACTTAATATTACTGTAGCAAGACCAATCAGTTGGTTCTATTATATTTAGACTGTTATGATTATTATTAGGTTAAAAATAAATTCTAGGCTCTCTATGTACCTTTTGGGGTTTTTTTTTTTGGCCATAAGAGTTGTTTGAGTACGACATATCCATAACAGGATATGTTCATTGAGTATAACATATCCATTATCAACTCTCCTTGGAACGGAAAAGATCAATTTCATTTTTCATCTAATTTGTTTACATTTCATCCTTTCACTATTCCTGAAAACACAATTAGTCTGCAAGACCTGTCTATAGCAACTTCCTCCTATTGAATAGTTAAAATTGATTATATAGCACATCAATACTAAAGGAGAAAACACTGGTAGAACATTTTGGACTGTAAAGYGCTTTTGAGTTTTAGTTTAGGAAAGCCCTGGAATAGAATCTAGGTTTTCTATGAGATCTGTAGTGCCAAATCTATCTTATTTGATCTAATTTCTCATAATAGCATAATTTGCATCTTCTATTAGTTAGAGACATAAGTGGCAGCACTAAGAATCAAGTGCTGAGCTACCTGAATTATTTCTTCCCCAACTATACCATTTGGGGTTTTAAAGGACAGTTATGATRTTAAACAATCTTTTTTTTTTTTWAAAATCATCCAAATGCAATATTTGTTAYAAATTCTACAGATGTACACAAATGGCTTATTTTGACTCCAGTTCTTTAGTTGTCCCAGCATTTGAAAATAGATAAATATACTAATTAAAACAATATTTTAAAAATGAAAGTCTATGCAGTTTTCATAAGGACAAAAGTTTAGAGGATAATTATTTTCAAGAACAACCAAAAGATTTCAGGTATGAAACATACTTCTATCCCTTTGTCATACACAAGCCAAAAAGCCAGTATGTGTAGCTCTTGAGAATTGTAAGACATTTTCTCAAAACTTTCTTAATGTCTTAACATCTTCTAGATGCTTATTCTAGAAGATAATGCTATATTCTAGAAAATATCTGCTGTTGTGTTCCTACGGCTCTTGAGTAGAATTAATTCAATCACATATTTCAAGAAGGAGCCATTAACAAGASGTTTGTCACACACCATAAACTCTTTCTTCTGGAAGAACTTTACAAGAACTTTGCTTGGCATTTGCAATTACTGTCATGATAAATGATGCATCATCTTCCTTCTCCTCACTTTGCTGAAGAACTGTCCTAAAATTCTCAGCACTGTACTACAACTAGAATCAGTGTAGTAGTTCTCAAGAATTTTCAATGCAATAATTATTTACCTACATACCTACCCACCTTTTGGCCCTGCCTCGGAAATGAAAGATGGGCACAGGGTAGGGATGGGATGCAAAGAGGGGCAGACTGTTCAGGATCTTTTTATGCTGTTGAAGATGAAAGTGAGATTCTGGATTTTCAATTCTTTGTAATTTGCTA